>LR738715.1:183980270-184022742 GCA_902687465.1 Secale cereale | reverse complement strand
CCCCCCCCTCTCTCTCTCTCTCTCTCGCTTTCTTTAACTCTCGCGATGAGAAATCTGTTGTTTTCCCCTGCGTCATTTTTCAGAGGTATGCATGTGTAGTTATCAATGTTTATTTTCTCTATATTGTTATAGCGGGGTGTTTATTTGCAATACGGGTCGCCGCCGATACGAAAGGAAAATGGATCTTACGCTATAAATTATAAGTTTGCTCCCAAAATGATATTTTAAAATATTTAACAGGTAAAATTAACATCATATTTAGACTCCACATATTTTTCTAATAAAATTTCATATATAATATGTTAAAATCGAAGTTACGGTTTAAAAGATACGGATAATTTAGAAAATTATTTGTTTGACTTAAATATATTCCAAAACAATATTTAAAAATACTTAACAGGTGAAAATAATCTCATATTCATATTCTACAAATTTTTCTAATCAAATTTCATATATAACATGTTCAAATCGGAGTTACGGTTTAAAAGATATGGATGATTTAAGAAAACACTGTTTGACTTAAATAAGATCAGCGGATGAATTACCTAAAACATCAGGGGGGTTTTGAAAAATGTAAAATAACGGTTCGGGTGTGACTTAAATCCGGGTTGCGGGTTGATTTCAATAAAACATAGGGACTTTTATGTAAAATATGAAAAACGATTCGGTATAACTTAAAACAGGACTACGGGTTGAATTCTCTGAAATAGAGGGACTTTTCTGAAAAATGCCATGACGGACGAAAGAAACTCGATTTGCTTTATTATTAGGTAAAGAAAAGATATAGACATGTTTTAGTGTGTTCACCCATTTCAATCTGTATGTAGTTCATATTTAAGTACTCCTGTTCAAAACATATTATATTTGTGAACGGAGGAAGTAAGTTTGACATCAGAGATAGTACCCCCCAGTCTAGGCTTTACCTTTTTATGACCCCCTCCATGTTAATATTACTCCCTCCATTCCTAAATATACCTAAATATATAGTGCTTATAAGCTTTCGAGGGAAATTCCAAAATGTAGTGCGTATCCCCCTCTCCCTCACCGAGCGATTTTGGACGAAAATGCCAGCCCATCGCATCGATTGCGAATGTAGGGTATGTTTGGTTTGTGCCCCTTCTAGCCCCACCAATTTATTGGCATGACCAAAGCAAGGGCATGACCAAATTTTTGGCAAGTTGCTGTTTGGATCATAGCCATTCAAATTTTGGCAAAATAGACTTTTGTTTGATTTGTGATCGGGGTATAATGATTTATGTGATTCTAGAAAACATTTAAGCGGAGTGACTATATAAAATTGAGGATCTGTATATTTATCAAAAGTTAACGGTTGGAAGGGGTCAACTTAAAGAAATATCGGCAAAATAATGACCGGGGTTGTTCCAGTTGGAAGCAGATAATCACATGCAGCACCCTGACTTGCTAATCACATGCGGCAATACACGCGCCTGCTAATCAGCCGAGTTGTTACAGGAAAAGAAAATCAAATGTCATACTACTACCGAGGACCCACGAAGGCTCTGTTTGTTTCATAAGTCCTAGGACTTTTTTAAGTCTCAACTTATAAGTCGCGAGTCCCTACCTGTTTGTTTACATGGACTTATTATGGGCTAGAGGTTATTAAATGACATGCTAAAAGACCCAAATCACCACTATAAGTCCCTATAAGTTCCTCCCTGAGAGTCTTTTTTGATAAGTCCCAAATCATCACTTTAAGTCCCAAGTCCCTCCTATTTGATTTAGATGAGACTTATAGGGACTTTGTAAAGTACCTAAATCAATAAGTCCCTGAAAACAAACACCCTCGAAGAAGCCAACGAACGTCGCCAATTTTTTGGCGAACCTTTTGGGCGCCAACGTTTCGCCCGCGCATAACACGGATAGGCTCCGGGCTAGCAGGGCGTGCCAATTTTTCGGTCCCAATCCAACCAACTGCCAAATAATGTTGGCTTGCCAATATTTTGGTTTGACGAGCGTTGGTAGCTATCCAAACAGCCCCGTAGTGCGTATCTCCCCCCTCACCGACCGATTTTGGACGAAAATGCCCTCCCACCAAATCGAACAGCCAGCGCCCAGCCCATCGCATAGCTTGCCTTTTCTCGCTGCTTTCCCCCACCTCCCTCCCTATCTCGCCGATCCCCACCGATCTCCCATCTTTCTCACTGATACCCATCGTTCCCCACCTCCCACAACGTTCCGACTCCTCCACTCGTCAATCCTCTTCGCTTCACGTGGTTGGGAGGCATCCAATAGATCGAGGCTAAGGGCATCTCCAGTCGTTCGGCCCCCAAGGGTGCTTTTTGAGCGAAAATAGCGCCTCTTGGGGCGTTGTCGGCGAAAATTTCGACGGGGAGGGGGGGGGGGAGCGACCAGTCAATATTTTTTAAGAACCCAAAGTCGACAAAATTTGGTTGATTTGGATGAAATTTCGGTGATTTCATTCATATTCTAGGCGAATGTACATAGATTAAAACATAAAAAAACTACTCTAATCGTTCATGCCAAGGAGCTTGTAGAAGGCGGTGTAGTCGTCGCCGTCGCTCGGCGGCCCGTCCTTCGGGGCGTCCTTGTTGCTGCCCTGCCTTGGATCGCCGCTGCGGGCCGGCTGGCTTGGCGCAGCGACCTTGTCATCGCTGTCGGAGAACACATCGCGGCCGCGGCGCCGCGCGATGATTTCTTTCAGAGCGCAGCGCTGGCGCTCCATCTCCGCCCTCACGTAGTCTTGGTGATGGGCCTCGAACCCCTCGTTGGTTACCCCAAGTGGAAGGTGTAAGATGCAGTAAGTAGAAGTGTTTTCCCCTAGCAAAGATGCCAAGGATCGAATCCCCAGAGACTCCTAGGTTCAACAGGTAGGTGTCAACTGCTAACGGCGCAATTATCAATCAACGTGGACCTGCACACAGATACAAATAACTTTGCTCCCAACGAGTACAGAGAGGTTGTCAATCTCTCCGGCCTTGTAGTTCACAAAGGGTTAAAAGCAATATGATAGTAGTGATAGATAGTGTTTTGCAATAGTAAGTAAAATAACGAAAAGTAAATAGTGGATGTGATCAATGATGGTAATATGGACCGGAGTCTCATGATGTTCACTAGTGATGTCTCTCTCCCAAAAGACGATAAAACAGCTATGTGAGGTAAACAAATTACAGCTGGGCAATTGACAGGACCACGAACGCAAACCAATGCTGACTACATTGCAAGAAAAGTTGAGGTTCAAAGTATGGGCGGTACGCCAAAGTAAATAGACCGAAATCCATCAATATCTACTACTAATCATCCACCTTGAGATATCTATCCAGAACATCTCGCTGGTATTAAGTTGCGAGTCCCACCCATAGTGTAAACTCAATGCAACAGACAACTGCATTAAAAGAACTTTGCGTAAAGTAAACAATCCTTGCACCCGCGGGCACAAGCACCGTTGTTTTCCCCCTTGTGGCAACAGCACATCCCCTAGACTCATGTTTCTGTCACTCAAGTTAGTCATCGAGGGGCATGAACCCACAATCGAGCATAACGTTCCCTCTTGGAGTCACTACTTACTACTCGGCCAAAGCAATAAATAACAACGGAGAACATGCAAGAATTACTTATGAACTAAAATATAAAAGAGGTGAATCAAATATATTACTCAAGATCAATCTGAACATAATCTCGTAATCCATCGGATCCCAGCAAACTCAACATAGCAACAGCATAAGGATTACATAGGTGCCTCGATCATGTAGGGCAGCTCACGAGGACTAATTAGTGAAGCACATGAACGGGAGGAGAACATCACATAGCTACTGGTTATGGACTCATGGCCCAAGGGAGACTACTCATGAGTCATCCGGGAGGCGTCCATGGTGGTGGAGAAGCTCCCGGTGGTGATCCCCCCCTTCGGCAGGGTGCCGGGAAGAGTTCTCCTGGTGCTCCCGATCTTGGAAGCGGCGGCGGCGGCAGAACAAAGATGGGATCGCGAAAAGAAGTCCTGTTCTGAGGGTTACGGGGAACCCTTTAATTATATGCCAAAGTAGGGCACCGGGGGAGCCTCGGGGGGCCCAGGCGCCCCCCCGGCGCGGCCCAGGGGGGCGCGCCCACAGGGCGCCTGGAGCCCCTGTGCCCCCCCCAGGCTGCCCTTCGGACGAAGTGTTGTTTCCGGTTCGCTGATTTTTTATATAATTTTTCTGGATTTTTCTGGGCAGTTCTCGAAACATGAAAACCTGAAATACAAAAACAGCCGAAAACAGAAACTGGCACTGGGGTGCACTGGATTAGTAAGTTAGTCCAAATATGATCAAAAGTGTATGGAAGTGTATGAATATCATAGCAATATCACCCAAAAGTGGCATGGAGCAAGCAGAAATTATAGATACGTTTTGGACGTATCAACATCCCCAAGCTTAATTCCTGCTCGTCCTCGAGTAGGTAAATGATAACAAGAATAATTTCTGTGGTGACATGCTATTAACCATATAGGACTTTCTCATAGTCATATGACAAAAGCTTACTGAGACAATGATTCTAAAGTAATTAAGTTGCCTCAAGAGAAAATCACAAATGACTGAAAGTTTTACAACATGAAACTGAAACATCAAAAAGATTTGCAATGAACATGATGTGCAAATATGACAAAGTGATATCTAGCTTGCCCCCTTTAGTGATGCAAAACATAAATGCAGGGGCACCTTCAAGGTTTAAGTGATGACTAGATACAATCATTTCAGAATAAACGATATCACAATCATGCAAAAGACAATGCTACTTTGGGACAATGCACATTACACTCAGAATGACAATCATGCTCTCAGTAGTTGGTGCTTGAAGTGCTAGAGCTTTTTATTTTGAAACATGGAAGCAATTGTGTCAACGGTAGTAGTACTTTATATGTGTCATGCATAAAACATCCTATAAGTTGCAAGCCTCATGCATCGAATACTAATAGTGCTCGCTCCTTGTCCTAATTAGCTCGGATCCCCATGGGTTATCATTGCATTGCATATGTTTTAACCAAGTGTCACAAAGGGGTACCTCTATGCCACCTGTACAAAGGTCCAAGGAGATAGATCGCATTTGATTTCTCGTTTTTGATAGATCTCAACTTGAGGACATCCATACCGGGACAACATAGAAAATAGATGATGGACTCCTCTTTAATGCATAAGCATATTCTCATGAGAGATTGAGGATTAAGGTCCAAGCTAAAACTTCCACCATGATGCATGGCTTTGGTTGGCGGCCGAATGTTCTTCTCTAACAATATGCATATTAATTCAACCCACGGTAAATCACCCTTACTTCAGACAAGACGAACATGCATAGCAACTCACATGATATTCAACAAAAGTGTGACAATTGATGACGTCCCCAGAAACATGGTTACCGCTCAGCAAGCAACTCATAAGAAATAAGATACATAGGCAACATATTCTTTACCACAATAGTTTTTAGGCTACTTTCCCATGAGCTATGTATTGCATGGTTAATTTGCTTAGTGCAGGTGTAGGTTAGCAAAAGACTGGGAGCAACCAACTAAGAGAGCAATGACGGTCATAATCATGCAGAGCGTATTGAATCAGGCATGGTAGTTATATCGCTACTTAGAAATAAAAGATCATCAAGGCTTGACAGACTTTCTTTACAGTCTTGAATATGCGTGAGCATACGCCAAGTCAATCAAAATAAATTCTCGAAGGAAGATATTACTAAACCATACCACATCATAGGCAAACAAACCAAGTTGGTACTCCAATAACACATTAGGAACCCCCCAGCTATTTGAGATTAACCATAAGAAAACCTGAACTACTAAGCACCATCATGAAAGTAGCATCTTTATCATAGACACATTAACCCATGCAACGGAAGCAAACTCTCTTAATAAGGTGAGCATGGTAATTAAAGAGGGTTCAAGCAACCAACTAGATAGAAGCTCTTGAAAAGATAAGCATGAATACTAAGAGCAAAGCACGATAGTAGCTATTTAAAGACAAAGAACACACACAACATAGATAGACATGAAAATTCTATGTAATGTTCTAGGTAGAGGTGGAGCGTGTTTCTCTCCCACATAAAGGAATGCTGGGTTCTGACTCGTTATGAAAAACTAAAAAGAAAACTAAAAGCAAGACGCTCCAAGCATATCACATAACACATGAAGTGATAAAAATATAGCGGAACGAAAGACGAACTGATAATGTTGATGGAGAAGGGGATGCACGGGGGCATCCCCAAGCTTAGACGCTTGAGTCTCCTTGAATATTTCTTGGGGGTGCACGGGGGCATCCCCAAGCTTGAGCGCTTGACACTCCTGAATCTTTTTATCATCTTCCCTCGCACACTTGAAAACTCCCTTCATACATAACTCATCATAATCTGATTAGCGAGGTTAGTACCCTTAATAAAATAATTATACCTTGCTGGAAATAAGGATATTCTTGAAGTTCTACTGTTTCTCAAGATTGCCAAAAGGTTTTTGCAAAGAAAAAGCAAGTTCTTAATTTGCAAAGTGAAGGTAAGGCAAAACATGACAGAATCTGTGAAAAACAGAACAACAGGCAGTAATTGATCTGTTCGGGATACTTCTGCAACTCAAATAAAAAAACTCATAACTGACGCACGAAAGAAAATTATATAGAGAACGCTGTCGAAAAAATTCAGACCAAAAAGATGATCTGGTGATTTTATACGAATTTTTCTATCCAAGGACAGAATCTGTTTCCTGGACAGCACCTCACAACTTTTGAACTTTCTAGCAATCAGAGGCTATACTTGGCACAAATATGAAAAGCAAAGATACAATGATGATGCTACAGCAGTAAACAACATCAAGACACAACAAAAGCAAAAAATTTATTCATGTGGGCTGCCTCCCAAAAGCGCTTTCTTTTATGCCTTTAAGCTAGGCATAAGACTTTAATGATGCTCTTATAGGAATAAGAATTGAAGAACAAAAGAGAGCATCAAGAAGCAAATACTAAACACATTTAAGCCTAACATGCTTCCTATGCATAGGAATATTGCAATAGAATAATTCATTGAAGCACAAAGCAATAAGCATAGGAAGACAAAACAAGTGCAGCTTCAAAACCTTCAACATAAAGAGAGGGAACTTGATATTATTGAAATATCTATAAGCATATGTTCCCTTCTCATAATAATTTTCAGTGGGATCACGAATAAACTCAACAATATAAGCATCACATAAAGCATTGTTACCATGATCCACATGCAAAAAGGTACTCTTACTCTCCACATAAGCATCATGAAGAGGATAAAACTTAGTATAAAAGAGAGACATAAGCTCTTGCCAATCAAGCAAGTGTGAGTTATCGAGAAGCTTATACCAATCTAAAGCTTTATCTATAAGTGATACGGCGAACAATTTCCTCATGACAAACTCCCTTGATACACCTGCAAGCTTAAATAATGAACATAGTTGTGACAGATATAGCAAGTGTTCACCGGGATGTCTGTCTCCTGCATAACGATTAGCCAAAACATAATCGATAATACCGGCTGGTATTTTATAGGGCACAATTTCAGTAGGGGGAGGATCAACCACCACAGGTGTGGGGCGTCTTCCCGCAAGCAGCGACCCAATAATAGGGTTGTCCATAAGGACAACTAGTGAAAAGACATAAAGAAAACTGAAAGGTAAACTAACAAGACTAAAAGCAAAGGTAAAAGATAGCATGCAACTCCCCTATCCTGAAGAGTGGAGTCCCCGGCAACGGCGCCAGAAAATACTCCTTGATGGGCCTCGAACCCCTCGTTGGTTATCCCAAGTGGAAGGTGTAAGATGCAATAAGTAGAAGTGTTTTCCCCTAGCAAAGATGCCAAGGATCGAATCCCCAGAGACTCCTAGGTTCAACAGGTAGGTGTCAACTGCTAACGGCGCAATTAGCAATCAACGTGGACCTGCACACGGATACAAATAACTTTGCTCCCAACGAGTACAGAGAGGTTGTTAATCTCTCCGGCCATGTAGTTCACAAAGGGTTAAAAGCAATATGATAGTAGTGATAGATAGTGTTTTGCAATAGTAAGTAAAATAACGAAAAGTAAATAGTGGATGTGATCAATGATGGTAATATGGACCGGAGTCTCATGATGTTCACTAGTGATGTCTCTCTCCCAAAAGACGATAAAACAGCTATGTGAGGTAAACAAATTACAGCTGGGCAATTGACAGGACCACGACCGCAAACCAATGCTGACTACATTGCAAGAAAGGTTGAGGTTCAAAGCATGGGCGGTACGCCAAAGTAAGTAGACCGAAATCCATCAATATATACTACTAATCATCCACCTTGAGATATCTATCCAGAACATCTCGCTGGTATTAAGTTGCGAGTCCCACCCATAGTGTAAACTCAATGCAACAGACAACTGCATTAAAAGAACTTTGCGTAAAGTAAACAATCCTTGCACCCGCGGGCACAAGCACCGTTGTTTTCCCCCTTGTGGCAACAGCACATCCCCTAGACTCATGTTTCTGTCACTCAAGCTAGTCATCGAGGGGCATGAACCCACAATCGAGCATAACGTTCCCTCTTGGAGTCACTACTTACTACTCGGCCAAAGCAATAAATAACAACGGAGAACATGCAAGAATTACTTATGAACTAAAATATAAAAGAGGTGAATCAAATATATTACTCAAGATCAATCTGAACATAATCTCGTAATCCATCGGATCCCAGCAAACTCAACATAGCAACAACATAAGGATTACATAGGTGCCTCGATCATGTAGGGCAGCTCACGAGGACTAATTAGTGAAGCACAAGAACGGGAGGAGAACATCACATAGCTACTGGTCATGGACTCATGGCCCAAGGGAGACTACTCATGAGTCATCCGGGAGGCGTCCATGGTGGTGGAGAAGCTCCCGGTGGTGATCCTCCCCTCCGGCAGGGTGCCGGGAAGAGTTCTCCTGGTGCTCCCGATCTTGGAAGCGGCGGCGGCGGCGGAACAGAGATGGGATCGCGAAAAGAAGTCCTGTTCTGAGGGTTACGGGGAACCCTTTAAATATATGCCAAAGTAGGGCACCGGGGGAGCCTCGGGGGGCCCAGGCTCCCCCCCGGCGTGGCCCGGGGGGGGGGGGCGCCCACAGGGCGCCTGGAGCCCCTGTGGCCCCCCCCAGGCTGCCCTTCGGACGCAGTGTTGTTTCCGGTTCGCTGATTTTTTATATAATTTTTCTGGATTTTTCTGGGCAGTTCTCGAAACGTGAAAACCTGAAATACAAAAACAGCCGAAAACAGAAACTGGCACTGGGGTGCACTGGATTAGTAAGTTAGTCCAAATATGATCAAAAGTGTATGGAAGTGTATGAATATCATAGCAATATCACCCAAAAGTGGCATGGAGCAAGCAGAAATTATAGATACGTTTTGGACGTATCACTTGGTTCGACCATAGGAGGCCGCTCTTCAGGTCGGCGGCCATGGCCTCGTGCTCCTGCTTCACGTGGGCTTGGTGGCGGTAGTGCAGACAAACCATAACATGAACTGCAGCTCGCCCAGCCAGCCCTTGCCGCAGGCCTCCCGCTTCTTCTTGAATGTCCTAGTCTTGAGGCCCGTGAGGACCTCAACGTTGGTGCGCTCGGCCTGGCCGTTGCTTCGCGGGTGGGCCACAGAAGCGTAGCAAACGTGCGTTCCAAGGTTAGCACGGTATGACCTGAAGAGGCCGCTCGTAAACTTGGGAGCCGTTGTCGGTGATGATGTGGTTGGGAGCGGGCGGGAGCTCCTCAAGGAGTAGTGTGGCGCCCTCCGCGGGCGGGGCGGCCGACAGCCAGAAGAGCCTTTCTTCAAAGATGCCAGGGCTTTGGGGCTCGCGGCTGGATGCTCGTTTGGCGACATCGTCGGCCTCCCTATTGACACTGCGCGGGACGTGCTACAACTCCGGACCCAGGAATCGCTTTACAATTTTTACGTACCTCCTCCAAGTAGGCCACAATGCGCTCATCTTTAACTTGTATTCTTTGTTGAAGAAGTTGGCGAGGAGCTGCGAATCGCCCTTGACGGTGAGGCGCTTGACTCCCAAGGGTACGACGGCCTTGAGGCCGGCAATTAGGCCCTCGTACTCCGCGATGTTGTTGGAGACCTTATCGCCATGCTGGAAGCACAGCTGGACTGCGTAGTGAAGTTTGTCTTCCGCCAGAGAGATGAGCACGACTCCAGCCCCCGCGCCCTGCCTGGAGAATGCCGCGTTGAAATGCATGGTCCACCCAACTGGCGCTTCATCTCCAGGCCGGAGTGACTTGCCCTTGCGGGACTCTTCCTCCGAGGTGTCTGTCCATTATGTCACAAAATCCACGAAGGCTGCTCCCTTAATGCCCCTGATGGTGCTGAATTCCAACTGAAATGCCTGCAACTCGATGCTCCACATGGCGACTCGCCCTGCGACATTGGGGTTGTGCAACACCTTCTCCAGGGGATACACGAAAACGACCTTAATGGGGTGACCCTGTAAGTAATGGCGCAACTTTCTAGAAGCGACCCGAAGCGCGAGGAGGAGATTCTACTGCATGGGGTAGCGTGCGCGCGCGTCCCTCAGCACCGTGCCCACGGAGTATACAGGGTGTTCGACGAGACGTGAGGTCTCAGCGGGAGGTGGGTCTTGAAGGAGCACACGGGGCTCGGGGGCGCCATCTTGGGGCGCAAAGAGCTCGCGAGGCTTTGGCAGCCCCAGGAGCTCGGGAGGCCCGCGAACCTAAAGGAGCCCCTTTCTAGTGTCAACGCGCTCTTCCCGCACTGCTACGAGCGTGGCGCTGGCAGTCTGGGGGTGGCCACCAGGTATAGGACCAGGGGCCTTCGAAAACGGGGCGCCACCATAACGGGCGGGCTCATGAGGTACCTCTTGAGGTCTTCGAAATCCGCGTCCGCCTTAGGCATCCATTTGAATGAACTCGTCCTCTTCATCAGCTTGAGGAACGGCAAGGCACAAAGGCCGAGCTTGGGTATGAAGCGACCCAGGGAGGCGACACACCCCGCCAGCCACTGCATTTCCTCGAGGGTCCAAGGGGGGCGCATCTTATCGATGGCCCTGACCTCTTGTAGCCTACGCACCTCTTAGACGATGAACACCTGCTTCTATGGTGCCTGACACTGCGCCTTCTGCTCGTTGGGGCGGGCGTTGGGGCACACCGCTAGGTGGTGCTTGACCACCTCCCTCGGGACTCCGGATAGGTCAGATGCCTTCCAAGCGAACACATCCTTTCTTGCCCCGAGGAAAGTGACGAGTGTGGCCTCCTGCTTGGGGGGGAGGCCAGCACCGACGGTGAAGGTAGGACCCGATGAGCCGTCGTCAGCTGGTACCCTCGACGTCCCGGCGCGGTCCTGGGAGGAAAACTGCTTCTTCCTTGCGGGAGCGACCTCTGGAGGCTCGGCCCCGTCCTTGGCACCTGGGCGTGTAGCTGCCGCGACCCCATAAGCATGCCTGTGGGTTTGAGCCGCGCCCTCCTCGCTCCCGATGATGGTAATGATGCCGCTGTTGTCAGGCATCTTGACGACGTTGTAGCCAGGGTGGGTTACCGCCATGAACTTGGCGAGTGCGGGGTATCACAGGATAGCGTTGTACGGGAGGCCGATGTGTGCCATGTCGAAGTCGATGAGCTCGGTACGGCAGTTGTCCCGAGTGCCAAAGGTGACAGGGAGGCGCACCTGCCTCAGGGGCGTAGTTGAACCCTCGGTCACCCCTGATAAGGGCTTGGTGGGCATCAGCTGGTCGTAGGGCACTTGAAGTGTCTCGAAGGTGGCGATGGAGATCACTTGAGGCCGACGCCCCATCGATGAGTGCCTTGGTGAAGGAGACATTGCTGATGGTGGGGGTGCACAGCAAGGGAAGCGCGTTGGCCGCGGATGTGAACCTGGGGTGGTCTCGGGAGTCGAAGGTGATGACACACTCAGGCCGCATGCAAGGCCGTGATGCCGCTAGCCGGGATTTTGCAGTGCTCACCCGACGAAAGGGCTGCTTGGAGTGGCGGCTGGATGCGGGCCCTTGAGATCCGCCAAGGATGCACGCGACTGCATGAGGTCCCTGAAGCGCGAAACACACTGAGAACCAACTACGGAGCTCACTCCAACAGGAGATCGAGGCTTTGGGAAGGCTGAAGAACCAGGAGTGCGGTGCGCCCACGAGGGCCATTAGGAACCAGTTCACCTTGGCCTTGTTGCTGCCACCTGCCATCAAGATGCCCAGGGTATAGAGCCGAAGGAACTCCTCGAGATCGGCTGCGCCATCGTAGTGTAGGGGCAGCACCGACCTGAATATTGTCGGCCAATTCACTTGGCGTAGGGCGGCGGTGAAAATCGGGCAGCCCGTGGGGCTCAAGAGGTAGTCCATGGAGTTGATGAAGCGAGAACTAGAGCGGGTTGGAAGAGTTGCGGCACACCCCTACCTGGCGCACCAAATGTCGAAATCAGGGATCCGGGGTCCCAACAGAGGTTCGAACACTCGGGTGTTCTCACAGGCCCTTGCTAAGCCGTGCCTAGCTTCACGCGACCTCACAGCGATGCTCGTCGCGCTCACGCTGGAAGAGAGGAAGAACACAGACACAACCGTTTACCCAGGTTCGGGCCACCTTGCGGTGTAAGACCCTACTCCCGCTTTGTGGTGGATTGCCTCACGGGGAGGATAAGTGTGAGTACAAGAATGGCCTCCGGAGGGTCTGAGCATGCCTGATGAACTCAATCCCCGCCCAACTCTCCCCTCACTAAGGTGGTGACCTAGTTATATTTATCCTGGCCTTGGTCATCTTCTCCCGAAATCTCAAGGTGAGAAGGGTTACCACAATGGTCAAATTTGAAGGGGAACATGAGTACACTCTATCTTGACAAAAGGTGGTCTCCACCTGCTAAAGCTTCTGGCCATGACACGCAGGTGGGCTTGGCGATGACCTCCGTCCTGACAAGCCAATTGTCTTGGTCTTCTAGCACCAAAACAACAACCTTTGGGCTGCCTTGGTAACCCATACGCTGGCCTTGTTCCTTTAGCATCAA
The DNA here is from genome assembly GCA_902687465.1 of Secale cereale. Taxonomy (NCBI): domain Eukaryota; kingdom Viridiplantae; phylum Streptophyta; class Magnoliopsida; order Poales; family Poaceae; genus Secale; species Secale cereale. The sequence continues at coordinate 184,009,753 of LR738715.1, read as the reverse complement.
AGAGGAAAGCCTCACCGTTCGCGCCCGCTGGCACGGGTTCTGGCGATGCCCGTCGTGGCTCGCGTCATCCACGTGCAGCGCGAGGCATGGCTTGGCGACCTCGTTGCATCCGCCCGCGAGGGGGGCTCGGGAGGTAGCCTGGGGGGGCTCCATGAGAGGGCCTCAGGAGTTCTTTGGTGGCGTGTGCCTCGCGAGGCGAGGGCTCTCACGAGGGTCTTGTTTGAACAACCTTGAAGATGGGCTGTGCTGGGCCCGCACCATGCGTCGTGTCCTAGGCCGTAGGCAGACGGGCCTGGGTACCCCCAGGCCCAGGGTCCCGACACATGATACATGCCCTTTCTCAATTTGGGCTTTTAACTTCTTATTCTCCTCTTGGAGAGAGGTGCAATCATGAGCAAAGTTAGCCGTACAAGATTCATCATTTAACTCAATATGAAGGATGAAAGTAAGAGCCTTAATGGTTGTGGCTTTAATTTGAGCATAAGACTTGGTGAGGGTAATGAGGTCACCTTTGACAACCTTGGAACTAGTCACAAGAAGCTCATGATCCTCGACAAGTCTTGTTTGATCAACTAGGAGCTTTTCAACCCTAACCTTAAGGGCATCTTTGTTCTCAAGAGCAAGTTGCAAAGCATCATTGGTTTTAACCAAGTCAATTTGATGAGATGACAAGGCTTCCTCAAGTGATGCTCTCATGGCACTTTCTTCATGTAGTTCATGCTCTAGGAGTTCGACTCTCTCTCTCTCTCTCATCTATGAGGAGGTTTTCAACGTTCTCAATAAAGTCATCGCGTTCGGCGTGTCACTTAAGGAGATCACCTAAATGAGCACGATGTTCACCATGAAGAGTTTTCATGAAAGCCATCAAGGATTCCTCATCATTATCCACGCCATCTTCACACCCATCCTCCACTATCTCACATGTGACATTGGAAGTGTGCATGGCGGGTTTTTGAGATTTGGACTTCGATTTTACCTCTTTGGCCATAAGGCAACGATGAGTGAAAGGCTTGTCCTCGTTTGGAAGTCGAAGAGGCCGGTGGTGAAGCAGGAGGTAGAGGTATGCATGGAAATGGCAGCCATGCCCACATGATCATCATCACCGTCGTCCTCATCTTTGGACATGTACTCCTCATGGACAAGAGCCTTGTCATCTTTCCTCTTTGTGAACTTGGTGAACTTCTTATTCTTGAGCACAAGCTTCTCGGACTTGTCTTCGCGTCTCTCATACGGACAATCATGCACAAAGTGTCTTGGGTTATCACAGTTGTAGCATTTTCTTCGCCCAAACGATCTTCCTTGAAGATTCTTTCCTTTGTTTTCCATGGTCCCGGTTTATTTCTTGACCAAGAGAGCCAAGTCTTCCGCAAAGTCATTTGTCGGGCATGAGGTGTCAACATCTTCCTCACAAGTCTCTTCAACCATTTCTTCGTCCCCTGAGGGTTCACTAACTACTTTCTTGGCCTTCAAATCAAGATTTGAGTTATTCGTTGCTTGAGCAATAACAAAGGTCTTCTTGGACTTGGTCTCCAAAAGAAACATGTGATGAGAAGGTGGATACAACTTGAGACACGATCGATCATTCCGGCATTGATGTATCATCATCACCATGGTGTGTTTCGTGAGAACCATAGCATCAATGAACTTGTCCTTAATGAAATCATTATTTGCCCAAGTGCACCTAAAGGTCCTTCAGTTGAGCACAAGAGACTTCAACCTTCGATACACCTCGTCCGCGGTCTCACCATCATTCCTCACAAATAGATTGAGTTATTGCTTGAGCAAAGACAACTGAGATCTTCGAATTGCTTCATCACCCTCGAGAGCCTCCTCAAGTCAATCCAAATTTCATTGGCGCACTTGAGAAGAGCAATGGAGTCACTATAGTGATCGGTCACCGCGGTGCACAACATGTTGTGGGCGGTTGCATTGAGTTGATCATCATCCGCTTCTCTTGGGGTGAGATTCATCGAGTCTTTGGGAGTGAATCCATTTACCACAATCCACCCATAGTTGCATAGAAGCACTGCGAATGTGAGACTCCATATCTAGCTTCCAATTAGCAAACGCATTAGCTTTCAAAGGGGGCGGAGGCCCAACTGGATTAATGCGATGGTGTTGCAAAGGTTGGGGTGAGTAAAAGGGTTCCACGACATTGTACTTGGGTACTTGGGTGCAAGTTAGAGATGCAAGGAGTTCTCTCGAATCATCTGCATCATGAATGGCCTTTGGATCAAATGAGTTTGATGCGGATGTCGATGGCTTTAAGCGATCATCAATTTACTCCTTGACCGAGGAATAAACTTCTTTCAACATGGCAGTTCTGAGGTTCGCAAACATTGAAAGAATGTCGGGCGCGGTTAAGGGGGCACCCAGGTTAATGGGGGCGACGAGAGCAACGACCAAAGCAACAAATGCATCGGCCACGCGGGTGGTAGATTTTCACCATCCTCCGCAAGGGGTACGACACCTACCACATTCCCTAGGTCATCCATATCCTCTAAGGTTTTAAAACCATATATTAGAGCACGAGGCTCTCTTACCAATTGAAAGGATCAATACAGTCGATTAGGGGGGATAGGGGACTACAAATTTTAATCTTTCTTGTCAATTTTAAGGTTTAGAGAATAAATAGGGTTCACTGCATATGCAACTAGGTGAACACAACCTATATGACAACCAAGCTTAAAGTTAAATATGTTAGGCAACAAATTAACTAGCAAGCCAACAAGCATACAAAGGAAAGTAAAGTACGGGAAAGGATTAACCACAAGTGAGACGGGGACGCGGAGTTTCCTGAAGTTTACTCTTCCTTGGGCAAGAGCTACTCTCCGTTTAGAGCGGTGTCGAATCCAAAGCTTGTGGAACACTACTGAAGGCTCACAGTAATCTCTTTCGAGTCACCCCCAACGGATGAGCCTCGAATCACTTGGGGGTGGTCTTGAAGGCAACCACCACACCTTTACAAACTTCTCTAGAGCACACCACAAGCAAGGAAGCTTCCGGAGGAACCTATAACTGCCTAGGAGCCCAAGATCCAAGAGTAACAAGTCAATGGTGGATGAATATTGCGGGGAACGCGATTTGGTTTTGTCAAAGTGTAGATCGGGTCTTGCTTACTCAATCCCTAGAGTTTCAACAAGTTTGGGTGGAGGGATTGAGAGTATTGAGCCAAATGGGGTGTTGGAATGGTGGATATCAACAAGACATTAGGGTTAGGGATGGAGGAGGAAGACGTATTTTATAGTGTTCTTGGATGGGCGGATGTTTCTGCCCGTTCGACCCCGTGCACACGGGGTACCTCGAAGTTACACAGTACCCCGTGCGCACGTGTGTCAAAAGACCCTGTGAGAACGGGTGTCAAAAGTGAAGGAAATATGCCCTAGAGGCAATAATAAAGTTGTTGTTTATATTTCCTTATATATCATGATAAATGTCTTTTATTCATGCTAGAATTGTATTAATCGGAAACTTGATACATGTGTGAATACAAAAATAGAGTGTCCCTAATATGCCTCTACTATACTAGCTCGTTAATCAAAGATGGTTAAGTTTCCTAACCATAGACATGTGTTGTCATTTGATGAACGAGATCACATCAATAGGAGAATGATGTGATGGGCAAGACCCATCCGTTAGGTTAGCATTATGATCGTTTAGTTTTACTGCTATTGCTTTCTTCATGACTTATACATGTTCATCTGACAATGCGATTATGCAACTCCCGAATACCGGAGGAACACCTTGTGTGCTATCAAACGTCACAACGTAACTGGGTGATTATAAAGATGCTCTATAGGTGTCTCTGAAGGTGTTTTTTGAGTAGGCATGGATCGAGAATAGGATTTGTCACTCCGAGTGTGGGAGAGGTATGTCTGGGCCCTCTCGGTAATACACATCATAATAAGCCTTGCAAGCAAATGACTAATGGGTTAGTCATGAGATGATGTATTACGGAACGAGTAAAGAGACTTGCTGGTAACGAGATTGAACTAGGTATGATGATACCAACGATTGAATCTCGGGTAAGTAACATACTGATGACAAAGGGAACAACATATGTTGTTATGCCGTTTGACCGATAAAGATCTTCGTAGAATATGTAGGAGCCGATATGAGCATCCAGGTTTCGCTATTGGTTATTGACCAGAGACGTGTCTCTATCATGTCTACATAGTTCTTGAACCCGTAGGGTCCGCACGCTTAACGTTCGATGGCGATTTGTATTATGAGTTATGAGTTTTGGTGACCGAAGATTGTTCGGAGTCCCGGATGAGATCACGGACATGACGAGGAGTCTCAAAATGGTCGAGACATAAAGAATGATATATTGGACGATGTTATTCGGACACTGGATGAGTTACGAGGGGTACCACATAACTATCGGAGTGCTGGAGGGTTATCGGAACCCCCGGGGGAACTAATGGGCCTTCATGCGCCTTAGTGGAGAGAGAGGAAGGGCCGCAAGGGGTGGCCGCGCCCCCATGGCAGTACGAATAGGACTAGGGGAAGGGGCGGCGCCCCACTTTTTTCTCCTTCTCTCCCTCTCCTTCCTTCCCCCCCTCTTCCTTGGACTCCCTTATTAGCGCGCCCCTAGGGCCGGCCGGCCTCCTCCCCCTCCTTTATATATGTGGGGAGAGGGGCACCCCAAAAAGACACAAGTTTCTCTTAGCCATGTGCGGTGACCCCCTCCATAGATTACACCTCAGATCATATAATCGTGGTGCTTAGGCGAAGCCCTGCGCGAATCACATCATCAACACCGTCGCCACGTCGTCGTGCTGACGAAACTCTCCCTCGAGCATCTGCTGGATCAAGAGCTCGTGGGACGTCATCGTGCTGAACGTGTGCTGAACACGGAGGTGCCGTACGTTTGGTACTTGGATCGGTTGGATCGTGAAGACGTTCGTCTACATCAACCGCGTTAACATAACGCTTCCGCTTTCGATCTACGAGGGTACGTGGACACACTCTCCCCGTCTCATTGCTATGCATCTCCTAGATAGATCTTGCGTGAGCGTAGGATTTTTTTTTGAAATCGCATGCTACATTCCCAACAGTGGCATCATGAGCCAGGTCCATGCGTAGATGATTTCCACGAGTAGAACACAAAGAGTTGTGGGCGATAATAGTCATACTGCTTACCACCAACGTCTTGCTTTGATTCGACGGTATTGTTGGCTGGGGGGTGTCTGTTTCCCAGACCGACATTACATGACCGTGTTCATGAGACTGATTCCGCCGACGTGCTTTGCACACAGGTGGCTGGTGGGTGTCTGTTTCTCCAACTTTAGTTGAATCGAGTGTGACTATGGCCGGTCCTTGTTGAAGGTTCAAACAACACACTTGACGAAAAATCATTGTGATTTTGATGCGTAGGTAAGAACGGTTTTTGCTGGAAGCCCGTAGCAGCCACGTAAAACTTGCAATAACAAAGTAGAGGACGTCTAACTTGTTTTTGCAGGGCATGTTGTGATGTGATATGGTCAAGACGTGATGAGTTATACGATATTGTATGAGATGATCATGTTTTGTAAATTATCGGCAACCGACAGGAGCCTTATGGTTGTATCTTTATTGTTTGAATTGCGAACGTCATGTAATTGCTTTACTTTATCACTATGAGTTAGCGATAGTAGTAGAAGCAATAGTTGGCGAGACGACCACGACGCTACGATGAAGATCATGGTGTCAAGCCGATGACGATGGAGATCATGACGATGCTTTGGAGATGGAGATCAAAAGCACAAGATGACGATGTCCATATTATGTCACATATTTTGATTGCATGTGATGTTTATCTTTTTATGCATCTTATTTTGCTTAGTACGGCGGTAACATTATAAGATGACCCCTTACAAAATTTCAAGGTACAAGTGTTCTCCCTGAGTATGCACCGTTGCGACAGTTCATCGTGCCGAGACACCACGTGATGATCGGGTGTGATAAGCTCTACGTTCACATACAAGAGGTGTAAGACAGTTTTGCACATGAAGAATACCCGGGTTAAACTTGACGAGCGTAGCATGTACAGACATGGCCTCGGAACACTAGAGACCGAAAGGTCGAGCGTGAATCATATAGTAGATATGATCAACATAAGATGTTCACAATTGAAAACTACTCCATCTCACGTGATGATCGGACATGGTTTAGTTGATTAGGATCACGTGATCATTTAGATGACTTGAGGGATGTCTATCTAAGTGGGAGTTCTTTAGTAATATGATTAATTGAACTTTAATTTATCATCAACTTAGTCCTGATTGTTTTTTTTCATATCTATGTTGTTGTAGATCAATGGCCCGTGCTACCGTTCCCTTGAATTTTAATGCGTTCCTAGAGAAAGCTAAGTTGAAAGATGATGGTAGCAACTACACGGACTGGGTGCGTAACTTGAGGATTATCCTCATTGCTGCACAGAAGAATTATGTCCTTGAAGCACCGCTAGGTGACATGCCTGCTGCAAGAGCAACTCCTGACGTTATGAACGTCTGGCAAGCTCGATCTGATGACTACTCAATAGTTTAGTGTGCCATGCTTTATGGCTTAGAATCGGGACTTCAAAGACGTTTTGAACGTCATGGAGCGTATGAGATGTTCCAAGAGTTGAAGTTAATATTTCAAGAAAATGCCCGAGTTGACAGATATGAAGTCTCCAACAAGTTCTATAGCTGCAAGATGGAGGAGAACAGTTCTGTCAGTGAACACATACTCAGAATCTCTGGGTACCACAACCACATGACTCAACTTGGAGTCAAAGTTGATGATGATAGTGTTATTGACATAGTTCTTCAATCACTGCCACCAAGCTATAAAGGCTTCATGATGAACTATAATATGCAAGGGATGCAAAAGAAAATTTCCGAGCTCTTCGCTATGCTCAAAGTTGCGGAGGTAGAAATCAAGAAAGAGCATCAAGTGTTGATGGTTAACAAGACCACTAGTTTCAAGAAAAAATGCAAGGGGAAGAAGGAGAACTTCAAGAAGAATAGCAAGCTAGTTGCTACTCCCGGGAAGAAACCCAAGTCTGGAGCCAAGCCTGAAACTGAGTGCTTCTACTGCAAAGGGACTGGTCACTGGAAGCGGAACTGCCCCAAGTATTTGGCGGATGAGAAGGATGGAAAAGTGAACAAAGTTATTTTATATAAACGTTATTGATGTGTACCTTATTAATGCTCGTAGTAGTGCCTGGGTATTTGATACTGGTTCGGTTGCTCATATTTGTAACTCGAAATAGGGGTTACGGATTAAACGAAGATTGTCTAGGGACGAGGTGACAATGCGCGTGGGAAATGGTTCCAAAGTCGATGTGATCGCCGTCGGCACGCTACCTCTACATCTACCTTCGGGATTAGTTTTAGACCTAAATAATTGTTATTTGGTGCCAGCGTTGAGCATGAACATTATATCTGGATCTTGTTTGTTGTGAGATGGTTATTCATTTAAATCAGAGAATAATGGTTGTTCTATTTATATGAGTAATATCTTTTATGATCATGCACCCTTGATGAGTGGTCTATTTTTGTTGAATCTTGATCGTAGTGATACACATATTCATAATATTGAAGCCAAAAGATGCCAAGTTGATAATGATAGTGCAACTGATTTATGGCACTGCCATTTAGATCATATTGGTGTAAAGCACATGAAGAAACTCTACGCTGATGGGCTTTTGGAATCACTTGATTATGAATCACTTGGCACTTGCGAACCATGCCTCATGGGCAAGATGACTAAGACTATGTTCTCTGAAACAATGGAGCGAGCAACTGACTTATTAGAAATAATACATACTGATGTATGCGGTCTGATGAGTGTTGAGGCTCGCGGCGGGTATCATTATTTTCTAACCTTCACAAATGATTTGAGCAGATATGAGTATATCTACTTAATGAAACATAAGTCTGAAACATTTGAAAAGTTCAAAGAATTTCAGAGTGAAGTAGGGAATCATCGTAACAAGAAAATAAAGTTTCTACGATATGATCGCGGAGGCGAATATTTGATTTACGAGTTTGGTCTTCATTTGAAACAATGTGGAATAGTTTCGCAAGTCACGCCACCTGGAACACCACAGCGTAATGGTGTGTCCCAACATCGTAACCGTACTTTATTTGATATGGTGCGATCTATGATGTCTCTTACCGATTTACCACTATCATTTTGGGGTTATACTTTAGAGACAACCGCATTCACGTTAAATAGGGCACCATCTAAATTCGTTGAGATGACACCTTATGAACTGTGGTTTGGCAAGAACCCAAGTTGTCGTTTCTTAAAGTTTGGGGCTGCGATGCTTATATGAAAAAGCTTCAACCTGACAAGCTCGAACCCAAATCAGAGAAATGTGTCTTCATAGGATACCCAAAAGAAACTGTTGGGTACACCTTCTATCACAGATCCAAAGGCAAGATGTTCGGTGCTAAGAATGGATCCTTTCTAGAGAAGGAGTTTCTCTCGAAAGAAGTGCGTGGGACGAAAGTAGAACTTGATGAGGTAATTGTACCTTCTCCCGAATTGGAAAGTAGTTCATCACAGAAATCAGTTCTAATGATCACTACACCAATTAGTGGGGAAGCTAATGATGATGATCATGAAACTTCATATCAAGTTACTACTGAACCTCGTAATTCAACCAAAGTGCGTTCCGTACCAGAGTGGTACGGTAACCCTGTTTTGGAAGTCATGTTATTAGACCATGACGAACCTATGAACTATGAGGAAGCGATGATGAGCCCAGATTCTACAAAATGGCTCGAGGCCATGAAATCTGAGGTGGGATCCATGTATGAGAACAAAGTGTGGACTTTGGTTGACTTGCCCGATGATCGGCACGTCATTGAAAATAAATGGATTTTTAAGAAGAAGACTGACGCTGAGAGTAATGTTACTGTCTACAAAGCTCGACTTGTTGTGAAAGGTTTTCGACAAGTTTAAGGAGTTGACTACGATGAGACCTTCTCACCCGTAGCGATGCTTAAGCCTGTCCGAATCATGTTAGCAATTGCCGCATTTTATGATTATGAAATCTGGCAAATGGATGTCAAAACCGCATTCCTTAATGGATATCTCAAAGAAGAGTTGTATATGATGCAACCAGAAGGTTTTGTCGATCCTAAAGGTACTAACAAAGTATGCAAGCTCCAGCGATGCATCTATGGACTAGTGCAAGCATCTCGGAGTTGGAATATACACTTTGATGAGGTGATCAAAGCATATGGTTTTATACAAATTTTTGGAGAAGCCTGTATTTACAAGAAAGTGAGTGGGAGCTCTGTAGTATTTCTGATATTATATGTAGATGACATATTGTTGATTGGAAATGATGTAGAATTCCTGGATAGCATAAAAGGATACTTGAATAAGAATTTTTCAATGAAAGACCTCGGTGAAGCTGCTTATATATTGGGCATCAAGATCTATAGAGATAGATCAAGACGCTTAATTGGACTTTCACAAAGCACATACCTTGATAAAGTTTTGAACAAGTTCAAAATGGATCAGTCAAAGAAAGGGTTCTTGCCTGCGTTACAAGGTATGAAGTTGAGTGAGACTCAATGCCCGACCACTAGAGAAGATAGAGAGAAAATGGAAGTCATTCCCTATGCTTCATCCATAGGTTATATCATGTATGCAATGTTGTGTACCAGACCTAATGTGGGCCTTGCTATAAGTCTTGCAGGGAGGTACCAAAGTAATCCAAGAGTGGATCACTGGACAGCGGTCAAGAACATCCTAAAATACCTGAAAATGACGAAGGATATGTTTCTCGTATATGGAGGTGACAAAGAGCTCTTCGTAAAAAGTTACGTCGATGCAAGCTTTGACACTGACCCGGATGACTCTAAGTCACAAACCATATACGTATTATTGTCGAACGGTGGAGCTGTCAGTTGGTGCAATTCCAAGAAGAGCGTCATGGCGGGATCTACGTGTGAAGCGGAGTATATAGCTGCTTCGGAAGCAACAAATGAAGGAGTCTGGATGAAGGAGTTCATATCCGATCTAGGTGTAATACCTAGTGCATCGGGACCAATGAAACTATTTTGTGACAACACTAGAGCAATAGCCTTGGCGAAGGAATCCAGGTTTCACAAGAGAACCAAGCACATCAAGAGATGCTTCAACTCCATCTGCGATCAAGTCAAGGAGGGAGACATAGAGATTTGCAAAATACATACGGATCTGAATGTCGCAGACCCGTTAACCAAGCCTCTTCCACGAGAAAAACATGATCAACACCAAGACTCCATGGGTGTTAGGATCACTACTATGTAATCTAGATTATTGACTCAGCGCAAGTGGGAGACTGAAGGAAATATGCCCTAGAGGCAATAATAAAGTTGTTGTTTATATTTCCTTATATATCATGATAAATGTCTTTTATTCATGCTAGAATTGTATTAATCAGAAACTTGATACATGTGTGAATAGATAGACAAAACAGAGTGTCCTTATTATGCCTCTACTAGACTAGCTCGTTAGTCAAAGATGGTTAAGTTTCCTAACCATAGACATGTGTTGTCATTTGATTAATGAGATCACATCATTAGGAGAATGATGTGATGGAGCCATCCGTTAGGTTAGCATTATGATCGTTTAGTTTTACTGCTATTGCTTTCTTCATGACTTATACATGTTCCTCTAACTATGAGATTATGCAACTCCCGAATACCAGAGGAACACCCTGTGTGCTATCGAACGTCACAACGTAACTGGGTGATTATAAAGATGCTCTACAGGTGTCTCCGAAGGTGTTTTTTGAGTTGGCATAGATCGAGAATAGGATTTGTCACTCTGAGTGTCGGAGAGGTATCTCTGGGCCCTCTAGGTAATACACATCATAATAAGCCTTGCAAGCAAATGACTAATGGGTTAGTCTGTAGTCACGAGATGATGTATTACGGAACGAGTAAAGAGACTTGTCGATAACGATATTGAACTAGGTATGATGATACCGACGACCGAATCTCGGGTAAGTAACATACCGATGATAAAGGGAACAACGTATGTTGTTATGCGGTTTGATCGATAAAGATCTTCGTAGAATATGTAGGAGCCAATATGAGCATCCAGGTTCCGCTATTGGTTATTGACCGGAGATGTGTCTCGGTCATGTCTACATAGTTCTCGAACCCGTAGAGTCCGCACGCTTAACGTTCGATGACGATTTGTATTATGAGTTATGAGTTTTGGTGACCAAATATTGTTTGGAGTCCCGGATGATATCACTGATATGACGAGGAGTCTCGAAATGGTCGAGGCATAAAGAATGATATATTGGACGATGTTATTCGGACACCGGATGAGTTCCGAGGGGTACCGGATAACTATCATAGTGCCGAAGGGTTATCGGAACCCCCGGGGGAACTAATGGGCCTTCCTGGGCCTTAGTGGAGAGAGAGGAAGGGCCGCAAGGGGTGGCCACGCGCCCCGCATGGTAGTCCGAATAGGACTAGGGGAAGGGGGCGGCGCCCCCCTTTCCTTCTCCTTCTCTCCCTCTCCTTCCTGCCCCCTTCTCTTCCTCGGAGAGGAATCCTACTAGGACTAGGAAGTCCTAGTAGGACTCCCTTATTGGCGCGCCCCTAGGGCCGGCCGGCCTCCTCCCCCTCCTCCTTTATATACATGGGGAGGGTGGCCCCTAAATAACACAAGTTTCTCTTAGCCGTGTGCGGTGCCCCCTCCACAGATTACACCTCAGATCATATAGTCCTGGTGCTTAGGCGAAGCCATGCGCGGATCACATCACCAACACCGTCGCCATGCCGTCGTGCTGGCGGAACTCTCCCTCGAGCATCTGCTGGATCAAGAGCTCGTGGGACGTCATCGTGTTGAACGTGTGCTGAACACGGAGGTGCCGTATGTTCGGTACTTGGATCTGTTGGATTGTGAAGACGTTCGACTACATCAACCACGTCAACATAACGCTTCTGCTTTCGGTCTACGAGGTTACATGGACACACTCTCCCCGTCTCGTTGCTATACATCTCCTAGATAGATCTTGTGTGAGCGTAGGATTTTTTTTTGGAAATTGCATGCTACGTTCCCAACAAAAAGACCCTGTGAGCACGGGATATACAGAACATTTTTATTGTAACTTTATGGATATCACAACCAGCACACTAACAGATATAAGGTGGTAGGAGTAGGAAGGCTGGTGTATATGGTTTTAAAGATGGCATTCCTAAATGACATAAATAAACAAATACCCCTCTTAGTAGTGTGGTTTTTCCTACGACTCAAATCGAACCAAACGAAAACCTTCGAGTCGCTGGTAAACCACACCTTTTATCTTTTGAATTGGGGGGTTGCACACCTTCATCAAGGACAACTTGGAACCAATATCCCTAGATAAACTTTAGCAACTGATATTAGTTCCACTATACATATTGTCATCACACCAATAATTTAAGTGACACTTGCACTTTCACCTCTCATATCAGGTATGGTCTACCCGACCTCTCTTGACATTATCAACACACTTTTGTCGTCCGCTATGCACTTTCGGACCCCGTCTTTCCTTATGTGGCCACACATCCATCTCAACGTGTGCATCACCACCACACCTACCTGTTGAACATGTCGCCTTTTAGTCAGCCAACACTCAGCCCATACAACATTGCAGGTTGGATCACTGTTCCATAGAACTGCCTTGTAGCTTTTGTGGCAATCTCTTGTCACAAAGAATGTCAGAAGTTTGGCGCCACTTCATCCATCCTGCTTTGATTTGATGGTTCACATCTTCATTGATCACCCCATCATTCGGCAACATTGACCCCAAATATCAAAAGGTGTCCTTCTGAGGCACCACCTTCCATCAAGGCCAACCTTCTCCTTCCCGTGCCTTACTGAAACCGCACCTTATGTACTTGTTTTAGTTCTACTAAGTCTAAAACTTTTTGATTTTAAGGTATGTTTCCATAACTTTAACTTTCTATTAACCCCAGCCCGACTATCATCAAATAGCACCACATCATCCACAAAGAGCATACATCATGGGATATCTCCTTATATATGCCTTATGACCTCATCCATCACTAAAGAAAAAGATAAGGGCTCAAAAGCTGACCCCTCGTGCAGTCCTATTTTAACCATAAATCATCATTGTCGCCATCACTTGTTTGAACACTTGTCACAATATTATCATACATGTCCTTGATGAGGGTAAATGTACTTTGTCGTGACTTTGTGTTTTTCGAAGGCCCACCATATGACATTTTGTCGTATCTTATCATATGCCTTCTCCAAGTCAATTAACAACATATGCAAGTCATTCTTTTGCTCCCTATATCTCCCCATAAGTTGTCGTATAAAAAAAGCTTCTATGGGCAACCTCCCAGGTATGAAACCAAACTAATTTTTTTCATGCTTGTCATTCTTCTTAAGTGCCGTTGAATAACTCTCTCACATAGCTTCATTGTATGGATCATCAACTTAATTTCATGCTAAATAGTACAACTCTGGACACCCCGTTGTTCTTGAAGATTGGCACTAATATACTCCATCTTCATTCTTTTGGCATCTTGTTTGCCAAACAAATGAGGTTGAAAAGCTTAGTTGTCCATACTATCGCTATGTATCTAAGGTCTCTCCACACCTTAGTATGGATACAATCAGGTCCCATCGCATTGTCTCCTTTCATCCTTTTAGAGACTCCTCAACCTCAGACTCCTAGATTCACCGCACAAAACGCCTGCTGGTACCAAAAAATTAAGGAGTCGTCCAGTTCAATGATAGAGCTCTGATTCTCCTCATTGAACAACTTGTTGAAGTACTCCCACCATCTATGCTTAATCTCCTTGTCCTTCACCAAGAACTTCATCACTCTTCCATGGTAACAAATGTCACAAGTCTGTTGCTTCCGCTATGCCGCCAAGAATCCTTCTACAAGGGAAGAAGGACAAGAGGGGCACCACCATCTCCATCAGAACCACAAAAATCTTTTTTTTTAAACGAGACAAAGGATTTGCCATTTTCCTTGATTAGGAGAACCACAAAAATCATCATGCCACCTATTAATTCTAACTTTGTAAGCCCTATGTAATCATGCCATTTTGTTAGGCTGCCCGTAATGAAAATATCATAAGCGTATCATGCATGCCAACTAGGTTTTTTTTAATGATGTGGTATATAATTAAATGAAGAAAGAGAGGATATGATATCATATCATGATACCGTATTATAATTAAATGTTATACTACTTTGTGTCATGCATGGCAAATAATAAAGCAATCTAAGATGTACTAACTAATGATATATATGATATTCCCCGTTACGGGCAGCCTTAGAATAGTACTTCCTTCGTCCCATAATATAAGACGTTATTACATCCAACATTATCGGAGTAATTATAAAGCCACGATCCTTTCATTCTATTATTTCCAGAGATAGGCAGAGCCACCCACACATACAGAACTAGAGTGAACACCGGAGAGTGGCGTTGCAAAGGCCGAGCTCCATGGAGCTTGTTGTGCAATTTTTTATTTTTTAAAAAATGTCATTTTTCTCTATAAATACATATGTATATTCTTGAAGTATGTACCATTTCATCAACTAATTTGATTGTTTGCATACTACACAAAAATGACAAATATCTGACCCAAATACAATAAAGAAAAAGCCTATTTTAATATGTCTATTTGTCTTTTTTGTGTACATCACATATAAATATATATGTTCATGAAATTTTATACATGTATATAACAAATATATGTCTACATAAAAACTTTTTTCAGTGTTTTTTAGATGTGGAAAAGGTATTTTTCAGTGTTTTTTTTTTTGAGTGTAGTATTCCAGTTAACTGTATCTACCACCACTCAAAAAAAAAAAAAGGTTAACTGTATCTGCCGTGAGGTTGCCATTTTAAACACGAGACTGCCGACACGAAAACTAGAAACATGTTTTTTTAGGGGTAACTAGAAACATGTTGGTTTGGTTAGCCCCTTGTCATCATCGTGCCTCTGGAATAGAGCCCACGCTCTAGGCTCTACGCAGGCATGCGTGTCTCTCTAATGCCTTCTCGTTATCTCGCGCCAAAAGAACAAGCCATTTCCTCCTCCTGCACTCCTGCGGTCTCGTGCTTTCCCGGGCACAAGTATCTCCGCGTGCCTGGCACTTTCTGGAGTCTTCCGCGGTCCGTGGAGTACACTTGTGTCACTTTCTCTGGCACCTTTTGGCGAGCTCCGGAGCCCTCTGCATGGTTCCCTGGACGTCCACGTCGTGTCCCAGCTCTCGCTGCAGGCACAACTTCTACACGTTCACGGCTGGGGAGTGCCCGCCGACGTGGCCACCGCCGCGGCCAACCCCTCGCGGCCTGGCTAGCTCGTTCTCCCTGGGCCCTATATAAAACGCACGCTCGTCATCGGCAACAGCACAGAGTCACCAGAGTCCACAACGAAGCAAGTGTGATCTAGCCACTCCCTGCGTCCTGCTGTGAGCAATGACGACCATGGTTGCCTTGAGCTCCTTCGCCGGTGCCGCCGTCGTCGGCCGCCCCGCCTCGTGGTCTCCGGCGGTGCCGCGTCGGCGCGCCCTCCTCGTCAGGGCCCAGACCGAGGTAAGCCTCTTTTGGTCAACTAACTCTGTCATCATAACTTGTTTTCTCCGTACTGTACGTATAAGTCTGCTTGTGCTGACTCACGGTGCTGCGCAGCCGGATATCGAATCGACCAAGACGACGAGCGCGTCGACATCCTCCCCAAGCCCAAGCCCAAGCCCAACCCCAAGCCCGGTGACGCCCAAGCCCAAGCCCAAGGCTAACCCCTCGGTCTGGGACGCGCTCGCGTTCAGCGGCCCAGCGCCGGAGCGCATCAACGGCCGGCTCGCTATGGTGGGCTTCGTGGCGGCGCTCTCCGTCGAGGCAGCGCGCGGTGGCGGGCTACTCGACCAGGCCGGCAGCGGCGCCGGGCTGGGATGGTTCCTGACAACCGCGGCGGTGTTTTCGGTGGCGTCGCTGGTGCCGCTGCTGCAGGGCCAGAGTGTGGAGAGCAAGTCCAGCGGCATTTGGAGCGCCGACGCCGAGCTATGGAACGGCCGCTTCGCCATGCTCGGCCTCGTCGCACTTGCCGTCACCGAGTTCATCACCGGCACGCCCTTCGTCAACGTCTGAAACTAGCTACTGTAGTGCAGTACTCTTGTACGTGCATGTACATATTTGTTGGTCATGCTGAGGAATTAGGAGTACTACGGATTTTGGCGTTCTGTAAGCCTTATCATTAGGTTGTCTTTCTTTGGTGATGATGTCCCGGTGCCTACAATTAATGCAGGAATGGATTGCGTTCATGCTAGTACTCCCGTTCTAAGACGCTTGTGTATTTTAAGATTTAATTTTGTTCATCCATTAGACGAACAATATATAAATTTTGGGACTTAAAATTTATACCATCCAAAAGTTATTCAAATATGAATTCAACTGTATAACTTTTGTCTACATAACCCACATTTTCTTGGTTAAACCGATGGTCGAACTTGATTCCCAAAATGCGTGTGCATCCTATTCACTTCGAATGGATGGAATACCACTATATAAGTTTCTTGGTCGCGGAAATATAGACCAAGAACATGAATATCTTGAAAATCTCTTCTTAGGGATTTCAAACGTTGACCTAAATATGTTTGCCCCAAAATTCCAGACCAAACTGAATCACACATTTAATTTTTTGGAAAAAAATTTGATTTGTTTACAGATTTTGAAATCATGATTTATACAATTTATTTGGGTTGATTTGATTTTTTTATACATTCACTGTTTTATATTTCAAGACAGAATTCTAAGTTATAAATATGTTGCACTCTAATACATAGAAGCTTCATTTGTGGGAGAAAATTGAAACAAAAGGTTGTTCATGCTCCACATAATTTTACAAATAATTTAGACTAATTATAATTTTGAACATTTTGGGGCAAACATATTGAACCCTCCACCGCCTTCCATCAGACTTTCACAGACCGGTCCGCACACTCGAATCCAGTAAACCGAAAGCTAACCTGGACGAGTTTGCGGGCGCCCGGGCAGCCGTCAGGGCAGACTCCCACACGCCAGGCCCACACACAAAATCCACCCGGAGGTTGGAGGTATGGGGAGTTAGCGCCGTAAGTGATTCAGTCGGTACCAGGGAGTGCTCGATAGATTGCAGTATAATACTGATATGAAGCTAGAGTAAGAGAGGAGCAAGAAGTGCCCTAAGTCATTTTGTAGTTGTTCGACCTGAAAAAAAATGGGACCCAGAGACGTTCTAAGAGGTGATGATTGCATGTGTGATCATGCACAACATGATCATAAGAAATGAGGGTGACGGAGTGTGTCATGGTCTTCAATTTAAGCAAATGGGTGATCATGTCGAACTACCTGAGTAGAATCCGACAACGGTCAGGGAATTTATGCAAATGCATCAACATATTCTCCATGGAGCAACTAATGAGCAACTCCAGAATAATCTAGTTGAGTATTTATGGTGATTCCAGAGAAGAACTAAAGAATATGTTAGAATAAGTTAAAATTTGGGTTATTTTAAGTTATTTTATTGCAAAACTTTAAATTTGGGTTGTACAACCTTTGTACCAAAATATAAGACATTTTCTCTTTTTGCATGGGGCATTAAAAACATCTTACATTTTGTTACGGAGGGAGTAATATTTATACTTGAATTATTGTTGCATTAAATTATTTGAACAACATAATAATAGACAAGAATGATATTTATCTTACTTATTTTAAGTGTTCTGGGTATAGGACAGAAAAACAGGGATGTACATTTAGGATATAGGGTTAGATGGTCACCCCCTTATCCGTTGTCGGCGGACACATCAAAGGTATGTACAGACGTTTAGAGTGTTCGGTTTGATGAACGGTGTTGAACATGACCTAACCAAATACAATCATGATGCAATCTCTCATCTACTCTAAAAGTCTGCACACGCCCATAACATAGAGAGCAAACTAACGAAACACGTCAGCCAACCAATCTAAGACCAAATGCTATAGCCTTCACTAACAAATGATCTGCTGCAAGAAGAGAAATGACAACTCTATCACTCCTACGAGGGTAGTAGTGTAGGATCAATAAAATGGGTCTAGAGGGGGGATTAGACCCTATACAAAATAAAGTTGTAGTTTTAAATATTCTTTAAGTTGTAGTTGGTTTTAGCACATGTTAAGGCGCACAAGGAACATTTTACATGAGCATACAAAGAGTATAAGCAGCGGAAAGAGTAAAGCATGCAAGTGCAAGAATGTAAACGGGATGGGAGTTGGAAAGTGCAAACGCAATGGAGACACGGAGATTTTTGGCGTGCTTCCGATAGGTGGTGATATCGTACGTGCACGTTCATGGGGACTTAAACCCACGAAGTGTAATTGTTGCATGAGTCCACGAAGGGTCCACGAAGAAGCAACTTTGTCTATACCACCATGGCCATCATCCACGAAGGACTTTCCTCACTCGGATAGATCTTCACGAAGTAGGAGATCTCCTTGCCCTTACAAACTTCTTGGTTCAACTTCACATCATGTCGGAGGCTCCCAAGCAACACCTAACCAATCTAGCAGACACCACTCTCCAAAAGGTAATAGATGGTGTGTTGATGATGAACTCCTTGCTCTTGTGCTTCAAATGATAGTGTCCCCAACACTCAACTCTCTCTCACAAGTTTAGCTATGGTGAGAGAAGGATTTGAGTGGAAAGCAACTTGGAGAAGGCTAGAAATCAAGGTTCAAATGGTAGGAATGGAATCTCTTGATCTCAACACATGAGTAGGTGGTTCTCTATTAGAAAATGAGTAGTGGAAGTGTAGGCATGTTCTGATGACGCTCTTACTTAGTAAGAGGGGGTGGAGGGGTATATATAGCCTCCACACGAAATCCAACTGTTACACACTTTTGACCCAACTGGGTGGCACCGATCAGAAATCTCGGTGGCACCGATCTGTGTAAAAGATATGACCGTTGGAGATCTTGGTGGGACCGATTGGAAACAACTAGGATGGACCGATGTGCAATGGTAGGGCAAAATCTCGCTTTGGTGGTACTGATTGCATCATCTTGGTGAGACCGAAATAAGTGCAATAAGTAATAGAAGGTTGGCAAGCCATCTTAGTGGCACCGATTGCAAAACTCAGTGAGACCAAAATAATTGCAACCGGTTCCAGAGAGTTGGCAATGCCATCTCGGTGAGACCGAGATCCATATCGGTGGATCCGATTTCTTAAGATATAGGGTTAGATAACATAAGAGAACTTCAGTCAAGAAAGAGACCTCAAGATCCACAAGAATACCAAGACTGGGATGACATGTAATTGATGAGTATCACAGAGTGAGTACTTCATTTAAATATAGACATGTACCCAAAGAAATAAAGTTCTGCAATAATTTTCCAGTGATTTTTCTCTCCTAATCTTAAACTTCCTCTCCCCCTGAATCTAGCATTGGATAATGGGAGCGTGGTAGGGTGAGATAAAATCGAAGCATAAATGAAATCAGAGAAAAATTAGGCTTCAAATCAAATAAGTATCATGTCTCTCCCCTCTTAGAGACATGTGGATTCTCTCCTATTAACATAGTGCATCTCGCTTCCTTTCTTAGAAGAGCTTAAGATATGATAAGCTTTAAATTATCTGTAAGGATAAGCTTTGATGCTCTGTCTCCCCCTTTGAGATCATTTTCCAAGAAGGGTAGGTTTCATAGGTATGAGTCAAACGAGTGTAGTCCCGGAGAGATACAGCTAAGCAGAATGCAGCTTTAGATGCAAATAGATGGAAAGAATCATTGAGTGGAGTTGGAAGAAAGGAATAGGTAAATTTGGCAAAACAATCTTTCAATAGTGAAAATCGGTGAATCCGGTTGATTTCCATCGATGACTGCGAGATTAAGAAATCACAGACAGAGCACATCGGTAGAACCGAATTAGTTTGTTTCGGTGGAACCGATAAACCGCGTGCATGGTTTAATTGCACTTTGGTGTGGCCGATGAGTTCAAATCGGAGAGACCAGGTTCAATGTAGAAGGGGAGATTTTGTCAACTCAGCTCACTTATAGTAGATTTCTTCACACAAATTTCAAGGAATTCGAATAGAATTTGCAATGAATTTCTAATGTCCAATTACAAGAGAAAGAACATGGAAGAAATAAAGAGAAAAGGGTCTAGATGAAGTTTTTGAAAAGTAGAAGATATTTTAGCAAAATAAATGCAGAAGCAATGCAAAAGAAATGTAACCAAGAAAAGGAAACACTAGATAACTTCATCTAGAGGGGGGTCAATGAGAAAGTCACCTATGTTAGAGTATATTGACTTAGGAATCAAGTGAGATCACTTGATCATAGGTCATACTCATCGTTAAGCTCAAAATGGGGTTGCCATTTTTCATTTAAGTGTTTCAATGTATTCATATCTTGTTGAGTTGCTTTAACTCGTGTCTTGGAGAAAATCTTCTTTAAGATGTGAGAACATACCTTGGGCTTGTTGTTGTACTTGATCATGTAGTTGAACTTGTGGTGGGTGCTCATGTGAATTGAGTAGGGAGCATCTCTTATCCATTTGAAGCTAATCTCCCTACATGGTTAGTCTTGCAAGGAATAACACTCATGTATCCAAATTGTCAAGAGTGAAATACATCATATGAATATTGTCAAAGGATATGTGGAATGTGGGTTTGTCCCTTTGATCACAACCACCAACGTATCGATACTTGGTCGTGACGGGATTGCTCATGATATGAATGATTTACAATCTCGTGGAATGAAGCTCATCCAAGTACCTACAAGAGATTAGATGCAACACAAGGGTGCAAAAGTATCCAAGACATATGATTATCATCATAAGTGAAATATCAAGGATTAGTCAAATAGGCTCATCTTCCTTGCATGCATCCAAGTGAGTGTCTAGTTCACGTTGGAAGCATCAATGATATTCAACTCACTTCTAAAGTGACAAAATATCTTTTCATCAAGAGGGTTAGTAAAGATATCCGCCAATTGTTTGTTGGCACAAACATGCTTGAGGTCAATGTCACCTTTAGCAACATGATCATGAATGAAATGGCGACGAACCACAATATGTTTAGTTCGAGAATGTTGAACGAGATTATGTGCAATCTTAATAGCACTCTGATTATCACATAGTAATGGCACATGTTTCACATGTATCCCATAGTCTTTGAGAGTTTGTGCCATCCATAGTAATTGAGCACAACATGATCCCGCGGCGATGTATTCCGCTTAGGTGGTTGATAGGGATACCGAGTTTTGTTTCTTGGAGGACCAAGACATAATAGATCTACCAAGAAATTGACATGTGCCCGAAGTGGATTTTCTGTCAACTTTGTTTCCGGCATAGTCCGAGTCGGAATAGCCAACAAGTTTGGAAGAAAATCCTTTGGGATACCAGATGCCAAAATTTGATGTATGTATAAGGTATCTCACAATCCTCTTCATGGCCTTAAATAAGATGACACTCTTTTGGTGCCGCTTGATATCGTGCACACATGCACACACTTAGCATAATGTCGGGACGAGAGGCACATAGATATAACAACGACCCAACCATGGATTGATAAACCTTGTGATCAACAAGTTTATCATCCTTAGTCAAGTCAAGATGTCTAGTGGTAGGCATGGTCGTCTTCATACCTTTGCTTTCTTGCATGTTGAACTTTTTGAATAGTTCTTTGGTATACTTTTGTTGTGAGACAAAGCTACCATCCCGAGTTTGCTTGATTTGCAAACCACGGAAGAAATTCATTTCACACATCATAGACATCTCAAACTTCTCCGACATCAACCTTCCAAACTTTTCACTAAAGAGAGGTTCAGTAGATCCAAAGATAATATCATCAACATATATTTGGCACACAAACAATTCACCATTTACTCTCTTAGTGAATAGGGTTGAGTCAATTTTCCCAATTTCAAATCATTTCTCAATAATAAACTTTGTCAAGCATATATTCCTAGCTCTAAGAGCTTGTATCAGACCATATAGAGCTTTATGAAGTTTGTAAACATGGTTTGGTTTCTTTTGATTAACGAAGCCGGGAGCTATTTTACATAAACTTCCTCCTCAATTTCACCATTTAGAAATGCACTTTTAATATCCATTTGATAAAGGGTAATATCATGATGATTGGCATATGCAAGTAAGATGCGAATAGACTCAAGTCTAGCAACAGGGGCGTAGGTCTCACCATAGTCCATATCTTCAACTTGTGTGTAGCCTTGTGCAACGAGACGGGCCTTGTTGTGTATGAGTTTTCCATCCTCATCTTGCTTGTTTCGGAATACCCATTTGGTTTTGATGACATTTTGTTCATTCCTAGGCTTCTCAACTAAAGTCCACACTTTGTTTCTCTCAAATTTGTGCAGATCTTTGTGCATTGCATTTATCCAAACCGGATCTTCGAGTACTTCTTCCACCTTCATAGGCTCAATGCTAGAGATGAATGAGTAATGCTCACAAAAGTTGTCTAAATGAGTTTGAGAGCGAGTAATTCTCCCGGATTTGATGTCGCCATGAATTTGTTCGACAGGATAATGCGTTTCGATTCTTGCTCTAACTCAAGGTAGCTTTTGCTTGGGTTGCGGTGAAGTATACTCATCATCATCTTCTTCATTGTTGCTGCTGTCGTGGTTCACTTGTGGAGGTGGACAAGGAGGTCGAGGTGGATCATTTTGTTGTACTTCCTCATTCCCTTTGTCTTGGCGTGTTCCACTTGTGCATGCCTCTGAGTCAACTTGTGGTTCACCTTATCATGAAGTTGAAGCTTCCACTTGAATGTACGAAGAGCTCTCCTTCACCTATGTTGGACGGATCTTGCCAATAGACAAATCTTGAATTGCTTCCAAGGGAACTTTGTCTCCTACATCAAGTGGAAAGTGCTCTACTTGCGAGCCATTAGATTCATAAAACTTCACATCTACCATATATTCATCCTTTTGGGTTAGACACGATAAGTGTGAGAGTTTGAGCCATAACCGAGTACGAAACCTTCATGAGATTGAGGAGTAAATTTTGAACGACGATGCTTATCAAGAATGTAACACTTTGAGCCAAATACTCGAAAGTAACCAACTTGGGGTTTGTTACCGCTGAGTAGCTCGCTGCTGGGGAACCTAGTATTTCAAAAAAAAATCCTACGATCACGCAATATCTATCTAGGAGAAGCACAGCAACGAGATGGGAGAGTGTGTCTACGTACCCTCGTAGACCGAAAGCGGAAGCGTCTAGTGATGCGGTTGATGTAGTCAAACGTCTTCGCGATCCAACCGATCCAAGCACCGAACGTACGGCACCTCCGCGTTCAGCACACGTTCAGCTCGATGACGTCCCACGAGCTATTGATCCAGTTGAGCGTCACGGGAGAGTTTCGTCAGCACGACGGCGTGGTGACGGTGATGATGATGTTACCGGCGCAGGGCTTCGCCTAAGCACTGCAACGATATGACCGAGGTGTGTAACTGTGGAGGGGGCACCGCACACGGCTAAAACTGATGTTAACTTGTGTTTTCTAGGGTGCCCCCTGCCCCCATATATAAAGGAGCAAGGGGGAGCCTGGCCGGCCCTTGTGGCGCGCAAGGAGGGGAGGAGTCCTCCTCCTAGTAGGAGTAGGACTCCCCTTCCCTAGTCCTACTAGGAGGGGGAAAGGAGGGAGAGGGGGAAAGGGAAGGAAAGGGGGGCGCCGCCCCCTTCCCCTAGTCCTATTCGGACCCAAGGGGGGCGCACGGCCATCCCCTCCTGGCCCTTTCTCTCTTCCCACTAAGGCCCATAGAGGCCCGATAGTT
Source organism: Secale cereale (assembly GCA_902687465.1). Classification (NCBI taxonomy): domain Eukaryota; kingdom Viridiplantae; phylum Streptophyta; class Magnoliopsida; order Poales; family Poaceae; genus Secale; species Secale cereale. The sequence goes on along the minus strand of LR738715.1, from coordinate 183,985,980 downwards.
CTCCCGGGGTTCCGGTAACCCCTTCCGGCACTCCGATTTTATCCAAAATTCTCCGGAACACTTCCGGTGTCCAAATATAGGCGTCCTATATATGGATCTTTATGTCTCGACCATTTCAAGACTCCTCATCATGTCCGTGATCACATCCGAGACTCCGAACTATCTTTGGTTCATCAAAACACATAAACTCATAACACCGATCGTCATCGAACGTTAAGCGTGCGGACCCTACGGGTTCGAGAACTATGTAGACATGACCGAGACTCATCTCCAGTCAATAACCAATAGCGGAACCTGGATGCTCATATTGGTTCCTACATATTCTATGAAGATCTTAATCGGTCAAACCGCATAACAACATACGTTGTTCCCTTTGTCATCAGTATGTTACTTGCCCGAGATTCGATCATCGGTATCATCATACCTAGTTCAATCTCGTCACCGGCAAGTCTCTTTACTCGTTCTGTAATACATCATCTCATGACTAACTCATTAATCATTTGCTTGCAAGGCTTATTATGATGTGTATTATCGAGAGGGCCCAGAGATACCTCTTCGACGCTTGGAGTGACAAATACTATTCTCGATCTATGCCAACACCACAAACACCTTCGGAGACACCTGTAGAGCATCTTTATAATCACCCAATTACATTGTGATGTTTGATAGCACACAAGGCGTTCCTCTAGTATTCGGGAGGTGCATAATCTCATAGTCATAGGAATATGTATAAGTCATGAAGAAAGCAATAGAAGTAAAACTAAAATATCAAGTTGCTAAGCTAACGGATGGGTCTTGTCCATGACATCATTCGCCTAATGATGTGATACCGTTGATCAAATGACAACTCATGTCTATGCTTAGGAAACATAAGCATCTTTGATTAACAAGCTAGTCAAGTAGAGGCATACTAGGGACACTCTGTTTCGTCTATGTATGCACACATGTACTAAGTTTCCGGTTAATACAATTCTAGCATGAATAAAAGACATTTATCATGATATAAGGAAATACAAATAACAACTTTATTATTGCCTCTAGGGCATATTTCCTTCAGTATCCCACTTGACCTAGAGTCAATAATCTAGATTACATAGTAATGATTCTAACACCCATGAAGTCTTGGTGCTGATCGTGTTTTGCTCATGGAAGAGGCTTAGTCAACGGGTCTGCGACATTCAGATCCGTATGTATCTTGCAAATTTCTGTGTCTCCCTCCTTGACTTGATCGCGGATGGAATTGAAGTGTCTCTTGATGTGCTTGGTTCACTTGTGAAACCTGAATTCCTTCGCTAAGGCTATTGCTCCAGTGTTGTCACAAAAGATTTTCATTGGACCCGTTGCACTAGGTTTTACACCTAGATCGGATATGAACTCCTTCATCCAGACTCCTTCATTTGTTGCTTTCGAAGCAGCTATGTACTCCGCTTCACACGTAGATCCCGCCACGACACTCTGCTTAGAACTGCACCAACTGACAGCTTCACCATTCAATAAAAATACATATCCTGTATGTGACTTAGAGTCATCTGGATCAGTGTCAAAGCTGGAATTGACGTAACCGTTTACGACGAGCTCTTTGTCACCTCCATAAATGAGAAACATATCCTTTGTCTTTTTTAGGTAATTCAGGATGTTCTTGACCGCTGTCCACTGATCCACTCCTGGAATACTTTGGTACCTCACTGCTAAACGTATAGCAAGGCACACATCAGGTCTGGTACACAACATTGCATACATGATAGACCTTATGGCTGAAGCATAGGGATTGACTTTCATTTTCTCTCTATCTTTTGCAGTGGTCGGGCATTGAGTCTTACTCAACTTCACACCTTGTAACACAGGCAAGAACCCTTTCTTTGACTGATCCATTTTGAACTTTTTCAAAACTTTATCAAGGTATGTGCTTTGTGAAAGTCCAATTAAGCGTCTTGATCTATCTCTATAGATCTTGATGCCCAATATATAAGCAGCTTCACCGAGGTCTTTCATTGAAAAATTCTTATTCAAGTATCCCTTTATGCCATCCTGAAATTCTATATCATTTCCACTCAATTACATGTCATCTACATTTAATATCAGAAATGCTACAGAGCTCCCACTCACTTTCTTGTAAATACATGCTTCTCAAAAAGTCTGTATAAAACCATATGCTTTGATCACCTCATCAAAGCGTATATTCCAACTCCGAGATGCTTGCACCAGTCCATAGATGGATCGCTGGAGCTTGTACACTTTGTTAGCACCTTTAGGATCGACAAAACCTTCTGGTTGCATCATATACAACTCCTCTTTGAGGCATCCATTAAGGAATGCAGTTTTGACATCCATTTGCCAGATTTCATAATCATAAAATTCGGCAATTGCTAACATGATTAGGACAGACTTAAGCATGACTACGGGTGAGAAAGTCTCATCGTAGTCAACTCCTTGAACTTGCCGAAAACCTTTCGCTACGAGGTTCAGTAGTAACTTGATCTGAAGTTTCATGATCATCATCATTAGCTTCCTCGCTGATTGGTGTAGGAATCATTGGAACTAGTTTCTGTGATGTACTACTTTCCAATTCGGGAGAAGGTACAAGTACCTCATCAAGTTCTACTTTCCTCCCACTCACTTCTTTCGAGAGAAACTCCTTCTCTAGAAAGGATCCATTCTTAGCAACGAACATCTTGCCTTCGGATTTGTGATAGAAGGTGTACCCAACAGTTTGTTTTGGGTATCCTATGAAGACACATTTCTCTGGTTTGGGTTCGAGCTTATCAGGTTGAAGCTTTTTCATATAAGAATCGCAGCCCCAAACTTTAAGAAACGACAACTTGGGTTCTTGCCAAACCACAGTTTATAAGGTGTCATCTCAACGAATTTAGATGGTGCCCTATTTAACGTGAATGCAGCTGTCTCTAAAGCATAACCCCAAAACGATTGTGGTAAATCGGTAAGAGACATCATAGATCGCACCATATCTAATAAAGTACGGTTACGACGTTCGGACACACCATTACGCTGTGGTGTTCCAGGTGGAATGTGCTGTGAAACTATTCCACATTGTTTCAAATGAAGTCCAAACTCGTAACTCAAATATTCGCCACCACGATCAGATCGTAGAAATTTTATTTTCTTGTTACGATGATTGTCTACTTCACTCTAAAATTCTTTGAACTTTTCAAATGTTTCAGACTTGTGCTTCATTAAGTAGATATATGATACGTCTCCAACGTATCTATAATTTTTGACAGTTCCATGCTATTATATATTCTGTTTTGGATGTTTAATGGGCTTTATTATACACTTTTATATTATTTTTTGGACTAACCTACTAACCCAAGGCCTAGTGCAAATTGTTGTTTTTTGCCTATTTCAGGGTTACGCAGAAAAGGAATATCAAACAGAGTCCAAACGGAATAAAACCTTCGGGAGAGTTATTTTTGGAATCGTATCTACCTAGAAGACTTGGAGTACTCACGAGGGAACGAAGGAGGTGGCCAGAAGGGTCCAGGGCGCGCCCCCTCCCCTAGGCGCGCCCCCCACCCTCGTGGGCCCCCTATGGCTCCTCGGATGCCCTCCTTCCTCCTATATATATATCCATGTACCCTGAAAACATCGAGGCAACATAGAAAACCCTAATTCCACCGCCGCAACCTTCTGTTCCCGTGAGATCCCATCTTGGGGACTATTCCGGAGCTCCGTCGGAGGGGGATCTACCACAGAGTGCTTCTACATCAACGCCATAGCCTCACCAATGAGTTGTGAGTAGTTTACCATAGACCTTCGGGTCCATAGTTATTAGCTAGATGACTTCTTCTCTCTTTTTGGATCTCAATACAAAGTTCTCCTCGATCTTCGAGGAGATCTATTCGATGTAATCTTTTTTTGCGGTGTGTTTGTCGAGATCCGATGAATTGTGGGTTTATGATCAAGATTATCTATGAGAAATATTTGATTCTTCTCTGAAATCTTTTATGTAGGATTATAATATCCTTGCAAGTCTCTTCGAATTATTGGTTTGGTTTGGCCTACTAGATCTATAGTTCTTGCAATGGGAGAAGTGCTTGGCTTTGGGTTCAATCTTGCGGTGTCCTTTCCCAGTGACAGCAGAGGCAGCAAGGCACGTATTGTATTGTTGCCATCGAGGATAAAAAGATGGGGTTTATATCATATTGCTTGAGTTTATCCCTCTACATCATTTCATCTTTGCTTAAAGCATTACTCTGTTCTTATGAACTCAATACTCAAGATGCATGCTGGATAGCGGTCGATGTGTGGAGTAATAGTAGTAGATGCAGAATCGTTTCGGTCTACTTATCACGGACGTGATGCCTATATATAATGATCATGCCTAGATATTCTCATAACTATGCACTTTTCTATCAATTGCTCGACAATAATTTGTTCACCCACCGTAGAATTCTACTATCATGAGAGAAGCCACTAGTGAAACCTATGGCCCCCGGGTCTATTCTCAACATATTAATCTTCCATCTACTTTACTTTGCTTTATTTACTTTCTGTTCTTATATCCAAAAATACCAAAAATATTATACAATCCTATCTATCAGATCTCACTTTCGTAAGTGACCGTAAAGGGATTGACAACCCCTTATCGCGTTGGCTGCGAAGTTCTTATTTGTTTGTGCAGGTGCGAGGGACTCGCGCGTGGTCTCCTACTGCATTGATACCTTGGTTCTCAAAAACTGAGGGAAATACTTACGCTACTGTGCTGCATCACCCTTTCCTCTTCGAGGGAATACAACACAAGCTCAAGAAGTAGCAAGAAGAATTTCTGGCGCCGTTGCCGGGGAGGCTTACGCAAAAGTGATGTACCAATTTTCAAGTTTTGAGTATGGATTTGATGGACTATGGAATTTTTGATAAAAGTGGGTTTGGAGAGGTCATGACTTTAGTTAATGTTAATCCCACTATTTTGGAAGAGTGTCAACTTTGCATGCATGTGGATCGTGATGAGAAATATGTTATGTGATAGCTATTTTGTTGATTTTTCTTATGATCCTACATGCAATTATTACGAGAGAGGAAAACATGGTCGTAGAAATTTTCATGTTACTAAATTACCTCTCGTTATGTTGAGATTGCTATTGTTTCTTTTTCTTCCTTGCATATGCTCGAAATTGATTGCCTTGATAATTTGTTTGCGTATAAAATGCCTATGCATAGGAAGTATGTTAGACTTAGATGTGATTTCCACATGCTATATGGTGCTCTCTTTGTGCTTCAATTCTTATCTTTCATGTTTGCATCATTGAATTCTCAAGCCTATCTTAATGGCTATAAAGAAAGTGTTTGTTGGGAGGCAACCTAATTTTATTTTCTTTGTTTTTGCTTATGTTTAGGAATAAATATTGCATCTAGCTTCTGTTTAAATGTGGTTTTGTGTTTTAATTAGTGTTTGTTCCAAGTAGAACCTTTGGGAAGACTTGTGTGAAGTTTATATGATCATGCTGTAAAAAACAGAAAATTTAGCGCTCACGAGATTGGCTGTAATTATTTATTGGAGAGTGCTATTAGTTGATTCTTTTTGCAGATGATTAATAGACAAATTCCTCACGTTTACCAATTTATTTCAATTTTTTGGTGTTACAGAAGTATTCGAAAGTTACAGATTACTACAGACTATTCTGTTTTTGACATATTCTGTTTTTCGTGTGTTGTTTGCTTATTTTGATGAATCTATGAGTAGTATCGGGGGGGG
>LR738715.1:183897528-183980208 GCA_902687465.1 Secale cereale | reverse complement strand
GGGGTATGAATCATGGAGAAGTTGGAATACAGTAGGTTTAAGACCAATATAAACAAAGAATGATTTCATTACAGTACCTTTGAGTGGTGGTTTGTTTTCTTATACTAACGGAGCTCACGAGATTTTTGGCTAAGTTTTGTGTTGTGAAGTTTTCAAGTTTTGAGTATGGATTTGATGGACCATGGAACAAAGAGTGGCAAGAGCCTAAGCTTGGGGATGCCCAAGGCACCCCAAGGTAAATTCAAGGACAACCAAAAGCCTAAGCTTGGGGATGCCCCGGGAAGGCATCCCCTCTTTCGTCTTCATCTATCGGTAACTATACTCGGGACTATATTTTTATTCACCACATGATATGTGTTTTGCTTGGAGCGTCATGTATATTTTGAGTCTTTGCTTTTCAGTTTGCCACAATCATACTTGCTGGACACACCTTTTGAGAGTGATAAATATGAATTAGAATTTATTAGAATACTCTATGTGCTTCACTTATATCTTTTGAGCTAGATAGTTTTGCTCTAGTGCTTCACCTATATCTTTTGGAGCACGGTGGTGGTTTTATTTTGTAGAAATTTTTGACCTCTCATGCTTCACTTATATCCTTTTGAGAGTATTTTATAACAGCATGGTAATGTGCTTTGGTTATAAAACTAGTCCTAATATGATAGGCATCCAAGATGGGTATAGTAAAAACTTTCACATAAAGTGCATTGAATACTAGGAGAAGTTTGATACTTGATGATTGTTTTGAGATATGAGGATGGTGATATTAGAGTCATGCTAGTAGAGTAGTTGTGAATTTGAGAAATACTTGTGTTAAGGTTTGCAAGTCCCGTAGCATGCATGTATGGTAACCGTTGTGTGACAAAGTTGAAGCATGAGGTATTTCATTGAGTGTCATCCTTTGTGTGGAGGTCGGGATCGCGCGATGGTTAACTCCTACAAACCCTTCCCCAAGGAGCATGCGTGTAGTACTTTGTTTTGATGACTTGTAGATTTTTGCAATAAGTATGTGAGTTCTTTATGACTAATGTTGAGTCCATGGATTATACGCACTCTCACCCTTCCATCATTGCTAGCCTCTCTCGTACCGCGCAACTTTCGCTGGTACCATACACCCACCATATACCTTCCTCAAAACAGCCACCATACCAACCTATCATGGCATTTCCATAGCCATCCGAGATATATTGCCATGCAACCTTCCACCGTTCTGTTTGTTATGACACACTTCATCATTGTCATATTGTCATGCATGATGATGTAGTTGACATCGTATTTGTGGCTAGGCCACCATGCATAATTTTTCATACATGTCATGCTTGATTCATTGCACATCCCGGTACACCGCCGGAGGAATTCATATAGAGTCATACTTTGTTCTAGTATCGAGTTGTAAATAAATATAAGTGTGATGATCATCATTATTAGAGCATTGTCCCAAAGAAAAAAAAAGAAAAAAAAGGAAAGGCCCAAAAAAAGGGAAGAAAAAAAAGAAAAAGAAAAAGAAAAGAAAAGGGACAATGCTACTACTTTTTCCACACTTGTGCTTCAAAGTAGCACAATGATCTTCATGATAGTGAGTCTCTTGTTTAGTCACTTTCATATACTAGTGGGAATTTTCATTATAGAACTTGGCTTGTATATTCCAACGATGGGCTTCCTCAAATGCCCTAGGTCTTCGTGAGCAAGCAAGTTGGATGCACACCCACTTAGTTTGATTTGTTGAGCTTTCATACATTTTATAGCTCTAGTGCATCCATTGCATGTCAATCCCTACTCACTCACATTGATATCTATTGATAGGAATCTCCATAGCCCATTGATACGCCTAGTTGATGTGAGACCATCTTCCTTCTTTTGTCTTCTCCATAACCACCACTCTATTCCACATAGTGCTATGTGCATGGCTCACGCTCATATATTGCGTGAAAGTTGAAAGAGTTTGAAAAAATTAAAGTATGAAACAAGTGCTTGGCTGAAACTGGGGTTGTGCATGATTGGAGTATTTTGTGTGACGAAGATGAAGCATAGCCTTACTATATGATTTTGTAGGGACGCACTTTCTTTGGCCATGTTATTTTGAGAAGACATGATTGCTTTGTTAGTATGCTTGAAGTATTATTATTCTTATGTCGATATGAACTTTTATCTTGAATCTTTCGGATCTAAACATTCATGCCACAACAAAGAGATTACGTTGAGAATTACGTTAGTTAGCATTCCACATCAAAAATTCCGTTTTTATCATTTACCTACTCGAGGACGAGCAGGAATTAAGCTTGGGGATGCTTGATACGTCTCCAACGTATCTATAATTTTTTATTGTTCCATGCTATTATATATTCCGTTTTGGATGTTTAATGGGCTATATTATACACTTTTATATTATTTTTGGGACTAACCTACTAACCCAAGGCCCAGTGCAAATTGTTGTTTTTTTGCCTATTTCGGGGTTTCACGGAAAAGGAATATCAAATGGAGTCCAAACGGAATGAAACCTTCGGGAGAGTTATTTTTGGAACCGTATCTACCCAAAAGACTTGGAGTACACGCGAGGGAATCAAGGAGGTGGCCACGAGGGTCCAGGGCGCGCCCCCTCCAACTTGGCGCGCCCTCCACCCTCGTGGGCCCCCTCTGGCTCCCCGGATGCTCTCCTTCCTCCTATATATATCCATGTACCCTGAAAACATCGAGGCAACAGAGAAAATCCTAATTCCACCACCGCAACCTTCTGTTCCCATGAGATCCCATCTTGGGGCCTGTTCCGGAGCTCCGTCGGACGGGGATCTACCATAGAGTGCTTCTACATCAACGCCATAGCCTCACCAATGAGTTATGAGTAGTTTACCACAGACCTTCGGGTCCATAGTTATTAGCTAGATGGCTTCTTCTCTATTTTTGTATCTCAATACAAAGTTCTCCTCGATCTGCGAGGAGATCTATTCGATGTAATCTTTTTTGCGGTGTGTTTGTCGAGATCCGATGAATTGTGGGTTTATGATCAAGATTACCTATGAGAAATATTTGATTCTTTTCTGAAATCTTTTATGTATGATTATAATATGCTTGCAAGTCTCTTCGAATTATTGGTTTGGTTTGGCCTACTAGATCTATAGTTCTTGCAATGGGAGAAGTGCTTGGCTTTGGGTTCAATCTTGCGGTGTCCTTTCCAAGTGACAGCAGGGGCAGCATGGCACATATTGTATTGTTTCCATCGAGGATAAAAAGATGGGGTGTCGGTGTACTAAGGTGGGGGTACCTTAGTACCCCAACTTGTGCACGGGCAGTAGCAGCTTCCCGCGGCAGGGCTTACCACGCGCTTGCCAAGGCCCGCTCTGGTCCCTATGAAGCCATTCAAGAACAAAGTATCCAAGTTAAGAGACAAGGCCCCGGCAAGAGGAGCTTGCCGGGAAGGCCGCACCAGGCTCAAGGGCAACTTTTCAGCACAAGACCCTGGCAGGAGGAGCCTGCCAGGATGGCCAAAGAATAACAATTCGGAAGATGCATCGTGGCGCATTGTGCGTCCCGACAAGACCCGGAGAGCGGCAAGCTCCTGGGCCCGGCAAGATAGCAACCCCGGCAAGGTACTTGCCGGGGTAAGCCTGTGCTGTGTGCCTGGGCTACAGCCCATTCGGCCACGCGTCACCCTGGGGCCCTTCTGGGGGCACGTGGCAGATGGATGTGCAGCCTGAGGGACACGCTGGCGAGCCGCGGTGACGAGGCTACCGCCGTGGCGAACGGAGACGCATGGACAGACGCTTTTGGGGTCGACGGCGACGGGCATTCAATGCCCTGGTCCCCCACCGTCAAAGTTAGGTGAAGACCACTGTTACAACTGCCACCAAAGTTACATTTTTACCCATTCTCTACGTTGACACCTGTCGGTGACCCCTTCGAGCTATAAAAGGAGGCCCATGCACAACGTAGAGGGGGTTGGATCCCAGAAACTCACACACTCCCTCGCTCGGTGTAGCTGGTACTGTAGATCTTCAAGCTCCCGAGCCCAAAAACTCAATACAACCAAAGCAGGAGTAGGGTTTTACGCGTCCGCGCGGCCCGAACCTGGGTAAACTGCCCGCGTGTGCTCCTCGATCTGCTCTCCGTGCTCCCTCCGCTCCCTTACCGCAACGTAGAAGGGGCTCCGGTCCCATAGGTGCTCGTGGGAGGACAGTTTCCCCCGACATCTTTGACGCGCCAGGTAGGGGGCGTCGAGGTTGTGCGAACCTGATCCGGCGCTCACGCGGGCGCAACCTTCAGCAACCTCTCCAGCTTCATCAACTTCATCAGCTACAACGACATGCCTCCGAAGAAGAAGGCTTCGGAGGTCGGAGGCCCGTCTGCGTCAATCCCACCGCCACCAGAACCAACGGTTGGTGGAGGAGACGCCGGCGGAAGGGTGGTTGCCGGCGAAGAAACTCACGGCGCCACCAAGTCCAAGGACAAGACGGACGACCGGGCGAACTCCAAAGCCTCGGTGTCCGTGCACGCACCATGTCCCTCTCAGGAGGTGCCAGACCAGCAGCGACGTGGTACAGGAGGTACCATACGCTTGCTGGGACGAGGACAAACTGGCGGGTCGCGGGATGCTCAAGGCCAGCGTGCTGGCACGAGCAAGGCGCGGTCGCCGGGGCGAGAACATGCTCCTTCTAACGCTGTTAGAAGTCCGAGCGTGTCCCGCTCCTCGCACCGCTCGCCACCGTTTCCCTCCTCTCCAGCAGAAGCTCTAGCTAGAGCCCAACTGCTCCTCGACTTCCCTCCAGCGGCGGACAAGGCCGAAGACTGGAGGGCTACGATCCAGAGCCTCATCGCCTTCGCCAACAACGACACGCCGCAGCAGCCGGCAACATCACGGCCGCGGCAAGTCGACCAAACGAAGGCCGACGGAGACAAGACCGCCGGGGGTGCAACTACCGTGCACTCCCCGCCGCGGAAGCAGAAATCTCCACCCCGCCGGATCAACGTCGACGACGACTCCACGGCGTCGTCGGATCCGCGGGCTCGTCGTGACCAGCGCCAGATCCTCGACGACAGGCGGCAAGAGGACGCTCGAACTCGCATCGAGCGTCGAAGAGAAGCCAAACGACAGTCTGATCAGCGTGCTGGGACCGCTGTCGACGTGCACGCGCCCGGTGAACCAGGCGACTTGCCGTACGCGGCAGGTTGCCCTGCGTTCACCCGAGAGCTGCGGCAAGTCCAGTGGCCCAGCATGAAGAACTTCAAGCCCGACGTACCCGAGAAGTACGACGGCAAGACGCACCCCTCGGAGTTCCTCAGCATCTACACCATTGCGGTGCAGGCTGCCGGGGGACGCGACGAGAAGATCCTAGCTAACTACTTCCCGCTCGTGCTTAAGCCAAACGTCAGGTCTTGGCTTATGCACTTGCCGGAGAACTCCATCTCTTCATGGGCGGATTTGTGCCACCAGTTTGTTGGCGCCTTCACGGGCGGCCACAAACCCCACGCCCAGGAGAGCGATCTCTATATCCTCGCCCAAAAGGAGGGAGAGTCCCTGCGCAAGTACATCCAAAGGTTCAGCCGCGTGCAACACAACATTCCCGATGTCCACCCTGCCGCGGTTATCAGCGCGTTCCACCAGAACGTGCGTAACCGCCGGATGAGGGAGGAGATGGCCATGACCAAGATCAGGGACGTCAGCGAGCTTTACGCTCTGGCTGACAAATGCGCACGTGCTGAAGAAGGGAGAAGACTCCCCGGAAAGGATGCTGGCGTAGGAGGAAGCGACAGCGAGGATGCCGCCCGGCAAGGAAAGGCCGGCGGCGGAACAACAGGAAGAAGAAGAACAAGGAGGTATTGGTGGTCGAGCAGTCCGGCAAGGAGGCTCCCGCCAAAAAGACACAGGCTGGCGGCTCCGGCAAGGAGCCTGCCCCTGTAGCGGCAGCCGACAAGCAGGACGGCTCCGACAAGCAATACTGCAAGATCCACCGCACCAAGGGCCACGACCTCCAGAACTGCAAGAGGGTAGAGTACCTCGTAGAGCAGCAGAAGGCTAAATACGAGCGTCGCGACAAGGAGAAGGCCCAAGGAGGCGGACGAGAACCCAGCAAGAAGCGGCCGTTCAATGGCCGGGGAGGACGCCGCGGCAAGGCCAAGCAGCGGCAAGGTGACAGACCTCCCCGGGGCCGCGACAAGGATGAGGACGAAGATGACGATGAGGACATGGAAGAAGGAGACACCAGCGAGCAGGAGTTCCAGAAGGCCACGGAGGTTCTGTGCGTCGACGGAGGTGCCTCCCTACACACTTCCCACCGCCAACTCAAACAGTGGGTGCGGGAAGTGAATGCAGCTGAGCCACCCGTCGAGTCGCGCAGGCTGCTGAAATGGTACAGCACGCCCATCATCTTTGACCTTGAGGATCACCCTGACCGCACAATAGCGGTCGGGTGCTTGCCGATGTTGGTCTCACCAACTATCCGCAACCTCAAGGTCACCAAGATGTTGGTTGACGGCGGGGCCAGCCTCAACTTGATCTCCGCTGCTGTGATCAAGAAGCTACAGATCCCCGACAGCGAGCTCGAGGAAACCGGGTCGTTCCAAGGAATCAACCCAGGAAGGAGTAAGCCGAAGGGGAAGATCACGCTGCCAGTGACCTTTGGTGGGGAGCTCAACTTCAGGACGGAGAGGATCACGTTCGACGTCGCCAATATCCCGTTGCCATATAATGGGATACTTGGCCGTCCTGCCCTCGCCAAGTTCATGGCAGCTTCCCACTACGCATACAACGTACTCAAGATGCCGGGGCCGATAAGCGTCATCTCTGTCCCCGGCGACAAGAAGGATGCGCTTATCTGCGCCGACAAGATCTACCGGGATGCAGCAGCCGCAGCAGACAACAACACACTTGCCGCTGAAGCTCCCGGGGGGGAAGACCAAGACCAAGTCCGGCAAGAGCTCTGGGGCCCACTCCAGCAAACGCACCTCTTCGGAGTGATGCGCTGCCGTCGAGGACGCACCGTCGAGCTCCACCGGCAAGTGCAAGAAAGGGATGGCAGCTCCACCGGCAACCAAGAAGGTGTCCGCCAAGGAGGACGGCACTGGTGGTACCTTCACCATCAGTGCTACACTTGACCCCAAATAGGAAAGCGCGCTCGTTGCCTTCCTGCGGGCGAATGTCGACGTGTTTGCATGGCAACCGTCTGACATCCCCGGCGTTCCCAGGAAGGTGATTGAGCACAAGCTTACTGTTTGTCCTCACGCGCGGCCCGTAAAGCAGAAGGTCAGGAAGCAAGCTGTGGAGCGCCAAGAGTTCTTTGCCGAGGAGATAAAGAAGTTGGAAGCAGCAGGCCTAGTTAGAGGCGTGATCCATCCTACGTGGTTAGCCAATCCAGTGGTTGTGCGCAAGGCCAATGGGAAGTGGAGGCTTTGTATAGACTTCACTGATGTGAATAAAGCATGTCTCAAGGATCCATTTCCCTTGCCGCGTATTGACCAAATTGTTGACTCCACGGCTGGATGCGAGTTGCTCTTGTTCCTCGATGCATACTCAGGTTACCATCAGATATTCATGGCTAAGGAAGATGAAGAGAAGACTGCATTCATTACTCCATGCGGCACATACTGCTTCATACGCATGCCTTTTGGATTGAAGAATGCAGGCTCAACATTTGCAAGGGTGGTCCACACTGCTTTTGAGCCACAGATACACAAAAATGTAGAAGCCTACATGGATGATATAGTGGTCAAGAGCAAGAGTAAGGATACCCTGATCCAAGATCTGGAAGAAACTTTTGAGAATCTGCGTAAGATACAACTCAAGTTGAACCCCGAGAAGTGCGTCTTCGGAGTTCCCTCCGGCAAGCTTCTCGGGTTCTTCGTGTCCCAGAGGGGGATTGAAGCCAATCCCAACAAGATAAAGGCCATCGAGCAGATTGAAGCCCCGAAGCGTGTCAAGGACGTAAGGAGACTTGCTGGTTGTGTGGCTGCCCTCAGCAGGTTCATTTCAAAGTCTGCAGAACGCGCCCTGCCTTTCTTCAAAATCTTGAAAAAGGCAGGTCCTATGAAGTGGACTCCGGAAGCGGAGGCAGCGCTGCAAGACTTGAAAGGATACATGTCCTCCACTCCAATACGTGTCGCACCTAGACCACAAGAGAAGTTGATGCTGTACTTAGCGGCAACCAATCAAGTGGTTAGTGCTGCGTTGGTAGCGGAAAGGGAGGCAGAGGAAGAGCCCACAGCTCCGGCGAGTACTTCCAGCGACAAGCAGGGGGCTTCCCCGACAAGATCTGGCCCCGACAAGGACAAATCTGCGCAGGAGCAAAGAGAAGTGCGAAAGAAGATGGTGCAGCGCCCGGTGTATTTCGTGAGTTCCCTCTTGCAGGGGGCTAGATCAAGATACTCTGGGGTGCAGAAGCTACTTTTCGGCCTCCTCATGGCCTCAAGAAAGCTGCGCCATTACTTCCAAGCACATGAGATAACAGTGGTCACTCGCTTTCCGTTGAAGAGGATATTGCAAAATCCAGAAGCAACAGGCAGGATCGTCGAGTGGGCACTAGAACTGTCAAGCTTTGGCCTCAAGTTTGAGAGTACTTCAACTATACAGAGCAGAGCTTTGGCAGAGTTCATAGCAGAATGGACCCCAACACCAGATGAGGAAGTTCCAGAGACAAGCGTCCCCGTCCAAGAAACAAGCCAAGAGTGGATAATGTACTTCGACGGTGCTTTCTCGCTGCAAGGCGCCGGTGCTGGCGTAGTACTCATAGCGCCCACCGGAGAGCACCTCAAGTACGTTGTTCAGATGCACTTTCCCAAGGAGCAAACAACAAACAATACTGCTGAGTATGAAGGGTTGCTTGCCGGCCTCAGAATTGCGGCCGAACTTGGGATCAAGAAGCTAATTGTCCGGGGAGACTCACAGTTGGTGGTCCGGCAGGTGAACAAGAGTTACCAGAGTCCTTTGATGGAAGCTTATGTTGATGAAGTGAGGAAGCTTGAAGAACACTTTGAAGGCTTGCAAATGGAACACGTTCCAAGAGCTCAGAATGATATTGCAGATGGCCTTTCAAAGTGCGCTACAATGAAGTTACCTGTGGAACCAGGGACCTTCGTGCTCAAGCTAATTCAGCCATCCGTTACACCGTCGATTGGGCAGAGGAAGAAGAGGAAGCTGGTCTCCGGTGACTACTTGCCGGCGGATCTTCCCGAAGCCGCCGCCAAGGTCCCCAAGATCAGCAACAAAAATGCTGAGGAACAGTCTGCTCCTGCGGACCCAAGGGTCTGTACAGTTGAAGCAGGCGTTCCCGACAAGCCTTGCTCCGGCAGGTTTGCCAGGGAACCCTCAGCTCCGACAAAGCCGCAAGTTCTTGCCGTAGAAGCTGAGGTTCCCGCAGTAGCACTGATGCCTTTAGTCGTTGTTGTTGAGCCCCAGGCTCCAGCATGGGCACAGCAAATCGTCCGTTTTCTTCAAACCGGAGAACTTCCCGATGAGCCAGAAGAGATAGAGAAGATTACCAGGCAGTCAAGTATGTACCAGTTCGTTGACAACGAACTGTACAGAAGAAGACTCAACGGTGTCAGACTAAAGTGCATTTCCCGGGAAGATGGACAGAAGCTGTTGGCAGAGATACACGGAGGCATATGTGGCCACCACATTGGCGCAAGGGCGCTTGCCGGGAAGGCATTCCGGCAAGGGTTCTTCTGGCCAGAAGCCCTCCAAGATGCAACTGCACAAGTAACCAAGTGTGAAGCGTGCCAGTTCCATGCCAAGCAAATTCACCAACCAGCTCAAGCTCTCCAGACGATCCCTTTGTCCTGGCCCTTCTCGGTCTGGGGGCTCGATATCCTCGGCCCCTTTCCCCGCGCAGTCGGGGGCTTTGAGTACTTGTACGTTGCAATCGATAAGTTCACAAAGTGGCCGGAAGTGGAACCAGTGAGAAAGGTGACAACACAGTCAGCAGTAAGGTTCTTCAGGTCAATTGTCTGCCGTTTCGGAATCCCTAACAGGATCATCACCGCCAACGGTACACAGTTCACAAGTCGCACCTTCATGCAGTACGTCCAAGACCTTGGCGCTAAGGTCTGCTTTGCTTCTGTTGCTCACCCGAGGAGCAATGGTCAAGCAGAGAGGGCAAATGTTGAAGTGCTGCGCGGGCTCAAGACGAGAACCTTCGACGGGCTGCACAAGTGCGGAAGAAACTGGATAGAGGAGTTGCCGGCGGCTCTTTGGTCAATCAGGACGACACCAAATCGAGCCACCGGACAGACACCCTTTGCTCTAGTCTATGGAGCTGAGGCAGTTCTCCCCACGTAACTCGTATACGGGTCTCCTCGAGTGCTCGCTTACGATGAGCTCGAGCAAGAGCAACTGCAGCAAGATGATGCCTTGCTCCTCGAGGAGGAACGTCTCCGGGCTGCTGTACGAGTTGCTCGATACCAGCAAGCCTTGCGTCGCTATCATAGCCGCAAGGTCAAGGCCAGGAGTCTCGAGGAAGGCGACCTTGTTCTTCGGCGTGTTCAGTCCGCCAAGAATTCCAACAAGTTGACGCTGAAGTGGGAAGGCCCTTATCGGGTGAGACAAGTCACAAGGCCCGGCGCTGTCCGCCTTGAGACCGAAGAAGGCTTACCGGTGAGCAACTCCTGGAACATAGAGCATCTTCGAAAGTTTCACCCATAAGGCGCGGTTGCCGTGATCCGCTCCGGCAACCACCTTTTGTACAAGTCTTGCCGCTGTTGCATGTAAACCTTTGTACAAAGCCGGGCGCAGACCCCGTGCATCAGTAAAACTTTTGTGCTTCGCACTACTTGGTCATTTTCATGTTGTCCCCTTTATTTGCATGTATCATCTGACACTTTGTGCAGCACGCATCCCCGGTGAGCAGTAACAAGCCGCAAGGCTCAATACTTGTGTTCTTTCCTTTTTCCTTTCTCTCTTAAAACAGAAGAAGTGTTCCTCGCGCGCACAAGTTTGCCGGGGGGAAGGAGATGGAGACATGGACGAAGTGCTGTTCAAGAAAGAAAAGCCTTGCCGGGAAGCAAACAACCCAAGAAAGCTAAGTTACCAGAATTTGAGCAGTTCAAAATTTTAAAATTTTAGTTGTCTTCCTTGAACAACCGCATTTGTATGGAAAACCCGTGCGCGGAGGAACCTACCTGTGGCTAGCCGCGCCCTTACTTTGTTTCGAGCACGCTCAACGGCTTAAGTGAGCTGCGACAAGTGTCGCGCCCTTATTTCGTTTTCGAGTTCGCTCAGCAAGCTAAGTGTGCTGCGACTAGCTACGGCAAGGTTTCTTGCCGGCAAGGCCTTTGCCAGCAAGCTGCTAAGAGTCCAGCACTCAGCGCTCGCGGCAAGGGTCCTTTTGCCGGCAAGTTCCCTAAAAGCGTAGGGTGGAGAGCATACAAAGTGAAAAGGGTTAAGCAAGGGAAATAACATTGCATTGATCATCCGAAATAAAATATATATTACAGAGATAACTTGCCGCTGTTCTAATCAACTACTGCCTATGACTTAATCTACAACGGCAAAGAAAGCAGAACGAAGGAAGTCTAGTCCTTGCGGCCTTCGTCAATCCTCTGGATCTTGCCCACCTTGGCTACGATGTGGGCAACCTGCGCCTTCAACGCCTCCTGGTCAGCTTCGGGCGGCAAGGTCCGGAGGACATTGACGAGGTTGATGCCGGGGTTGCGGTAGACGATCTTTGACAAGACCCGCTCCATGGTGCCCATGCAGAGCCGACGCGCCTCATCGGCCAGCTGCACGGGGATCTTCTCCCGCAGCCGAGCAAGCGCCGGCGCTATTCCCCTGAAGAACAGACTCAGTTTGGCGCTGTGAGGGAGGTTCTCGTCCGGGGAGTACACAAGGTGCTCCGCCCTCAGCGCCATCATCTCCATATCAATGTTAGCGGCGGAGGTGACGAGTTCGTCAGTCCACTGCTCCACTGCTCGGTTGAAGTTGTTCTGCGAGACAGCGGCGCTCTCCACCAAGGCCCTTTCTTTGCGGAGTTCGTCCTTCAGCTTCGTCTCGCGGTCCCGGGCGGCGTCGAGCGAATCGGTCAGGGTGGAGACCTTCAGCTCTAAATCGGCAATGGCGTCCCTGGCGTTGGTGAGCTCCTGGCCCTTCTCGGAGAGGCGGATCTACAGCTCCGTGTTGGTGTGGGCGTCCTTCTCCCGCGCCACGTTGAGCGCGGTGACCCTTTCTTCGCTCGCCTTCAAGTACAGCTCCGTCTGCGCCACCTTGGCCTCCAGGTCCTTCTTGGTGGTCTCTGCGGAAGCTGCGGCGTTCCTCGCCTCCTTCAGAGCCCCGCCAATGGCCTGCTCCCGGGCGGTAAGGTCGTCCTCGTGGGCGTCGAGGTCGACCTTCCGCTGGTTGAGTACTCCTTCCCGCCGAGACAGCTCCTCGGCGGCCAGTCGTTGCTGCTCTTCGACCTCGCCCTTCTCGAGGACGAATGCTTGCTCCGCCCCGGCAAGCTCTTCACGCTCCTCCGCCAAGTAGCGGAGGGCCGCCTGGTTGGCGGCGCGGAGCTCCGCGGCGCGCTTCTCCAGGTCAGCTCCAGCCTTGGCAGCCAGACCCTCCCGAGACTCCAGCTTCGCCTGCCTGGCCCGGTACAGGGCCAGGAGCCGGCGAAGGAGTCGCTCCTCTTCGGGCTCGTCGCTGCTGCCGGGCGCGTCAACGACCTTCAGCCCAGCGGAGGCGAGAACCTCTCCGTCGAAGGTTTCTCCCTCCGTGGGTGCCCTAGATGAGGACGCCCACGGGACTTGAATGAAAACCCCGTTGGCGGCCTCCAGATAGACGCCCTCCCCCGCTGCGGAGGCGGAAGGGTCGGCGGCCGGTGCAGCGTCCGGCGCTCCTGCGGCCTTCGGGCCAGCAGTGTGGTCGCCGGTCCCTTCCCCAGCCGCGGCGTCGGCGGTCGGGGCGGTCTCCTTGACGACTGGCTCGTCAGCTCCAGCCGTTCCCTCGGCGGTAGTGGCATTGCCACCATCGCCGTGCACCTCCTCCTCAGCGGTGGTCTCCGTCTCCATCAGCTCTGGGGCAGGAGGATCTAGCAGAAGAAAAAGAAAAGAAAGGATCAAGCAAATATCCAAAAAAGACGAATCCAAGAAGAAGAAGTTGCAAAGTTTACCTTCGCGGATCTCTTCGACGACGGGGTCCCTCGCCGGGGAATTCTCTCTTGGCGGCGGAGTAGTGGCCCCTGTTGGAGGAGGGCCGCCTGTGCCCTCCCTTGGCAGGGTGCTCACCCTTGTTGGGCTACTCGCCCTTGGCGGAGTACCCGTCCTTGGCGGGACGTTG
This sequence comes from Secale cereale, assembly GCA_902687465.1. Classification (NCBI taxonomy): domain Eukaryota; kingdom Viridiplantae; phylum Streptophyta; class Magnoliopsida; order Poales; family Poaceae; genus Secale; species Secale cereale. The sequence continues at coordinate 183,966,971 of LR738715.1, read as the reverse complement.
TCCCTCGCCGGGGAGCTCACCCTTGGCGGGGAAGGTGGGGCACGCGGCTCGTCGGGGGCGACCTCCTGGTGCTCCTGCGGCTGCGGCTCCACTTCTGCACAAGACAACAAACAAATGAGACATCAGCAACGATAACAACCTCGAGCGCGCTCGACGAGCAGAAAGTTGAACACATGGACTTACGCTGGGGGCTGCTCCCCGGAGCAGCAGGCTGGTCCGGCAAGCTTGCCGCAGGCGCGTCCTCCGTCGCTGCGGCAGGCTCGTCATCCTCGATGGTGACCACGGGGATCTTGGCCCTCTTCGCCATCCGCTGGGTCAAGGTCCTGGAAACCAAACAAGATCAGAACCAAGCAAGAGAAATCAAGACAAAATCAATGGAAATAGAAAGTGCAAACACTTACTCTTCTTCCTCGTCGTCGGAGCTAAGGGCAGAGAAGTCGAACTCCGCCTGGCGCGCTCCGGCGCGAGGAGCTGGAGGAGAAGGCTCCCTCGGGCGCTTGGAGGGCTCCGGGGCTGTGGGCTGTGAAGACCCAGCCCCCGTCGTCGCCGAGGCCCGAGGGGCAGAAGGAGCACCAGAGCCGCTCCGGGAAGATCCCCCTCCGCTTGTCGCTCGGGCTCGGGGCGCCTCCTTGACGACCTCGCTCGTCGTGGTGGCGCGCGCCGCGCGGCGCTTCGGCTGTTGTCGAGGCGCCTGTGGCCTCGCAGGCTCGGCGGCCTTGCGGAGGCGCTTCTTCTGTTGTTGCGGAGGGCTTGGCGGCGGCGGAGAGTTCTCCGAGGATGACGAGGCGTCGTCGAGATTTAGAGACCCGCCAGAGTCTTCGTCAGAATCTCCTGACTCGGCGTCCTCCTCCTCCTCGGCAGGCCCGCTGGACTCGGTCCCCTGCCCGGCAGCTTCACTCGCCCCGGCAACCTCGCTTGTCCCGGCAAGCTTCCTGGCAGGCTCCCCGGCGAACTCCTCGGGCGCAATCTTCAGGAGCTTAAGGATTTCTGCCTCCTCAGCCTGGCTCACAGCATCCGCCGCCTCTGCTTCATCCACGGTATATCCGAATTCGCCCGCAGCCGCAGCTGCGGCGGCCTCCTCCATCCTGGAGGCAATATATGCTACATCCCGGTCGGTGGTGTCTCGGGTGAGGCCCTTCTTCTCCTCGGCGTTGCGGGGCTTCTCGACTAAGTTGTCGAAGAAGGCTTGCACGGTTTCCGCTGGAGGCTCCAGCCAAGTGGGGACGACTCCATGCGAGTCACACTGGGGCATCACCGCGCGGATGGAGCTAAGAGCGGTGTTGTTGCACAGAGGCACCACTCCCCGAGAAGGTTTGAACCACTCCGGGTGGCCGGGGTCGTGCTTAAACAGTTCCCGGACCATCCCTTTCAACTCCAGGACAGTAAAATTGTAGTTCAACCCGGGGCGCAACCTCATGCGGTCCACCGCGTTGCCGAATTCCCAAGCGGGCCTCTTCCTCTCCTACAGAGGGGCAATGCGGCGGCGGAGGAAGTCAGCTCCAACTTCTCCCACAGTCAGATTGGCGACCCGGAGGCGAAGGATCCTGGTGAGGGCGATCTGCAACTTGCTGTCCTCCGGGGCCAAATCACTCCAATCCCTGCCGCGCACTATTGGAGTTTTGCGCGGCGAGGTGAATTGCTCGGGCTTGTCTTCCAGAACCCAACACCAGTCGGCCCTCCACTCCTCCCACTTGCCGCGGAGCTCTCCTTTCAAGTACGCATCCTTCTTGTTCAACCTAAAGATCCAGGAGATGCCGCCGGAGAGCGGAGATCCGGACTCTACTCTAGGCGTAAAGAAGTGGCGGAAAAGGGCTACATTTGGGTGAACCCCAACATAGTTTTCGCACAGATGTGCGAAAACAGCCATCGTAAGGACGGCGTTGGGGGTGAAATATAGGAGGTGGAGGCCGTAGGTGTTCATTACATCGCAAAAGAACTCCGAGTACGGAGGGCACAGACCACAGTGGAAGAATGCGGCAAAGTAAAAGTACCCACCGGGGAACATGTCGATGGCGAGGCGGGGAGGACTCTGGTGCGGGGATGGGCTTTCGTCTCCCTCGCCCAGAACAGGTAGTACTTGTCCCGCAGCTCCCGCGGACCGAGCCTCGGCGGGAAGACCACCCTCTTTCTCCGCATAGCAGCCAGCCTCGCCGCCTGCTCGGACTTCTCCTTCTTCGTCTTGTTGCCCTTCGGGGCCATGGCGGGGATGGCGGGAAGGTCGACGGCGCTGCGGACGCTGCGAACGGCGGAGGAGGGGGTGGAGCTCAGCTCTCTGTCACCTCTTGCGGAGGCAAGGTGCAGCGGGGGTTTCTGGAGATTCAAGACAGAATGAAGGCAATGGAGGGAAACTGCCCCTGCTTCCTCTGCTTTTAAGGGGGAAGTGGGGGACGCTCCGCACTTCCCATTAAAGAACAGGCCACGATCTCTCCCACGACGCCGCAATCGACGCGTGCCGTTAGGGAGGGATGCGGCGGATACGGAGAGGGATACGGCTCGCCGTGGGCCGCGTGTGCCCGTGCACTGTCTTGGGCCTGGCCCAACAGCGCTCGGCACCATGTGTGGCCCAGGCCCGGGGGCTCCTGTCGGTGTACTAAGGTGGGGGTACCTTAGTACCCCAACTTGTGCACGGGCAGTAGCAGCTTCCCGCGGCAGGGCTTACCACGCGCTTGCCAAGGCCCGCTCTGGTCCCTATGAAGCCATTCAAGAACAAAGTATCCAAGTTAAGAGACAAGGCCCCGGCAAGAGGAGCTTGCCGGGAAGGCCGCACCAGGCTCAAGGGCATCGTTTCAGCACAAGACCTGGCAAGAGGAGCCTGCCAGGATGGCCAAAGAATAACAATTCGGAAGATGCATCGTGGCACATTGTGCGTCCCGACAAGACCCGGAGAGCGGCAAGCTCCTGGGCCCGGCAAGATAACAACCCCGGCAAGGTACTTGCCGGGAGAAGCCTGTGCTGTGTGCCTGCGCTCCAGCCCATTCGGCCACGCGTCGCCCTGGGGCCCTTCTGGGGGCACGTGGCAGATGGATGTGCAGCCTGAGGGACACGCTCGTGAGCCGCGGTGACGAAGCTACCGACGTGGCGAACGGAGACGCATGGACAGACGCTTTTGGGGTCGACGGCGACGGGCATTCAATGCCCTTGTCCCCCACCGTCAAAGTTAGGTGAAGACCACTGTTCGTACACTGTTCATGCACTGTTACAACTACCACCAAAGTTACATTTTTACCCTTCTCTACGTTGACACCTGTCGGTGACCCCTTCGAGCTATAAAAGGAGGCCCATGCACAACGTAGAGGGGGCTGGATCCCAGAAACTCACACACTCCCTCGCTCGGTGTAGCTGGTACTGTAGATCTTCAAGCTCCCGAGCCCGAAAACTCAATACAACCAAAGCAGGAGTAGGATTTTACGCGTCCGCGCGGCCCGAACCTGGGTAAACTGCCCGCGTGTGCTCCTCGATCTGCTCTCCGTGCTCCCTCCGCTCCCTTACCGCAACGTAGAAGGGGCTCCGGTCCCATAGGTGCTCGTGGGAGGACAGTTTCCCCCGACATGGGGTTTATATCATATTGCTTGAGTTTATCCCTCTACATTATGTCATCTTGCTTAAAGCATTACTCTGTTCTTATGAACTTAATACTCTAGATGCATGCTGGATTGCGGTCGATGTGTGGAGTAATAGTAGTAGATGCAGAATCGTTTCGGTCTACTTATCACGGACGTGATGCCTATATATATAGTGATCATGCCTAGATATTCTCATAACTATGCGCTTTTCTATCAATTGCTCAACAGTAATTTGTTCACCCACCGTAGAATTATGCTATCATGGGAGAAGCCACTAGTGAAACCTATGCCCCCCGGGTCTATTTTCAAAATATTAATCTTCCATCTACTTTACTTTGCTTTATTTACTTTATGTTCTTATATCCAAAAATACCAAAAGTATTATACTATCATATCTATCAGATCTCACTTTCGTAAGTGGTCGTAAAGGGATTGACAACCCCCTATCGCGTTGGCTGCGAAGTTCTTATTTGTTTGTGCAGGTGCGAGGGACTCACGCGTGGTCTCCTACTGGATTGATACCTTGGTTCTCAAAAACAGAGGGAAATACTTACGCTACTGTGCTGCATCACCCTTTCCTCTTCGAGGGAATGCAACGCAAGCTCGAGAAGTAGAAATATACCCATATCTGCTCAAATCATCAGTGGAGGTGAGAAAACAACGATACCCGCCGCGAGCCTCAACGCTCATCGGTCCACATACATCAGTATGTATGATTTCCAACAAATCTGTTGCTCGCTCCATTGTTTCGAAGAAAAGAGTTTTAGTCATCTTGCCCATGTGGCATGGTTCGCAAACACCAAGTGATTCCAAAAGTTCATCTGCATGGAGTTTTTCGTGCGCTTTACACCAATATGACCTAAACGGCAGTGCCACAAATAAGTTGCACTATCATTATCAACCTTGCATCTTTTGGCTTCAATATTATGAATATGTGTATCACTACAATCGAGATCCAATAAGAATAGACCACTCTTCAAGGGTGCATGACCATAAAAGATATTACTCATAAAAATAGAACAACTATTATTCTCTGATTTAAATGAATAACCATCTTGCAACAAAAAGATCCAGATATAATGTTCATGCTCAACGCTGGCACCAAATAACAATTATTTAGGTCTAAAACTAATCCCGAAGGTAGATTTAGAGGTAGCGTGCCGACGGCGATCACATCGACTTAGGAACCATTTCCCACGCGCATCGTCACCTCGTCCTTAGCTAATATTCGTTTAATCCGTAGCCCCTGTTTCGAGTTACAAATATTAGCAACCGAACCAGTATCAAATACCCAGGTGCTACTACGAGCATTAGTAAGGTACACATCAGTAACATGTATATCAAATATACCTTTGTTCACCTTGCCATCCTTCTTATCCGCCAAATACTTGGGGCAGTCCCGCTTCCAGTGTCCAGTCCCTTTGTAGTAGAAGCACTCAGTGCGAAGAGCACGGGAATTGTCTTCTGCATCCCTTGCATATTATAGTTCATCACGAAGCCTTTATAACTTGGTGGCAGTGATTGAAGAACTCTATCAATAACACTATCTTCGTCAACTTTGCAACCAAGTTGAGTCATATGATTGTAGTACCCAGACATTTTGAGCAAGTTTTCACTGATAGAACTGTTCTCCTCCATCTTGCAGCTATAGAACTTATTGGGGACTTCATATCTCTCAATTCGGGCATTTGCTTGAAATATTAACTTCAACTCCTGGAACATCGCATATGCTCCATGACGTTTAAAACGTCTTTGAAGTCCCGATTCTAAGCCGTAAAGCATGGCACACTGAACTATCAAGTAGTGATAACACACAAGTATAGGGGATCGCAACAGTTTTCGAGGGTAGAGTATTCAACCCAAATTTATTGATTCGACACAAGGGGAGCCAAAGAATATTCTCAAGTATTAGCAGTTGAGTTGTCAATTCAACCACACCTGAAAGACTTAATATCTGCAGCAAAGTATCTTGTAGCAAAGTATTATGGAAGTAACGGTATCGATGGCAAAAGTAACAATAGCAGTTTTGTAGTGATTGTAACAGTAGCAGCGGTAATGTAACTAAGCAAGGAGCAATGTGTGAAAAGATCGTAGGCATTGGATCAGTGATGGATAATTATGTCGGATGTGATCCGTCATATAATAGTTATAACATAGGGTGACATAGAACTAGCTCCAGTTCATCAATGTAATGTAGGCATGTAGTCCAAATATAGTCATACGTGCTTATGGAAACGAAATTGCATGACATCTTTTGTCCTACCCTCCCATGGCAGCGGGGTCGTATTGGAAACTAAGGGATATTAAGGCCTCCTTTTAATAGAGTACCAGACCAAAGCATTAACACTTAGTGAATACATGAACTCATCAAACTACGGTCATCATCGAGAGTGGTCCCGATTATTGTCACTTCGGGGTTGCTGGATCATAACACATAGTAGGTGACTATTGACTTGCAAGATAGGATCAAGAACTCACATATATTCATGAAAACATAATAGGTTCAGATCTGAAATCATGGCACTCGGGCCCTAGTGACAAGCATTAAGCATGGCAAAGTCATAGCAACATCACTCTTAGAACACAATGGATACTAGGGTGATGCAGCACAGTAGCATAAGTATTTCCCTCAGTAACTCGATTACGTGGTAAATCTCATCCAACCCATCACCGTCCAGAAAGCCTATGCTACTTCTCGAGCTTGCGTTGTATTCCCTCGAAGAGGAAAGGGTGATGCAGCACGGTAGCGTAAGTATTTCCCTCAGTTTTTGAGAACCAAGGTATCAATCCAGTAGGAGACCATGCGCGAGTCCCTCGCACCTGCACAAACAAATAAGAACTTCGCAGCCAACGCGATAAGGGGTTGTCAATCCTTTTACAGTCACTTACGAAAGTGAGATCTGATAGATAGGATAGTATAATATTTTTGGTATTTTTGGTATAAGAACAGAAAGTAAATAAAGCAAAGTAAAGTAGATGGAAGATTAATATGTTGAGAATAGACCCGGGGGGCATAGGTTTCACTAGTGGATTCTCTCATGATAGCAGAATTGTACAGTGGGTGAACAAATTACTGTCGAGCAATTGATAAAAAAGCGCATAGTTATGAGAATATCTAGGCATGATCATTATATATAGGCATCACGTCCGTGACAAGTAGACCGAAACGATTCTGCATCTACTACTATTACTCCACACATCGACCGCTATCCAGCATGCATCTAGAGTATTAGGTTCATAAGAATAGAGTAATGCTTTAAGCAAGATGACCTGATGTAGAGGGATAAACTCAAGCAATATGATATAGACCCCATCTTTTTATCCTCGATGGCAACAATACAATACGTGTCTTGCCGCCCCTGCTGTCACTGGGAAAGGACACCGCAAGATTGAACCCAAAGCCAAGCACTTCTCCCATTGCAAGAACTATAGATCTAGTAGGCCAAACCAAACCAATAATTCGAATAGACTTGCAAGGATATTATAATCATACATAAAAGATTTCAGAATAGAATCAAATATTGTTCATAGATAATCTTGATCATAAACCCACAATTCATCGGATCTCGACAAACACACCGCAAAAATATTACATCAAATAGATCTCCTCGAAGATTGAGGAGAACTTTGTATTGAGATCCAAAAAGAGAGAAGAAGCCATCTAGCTAATAACTATGGACCCGAAGGTCTGTGGTAAACTACTCACAACTCATTGGTGAGGCTATGGTGTTGATGTAGAAGCACTCCGTGATGGATCCCCCCTCCGGCGGAGCTCCGGAACAGGCCCCAAGATGGGATCTCACGGGAACATAAGGTTGCGATGGTGGAAATAGGGTTTTCTCTGTTGCCTCGATGTTTTCAGGGTACATGGATATATATAGGAGGAAGGAGGGCATCGGGGGAGCCAGAGGGGGCCCACGAGGGCGGGGGGGGGGGGTGCGCCCTGGACCCTCACTAGGCCTTGGGTTAGTAGGTTAGTCCAAAAAATAATATAAAAGTGTATAATAAATCCCATTAAACATCCAAAACAGAATATATAATAGCATGGAACAATAAAAAATTATAGATATGTTGGAGACGTATCAAGCATCCCCAAGCTTAATTCATGCTCGCCCTCGAGTAGGTAAATGGTAAAAACGGAATTTTTGATGTGGAATGCTAACCAACATAATTCTCAATGTAATTCTCTTTGTTTTGGCATGAATGTTCAGATCCGAAAGATTCAAGATAAAAGTTCATATTGACATAAGAATAGTAATACTTCAAGCATAATAACAAAGCAATCATGTCTTCTCAAAATAACATGGCCAAAGATCATCCCTATAAAATCGTATAGTTAGGCTATGCTCCATCTTCGTCACACAAAATATTCCAATCATGCACAACCCCGGTTTCAACCAAACAATTATTTCATACTCAAATTATTTCAAACTCTTTCAACTTTCACGCAATATATGAGCGTGAACCATGGACATATCACTATTTGGAATAGAGTGGTGGTTGTGGAGAAGACAAAAGAGGAAGATGGTCTCATATCAACTAGGTGTATCAATGGGCTATGGAGATGCCCATCAATAGATATCAATATGAGTGAGTAGGGATTGCCATGCAATGGATGCACTAGAGCTATAAATGTATGAAAGCTCAACAAAACAAACTAAGTGGGTGTGCATCCAACTTGCTTGTTCACGAAGACCTAGGGCATTTGAGGAAGCCCATCGTTGGAATATACAAGCCAAGTTCTATAATGAAAATTCCCACTAGTATATGAAAGTGACTAAACAAGAGACTCTCTATCATGAAGATCATGGTGATACTTTGAAGCACAAGTGTGGAAAAAGATAGTAGCATTGTCCCTTTTTTCTTTTCTTTTTGGGACAATGCTCTAATAATGATGATCATCACACTTATATTGATTTACAAGTCGATATTACAAATCGATAGTAGAACAAAGTAGGACTCTATATGAATGCCTCCGGCGGTGTACCGGGATGTGCAAAGAATCAACCGTGACATGTATGAAAAATTATGCATGGTGGCCTAGCCACAAATACGATGTCAACTACATGATCATGCATGGCAATATGACAATGATGAAGTGTGGCATAGCAAACGGAATGGTGGAAAGTTGCATGGCAATATATCTAGGAATGGCTATGGAAATGCCATGATAGGTAGGTATGGTGGCTTTTTTGAGGATGGTATATGGTGGGTGTATGGTACTGGCGAAAGTTGCGCGGTACAAGAGAGGCAAGCAATGGTGGAAGGGTGAGAGTGTGTATAATCCATGGACTCAACATTAGTCATAAAGAACTCACATACTTATTACAAAAATCTACAAGTCATCAAAACAATGTACTACACGCATGCTCCTAGGGTAAGGGTTGGTAGGAGTTAACCATCGCGCGATCCCGACCTCCACACAAAGGATGACACTTAATGAAATACCTCATGCTTCAATTTTTTCACACAACGGTTACCATACGTGCATGCTACGGGACTTGCAAACCTCAACATATGTATTTCTCAAATTTACAACTACTCTACTAGCATGACTCTAATATCACCATCCTCATATCTCAAAACAATAATCAAGTATCAAACTTCTCCTAGTATTCAATGCACTTTATGTGAAAGTTTTTACTATACCCATCTTGGATGCCTATCATATTAGGACTAGTTTTTATAACCAATGGACATTACCATGTTGTTCTAAAAGACTCTCAAAAGGATATAAGTGAAGCATCAGAGATCAACAATTTCTACAAAATAAAACCACCACCGTGCTCTAAAAGATATAAGTGAAGCACTAGAGCAAAACTATCTAGCTCAAAAGATATAAGTGAAGCACATAGAGTATTCTAATAAATTCTAATTCATATTTATCACTCTCAAAAGGTGTGTCCAGCAAGTATGATTTTGGCAAACTAAAAAGCAAAGACTCAAAATATACATGACGCTCCAAGCAAAACACATATCATGTGGTGAATAAAAATATAGTCCCGAGTATAGTTACCCAAAGATGAAGACGAAAGAGGGGATGCCTTCCCGGGGCATCCCCAAGCTTAGGCTTTTGGTTGTCCTTGAATTTTAACTTGGGGTGCCTTGGGCATCCCCAAGCTTAGGCTCTTGCCACTCTTTGTTCCATGGTCCATCAAATCCATACTCAAAACCTGAAAACTTCACAACACAAAACTTAGCCAAAAATCTCGTGAGCTTTGTTAGTATAAGAAACAAACCACCACTCAAAGGTACTGTAATGAAATCATTCTTTGTCTATATTGGTGTTAAACCTACTGTATTCCAACTTCTCCATGATTCATACCCCCCGATACTACTCATAGATTCATCAAAATAAGCAAACAACACACGAAAAATAGAATCTGTCAAAAACAGAACAGTCTGTAGTAATCTGTAAGTTTCGAATACTTCTATAACTCCAAAAAATGAAATAAATTGGTAAACGTGAGGAATTTGTCTATTAATCATCTGCAAAAATAATCAACTAAATATCACTCTCCAGTAAATAATTACAGCCAATCTCGTCAGCGCTAAAGTTTCTGTTTTTTTACAGCATGATCATATAAACTTCACACAAGTCTTCCCAAAGGTTCTACTTGGAACAAACACAGATTAAAACACAAAACCACATCTAAACAAAAGCTAGATGCAATATTTATTCCTAAATAGAAGCAAAAACAAATAAAATAAAATTGGGTTGCCTCCCAACAAGCTCTTTTTTTATAGCCATTAAGATAGGCTTGAGAATTCAATGATGCTCACATGAAAGATAAGAATTGAAGCACAAAGAGAGCACCATATAGCATGTGAAAATCACATCTAAGTCTAACATACTTCCTATGCATAGGCATTTTATACGCAAACAAATTATCAAGGCAATCAATTTCTAGCATATGCAAGGAAGAAGAAAGAAACAATAGCAATCTCAACATAAGGAGAGGTAATTTAGTAACATGAAAATTTCTACGACCATGTTTTCCTCTCTCGTAATAATTGCATGTAGGATCATAAGAAAATTCAACAAAATAGCTATCACATAACATATTCTCATCACGATCCACATGCATGCAAAGTTGACACTCTCCCAAAATAGTGGGATTAACATTAACTAAAGTCATGACATCTCCAAACCCACTTTTATCAAAAAAATCATAAGATTGAACATTCTCCAAATATGTGGGATCTAAAGTTGACACTCTTCCAAACCCACTTTCAATATTATTGCGAACACTATTATCAATCTTACATTCATCATGGGGTTTAAATAATTTTTCAAGATCATAAGAAGAATCACCCCAATCATGATCATTGCAAAAAGTAGTGGACATAGCAATACTAGCATCCCAAGCTTAGGGCTTTGCATATCATTAAAATAATTGACATTAATAGAATTTACAATAATATCATTGCAATCATGTTTTTCATTAAAAGAGCTATCGTGAATCACTTCATAATTTTCTTCTGTCAACACTTCATCATAATTTTTAGATTCACGAATTTCAAGCAAAACCTCATAAAGATAATCTAGTGCGCGCAGCTCACTAGCAATTGGTTCATCATAATTGGATCTCTTAAAAAGATTAGCAAGTGGATGAGGATCCATAATGTAGCAAGCGAAGATGCAAGCTAATAAAAGGCACATGGCAACATAAGCAAACAAAAAGGCGAACGGAAAAAGGGCGAATAAAATAGCAAGAGTGAAGTGGGGGAGAGGAAAACAAGAGGCAAATAATGTAGTGCGAAGAATAAGGGTTTGTGATAGGTACTTGGCATATGACTTTTTCCTAGATCTCCCCGGCAACGGTGCCATAAATTCTTCTTGCTACTTCTCGAGCTTGCGTTGTGTTCCCTCGGAGAGGAAAGGGTGATGCAGCACAGTAGTGTAAGTATTTCCCTCAGTTTTTGAGAATGAAGGTATCAATCCAGTAGGAGACCACACGCGAGTCCTTCGCACCTGCACAAACAAATAAGAACTTCGCAGGCAACGCGATAAGGGGTTGTCAATCCCTTTACGGTCACTTACGAAAGTGAGATCTGATAGATAGGATAGTATAATATTTTTGGTATTTTTGGTATAAGAACAGAAAGTAAATAAAGCAAAGTAAAGTAGATGGAAGATTAATATGTTGAGAATAGACCCGAGGGCCATAGCTTTCACTAGTGGCTTCTCTCATGATAGCAGAATTCTATGGTGGGTGAACAAATTACTGTCGAGCAATTAATAGAAAACCGCATAGTTATGAGAATATCTAGGCATGATCATTATATATAGGCATCACGTCTGTGACAAGTAGACCGAAATGATTCTGCATCTAATACTATTACTCCACACATCGACCGCTATCCAGCATGCATCTAGAGTATTAAGTTCATAAGAACAAAGTAATGCTTTAAACAAGATGACATGATGTAGAGGGATAAACTCAAGCAATATGATATAAACCCCATCTTTTTATCCTCGATGGCAACAATACAATACGTGCCTTGCTGCCCCTGCTGTCACTGGGAAAGGACACCGCAAGATTGAACCCAATGCCAAGAACTTCTCCCATTGCAAGAACTATAGATCTAGTAGGCCAAACCAAACCAATAATTCGAAGAGACTTGCAAGGATATTATAATCATACATAAAAGATTTCAGAAAAGAATCAAATATTGTTCATAGATAATCTTGATCATAAACCCACAATTCATCGGATCTCGACAAACACACTGCCAAAAGATTACATCGAATAGATCTCCTCGAAGATCGAGGAGAACTTTGTATTGAGATCAAAAAAGAGAGAAGAAGCCATCTTGCTAATAACTATGGACCCGAAGGTCTGTGGTAAACTACTCACAACTCATTGGTGAGGCTATGGTGTTGATGTAGAAGCACTCCATGATGGATCCCCTCTCCGGCGAAGCTCTGGAACAGGACCCAAGATGGGATCTCACGGGAACAGAAGGTTGCGGCGGTGGAATTAGGGTTTTCTCTGTTGCCTCGATGTTTTCAGGGTACATGGATATATATAGGAGGAAGGAGGGCATCGGGGGAGCCAGAGGGGGCCCACGAGGGTGGGGGCGCGCCTGCCCCCTGGGCGCCTTGGACCCTCGTGGCTGCCTCTCTCGTTCCCTCGCATGTAGTCCAAGTATTCTGGGTAGATACGGTTCCAAAAATAACTCTCCCGAAGGTTTCATTCCGTTTGGACTCCGTTTGATATTCCTTTTCTGCGAAACACTGAAATAGGCAAAAAAACAATTTGCACTGGGCCTTGGTTTAGTAGGTTAGTACCAAAAATAATATAAAAGTGTATAATAAAGCCCATTAAACATCAAAAACATAATATATAATAGCATGGAACAATAAAAAATTATAGATACGTTGAAGACGTATCAACCTACGATGGAATTACTCATGCACGGCGGTGAGCATCATGGAATTGGTGATGGAGGAAGGTTGATGATGACGACGACGACGATCTCCACTCTCTGGAGCCCCGAACGGGCTCCAGATCAGCCCTCCCGAGAGATATTAGGGCTTGGCGGCGGCTCCATATCGTAAAACGCGACGAATCCTTCTCTCTATTTTTTTTCTCCCCGAAAGTGAATATATGGAGTTGGAGTCAGGGTCGGTGGAGCCTCAGGGGGGCCACGAGACAGGGGGCGCGCCTAGGGGGGTGGGCGCGCCCCCGCCCTCGTGGACAGGGTGTGGGCCCCCTGGTCTTGATTCTTTGGCCAATATTTTTTATATATTCCAAAAATATTCTCCATTAATTTTCAGGTCATTCCGAGAACTTTTATTTCTGCACAAAATTAACACCATGGCAGTTCTGCTGAAAACAACGTCAGTCCGGGTTAGTTCCATTCAAATCATGCAAGTTAGAGTCCAAAACAAGGGCAAAAGTGTTTGGAAAAGTAGATACGTTGGAGACGTATCAACTCCCCCAAGCTTAAACCTTTGCTTGTCCTCAAGCAATTCAGTTGACAAACTAAAAGTGATAAAGAAAAACTTTTACAAACTCTGTTTGCTCTTGTTGTTGAAAATATGTAAAGCCAACATTCAAGTTTTCAGCAAAGATTATGAACTAACCACATTCACAATAACTTTTAGGTCTCGTGTTTAGTCATATCAATGGCATAATCAACTAGCAAGCAACAATAATAAACCTCGAATGATAACACTTTCTCAAAACAATCATAATATGGTATAACAAGATGGTATCTCGCTAGCCCTTTCTGAGACCGCAAAACATAAATGCAGAGCACCTCTGAAGATCAAGGACTGACTAGACATTGTAATTCATGGTAAAAGAGATCCAGTCATAGTCATACTCAATGTAAATTAATAGCAATGCATGCAAATGACAGCGGTGCTCTCCAACTGGTGCTTTTTTATAAGAGGATGATGACTCAACATAAAAGTAAATAGATAGGCCCTTCGCAGAGGGAAGCAGGGATTTGTAGAGGTGCCAGAGCTCGAGTTTTGAAATAGAGATAAATAATATTTCGGGTGGCATACTTTCATTGTCAACATAACAACCAGGAGTTCTCGATATCTTCCATGCTACACACATTATATGCGGTTCCTAAACAGAATAGTAAAGTTTATACTCCCCCACCACCAACAAGCACACTCCACGGCTAGCCCGAAACAACGGGCACCGTCCATACCAACAACAGCCCCGGGGGAGTTTTGTTTAATTATTTTGATTTGATTTGCGCATGGGACTGGGCATCCGGTTACCGGCCATTTTCTCTTGAATGATGAGCGGAGTCCACTCATCGTGAGAATAACCCACCTAGCATGGAAGATATAGACAGCCCTAGTTGATACATGAGCTGTTCGAGCATACAAAACAAAATTTCATTTGAAGGTTTACAGTTTGGCACATACAAATTTACTTGGGACGGCTGGCAAATACCACATATAGGAAGGTATGGTGGACTCATATGGAATAACTTTGAGGTTTATGGAAGTTGATGCACAAGCAGTATTCCCGGTTAGTACAAGTGAAGGCTAGAAAGAGACTGGGAAGCGACCAGCTAGAGAGCGACAATGGTCATGAACATGCATTAAAATTAATCAACAATGAGTGCAAGCATGAGTAGGATATAAATCACCATGAACATAAATATCGTGGAGGCTGTGTTGATTCTGTTTCAACTATATGCGTGAACATGTGCCAAGTCAAACCACTTGAATCGTTCAAAGGAGGATACCACCCTATCATACCACATCACAACCATTTTAATAGCATGTTGGCATGCAAGCTAGACCATTATAAACTCCTAGCTAATTAAGCATAGCATGAGAAACTATGATCTCTAATTGTCATTGAAAGCAAGTTTCATTCATAATAGGCTGAATCAGGAACAATGAACTATTCATATTTACAAAACAAGATAGATCAAGTTCATACCAGCTTTTCTCATCTCAATCAGTTCATCACATATCGTCATTATTGTCTTTCACTCGCACGACCGAACGGTGTGGATAATAATAATAATGTACGTGCATTGGACTAAGTTGGAATCTGCAAGTATTTAATACAAGGGAGAATACAAGGTAGCATGGCTCTTGGTTAAATCGACAGTAATGCATATGAGAGCCACTAAACATTTTCATCATGGTCTTCTCCTCTTGACCCCCAAAGAAAAGAAAAGAAATAAAACTATTTACACGGGAAAATTGCCAACAAGCAAAACAAGAACGAGAAATCTTTTTGGGTTTTCTTTTAATTACTACTACTACAAGCATGGAAAGTAAACTAGCTAAAAAGCTATGATAACCCACAAACGTAGGGGATTAGTTGTAGCCACTTTCGATAAGTAAGAGCGTCGAACCCAACGAGGAGCTAAAGGCAGAACAAATATTCCCTCAAGTTCTATCGACCACCGATACAACTCTACGGACGCTTGACGTTTACTTTACCTAGAACAAGTATGAAACTAGAATATAAACTAGGGGTTGTTAAGATAAAGAAACAATAAAGTTAATGATAGCGAGTGTGGAAAAGTGGTGGTAGGAGTTGCGAAATTACCCCTAAGCAATTGACTACGTTACTAGACCGATAACAAGTTTTATGTGGGAGAGGCCACTACTAGCATGCCATCCCTTACTTGGAATTCTATGCACTTATGATTGGAACTATTAGCAAGCATCCGCAACTACTAACGTTCATTAAGGTAAAACCCAACCATAGCATTAAGATATATTGGCCCCCCTTCAATCCCGTATGCATCAATTTCTACGCTAAGTTGAAGCTTCTGTCACTCTTGCCCTCCAATACGTAGTCCTATCAACACACAACTAACCCTATGGTGTGATCCACGCGCGTGCTCATATGATGGGCACCAAAGGACAACAACATAACCACAAGCAAATTAAATCAATCATAGCAATTCTCCAATCACCGATAGGACAACGATAATCTATTTAGACATCATAGGATGGCAACACATCATTGGATAATAATATGAAGCATAAAGCACCATGTTCAAGTAGAGGGTACAGCGGGTTGCGGGAGAGTGGACCGCTGTAGATAGATGGGGGAAGGTGATGGAGATGTTGGTGAAGATGATGGAGGTGTTGGTGTAGATCGCCGTCACACGATGATGGCCTCGATGGCACTCTGGTGCCACCGGAAGCGAGGGGGAGAGAGCCCCCCTCCTTCTTCTTCTTCCTTGACCTTCTCCCTAGGTGGGAGAAGGGTTTCCCCTCTGGTCCATGGCCTCCATGGTGGCGGAGGGGTGAGAGCCCCTCCGAGATTGGATTCTCTCTGTCTCTCTGTTTCTGCGTTCCCAGATTCTGGCCTTTCACCGTTTCCTACATTCCCGGAGATCCGTAACTCCGATTAGGCTGATTTATTGACACGATTTTTATCCGGATATTAGCTTTCTTGCGGAGAAAGAAGGGCATCAACCGCCTTACGGTGTGGCCACGAGGGCCCAGAACGCGCCTGCCCCTAGTGGGCGCGCCCCCTTCCTCGTGGCCCACTCGGGCATCGTCTCATGTTCGTTCCGCTTCCCAAAATTCACGTATATTCCAAAAAAAATCTCCGTCCGTTTTTATTTCGTTTGGACTCCGTTTGATATGGATATTCTGCGAAACAAAAAACATGCAACAAACAGGAACTGGCACTGGGCACTGGATCAATATGTTAGTCCCAAAAAATAGTATAAAAAGTTGCCAAAAGTATATGACAGTTGTAGAATATTGGCTTGGAACAATCAAAAATTATAGATACGACGGAGACATATCAGCATCCCCAAGCCTAATTCGTGCTCTTTCTCGAGTAGGTAAATGATAAAAAAGATAATTCTTGATGTGGAATGCTACCTAGCATAATCTTGATCATGTAATCTAATCATGGCATGACTATTAAGACACGAGCGATTCAAAGCAATAGTCTATCATTTGACATTAAGACAATAATACTTCAAGCATACTAATAAAGCAATCATATCTTTTCAAAATAACATGGCCAAAGAAAGTTATCCCTATAAAACCGTATGGTGTGGCTATGCTCCATCTTCACCACACAAAGTATTTAAATCATGCACAACCCCAGTTTTAGCCAAGCAATTGTTTCATACTTTAGTATTCTCAAACTTTTTCAACTTTCATGCAATACATGAGCGTGAGCCATGGACATAGCACTATGGGTGGAATAGAAGGTGGTGATAGACAAAAGGAGGGAGAAAGTCTCACATCGACTAGGCAAATCAATGGACTATGGAGATGTCCATCGATCGATATCAATGTGAGTGAGTAGGGATTGCCATGTAATGGATGCACTAGAGCTATAAGTGTATGAAAGCTAAAAAATAAAACTAGTGGGTGTGCATCAACTTGCTTGCTCAAGAAGACCTAGGGCATTTGAGGAAGCCCGTCGTTGGAATATACAAGCCAAGTTCTATAATGAAAATTCCCACTAGTATATGGAAGTGACAAAACAAGAGACTCTATATTATGAAGATCATGGTGCTACTTTGAAGCACAAGTGTGGAAATGTATAGTAGCATTGTCCCTTCTCTCTTTTCTCTCAATTTTTTTTGTTTTTTTGGAGGGGCTTTCTCTTTTTTTAGCCCCTCTCTATTTTTTAGGCCATCTTTTTTTATTTGGCCTTTCCTCACATGGGACAATGCTCTAATAATGAAGATCATCACACATTTATTTACTTACAACTCAAAGATTACAACTCGAAGCTAGAACAAAATATGACTCTATGTGAATGCCTCCGGCGGTGTACCGGGATGTGCAATGATCTAGCATAGCAATGACATCAAAAAGGGGACAATCCATGGAAACATCATGCTAGCTATCTTACGATCATGCAAGGCAATATGACAATGATGGTGCGTGTCATAATAAACGGAACGGTGGAGTTACATGGCAATATATCTCGGAATGGCTATGGAAATGCCATAATAGGTAGGTATGGTGGCTGTTTTGAAGAAGGTATATGGTGGGTGTATGGTATCGGAGAAAGTTGCGCGATACAAGAGAGGTAGCAATGGTGGAAGGGTGAGAGTGCGTATAATCCATGGACTCAACATTAGTCATAAGGAACTCACATACTTATTGCAAAAAATTATTAGCCATCGAAACCAAGTACTACACGCATACTCCTAGGGGGGAGGTTGGTAGGAGTTAACCATCGCGCGCCCCCGACCTCCACACAAAGGATGACACTCAATAAATAAATCATGCTCCAACTTCGTCACATAACAGTTCACCATACGTGCATGCTACGGGAATCACAAACCTCAACAGAAGTATTTCTACAATCCACAACTACCCACTAGCATGACTCTAATATCACCATCTTTATATCGCAAAACTATTGCAAGGAATCAAACATATCATATTCAGCGATCTACAAGTTTATGTAGGATTTTATGACTAACCATGTGAATGACCAATTCATGTCAACTCTCTAAATAGATATAAGTGAAGCAAGAGAGTTTTAATTATTTCTACAAAAGTTATGCCCACGCTCTAACAATTATAAGTGAAGCAAAAGAGCATTCTACAAATGGCGGTTTTCTATGTGAAGAGAAACATGCAATCCAAACTTCAAATGATATAAGTGAAGCACATGAAGCATTCTATAAAGCCATACTCAAAAGATATAAGTGAAGTGAAAAGAGCATTCTATAAATCAACCAAGGACTATCTCATACCAGCATGGTGCATAAAAGAAAAGGTGAAAACTAAATGCAAAAGACGCTCCAAGATCTGCACATATCACATGAATGAAACGAATCCGAAAACATACTGATACTTGTTGAAGAAAGAGGGGATGCCTTCCGGGGCATACCCAAGCTTAGACGCTTGAGTCTCCTTGAATATTTACTTGGGGTGCCTTGGGCATCCCCAAGCTTGAGCTCTTGCCTCTCCTTCTTCTCCTCACATCGAGACCTCCTCGATCTTCGAACACTTCATCCACACAAAACTTCATTAGAAAACTCGGTAAGATCCGTTAGTATAATAAAGAAAATCACTACTCTAAGTACTGTTGAAAACCAATTCATATTTTTTTTGCATTGTAGCTACTGTAGTATAACTTTTCCATGGCTTAATCCACTGATAGAAATTGATAGTTTCATCAAAACAAGCAAACTATGCATCAAAAACAGAACAGTCTGTAATAATCTGAACATTCACTATACTTCTGATATTTGAAAAATTCCGCCAAAATTAGGAAAAATAAACAATTTTTATAGAAAGACAGTGCAAAAAGTTTCAGAACTATTTGACGTTCCAGCAAAAAAAATGTAAAATCGCGCACTATAGCCAAAGTTTCTGTCATGCACCGCACAAACCAACAAGCATTGTAAACATCCTAAAGGCAAACCTTGGCACATTATTTTTATAATACAATGGAATTGTACAAGGGGATAATTATTTTTGTTGAAAATTTTCTGTAATTAAGATTCACAAAGTTTCCATGGGCATGAACAAAGTTCAAGGACGTCCCCCACTTTCACAATGCTCATCTATATCACTTTCACTTTTCTTTTTGAAAAGTTTTGGGTTCCCCTCTTTTTTTAAACTTTATAAAAGCACACAACAGAAATAAATGACTCTCTAAAACTTCCGGGTTGTCTCCTTGGCAGTGCTTTCTTTAAAGCCATTAAGCTAGGCATATAGTGCTCAAGTGATGGATCCACCCGGATCCCAAGGTATATCAAAGCCAATTTTAATTAACAATGATTTAGCATTTAGCAGTGAGCACAAAGTGATAAGTGTCATGCAAAAACGAAGTCTAACTCTCTTCCTATGCATAGGCATGTCATACAAGAACAATTCATGCACATCAAGTAAAGGCCAATGCATAGTATAAGCAGTTTCTTGCAATTTTATCGTGTTGGAAACATAGAGAGGCGGAGATGTAGTTCCTCTCTCATAATAATTGCAAGTAGGAGCAGCAAGCACATGCATATTATATTCATCAAAATCATGATGTGTAATGGAAAAAGGCAGCCCATCAATATAATCCTTAATAAGTGCAAACTTCTCCGATATAGTGTAGTTTGGAGAACTCAAAAAGATAATAGGACTATCATGCGTGGGTGCAATAGTAACAATTTCATGTTTAACATAAGGAACTATAGCAAGTTCATCTCCATAAGCATAATTCATAGTGGCATCTTGGCCACAAGCATAGCAAGCATCATCAAAAAGGGATATTTCAAAAGAGTCAATAGGATCATAGCAATCATCAAGCATTCATCCTTCGCCAAGCACGAAGGGAAATTAAACAATGTATGAGTTGAAGAGTTACTCTCATTAGAAGGTGGGCACGGGTAGCTAATCCGCTCTTCCTCCTTTTGTTCTTCGCTCTCCTCCTCATCTTTTTCAACCAATGAGCTCACAATGTCATTAATTTCTTCTTCCATAGACTCCTGCAAAATATTAGTCTCTTCTTGGACAGCGGAGACTTTCTCAATAAACGGATCAATATTGGAGTTATATTCATAATTCAAATAGCAATATTTCAATAGAGCAAGATTTTCAGGCCTAGAAACATCATCATCAAAAGCATCATTCTTTCTAAACAGAGATTCAGTTTCATAAGCACCCCTAAAAGCAACGAATTCTTCTATTTGTTCCACATCATAATAATCATATATACCATTAGCATAAGAAGCTAAGGTTTCATTATCATTAAATTTGCATGAAAAGGGAAGGTGTGGAGCCTTCATCCTAGAGCAACAAGTATAATCATATCTCAAGCATAGTTGCCGAGCATACCAATGCAACAAATGAATTTGATCCCATAACAGTTTCCCTTTTTGTGTCAAGCGATAATCCCTAAAGTATTCATGTTGATCCAATGTTACTCCCATTACATAGTTGAATGGGGTTTTCTCAGGATTATCAAAGTAGTACATAATATCTTTCACATAATGAGCATCGAGGGTTTTAGGAGGTTCCCCATCTCCATGAGTAGCAAGTACACCTAAGTTTTTTGGTATTTCGTGTTCCATATCCATAACTAAAGATAGAGAACAACTTAGAACATCAAATAAAATCTACTTAGTGATAAAGCAAACAAGCACACACGAGAATATTCACCCCCCGCTATTGCTCCCCGGCAACGGCGCCAGAAAAAGGTCTTGATAACCCACAAGTGCAGGGGGTCAGTTGTAGCCTCTTTCGATAAGTAAGAGTGTCAAACCCAACGAGGAGCTAAAGGCAGAACAAATATTCCCTCAAGTTCTATCGACCACCGATACAACTCTACGAACGCTTGACGTTTACTTTACCTAGAACAAGTATGAAACTAGAAGTAGTTTGTAGTTTTTGTGGGATAGGTTTGCAAGAATATAAAGAGCACGCAAATATAAACTAGGGGCTGTTAAGATAAAGAAACAATAAAGGTAATGATAGCGAGTGTGGAAAAGTGGTGGTAGGAGTTGCGAAATTTCCCCTAAGCAATTGACTACGTTACTAGACCGATAACAAGTTTTATGTGGGAGAGGCCACTGCTAGCATGTCATCCCTTACTTGGAATTCTATGCACTTATGATTGGAACTATTAGAAAGCATCCGCAACTACTAACGTTCATTAAGGTAAAACCCAACCATAGCATTAAGATATATTGGTCCCCCTTCAATATCGTATGCATCAATCTCTACGATAGGTTGAAGCTTCTGTCACTCTTGCCCTCCAATACGTAGTCCTATCAACATACAACTAACCCTATGGTGTGATCCACGCGCGCGCTCATATGATGGGCACCAAAGGATAGCAACATAACCACAAGCAAATTAAATCAATCATAGCAATTCACCAATCACCGATAGGACAACGATAATCTACTTAAACATCATAGGATGGCAACACATCATTGGATAATAATATGAAGCATAAAGCACCATGTTCAAGTACAGTGTGCAGCGGGTTGCGGGAGAGTGGACCGCTGTAGATAGATGGGGGGAAGTGATGGAGATGTTGGTGAAGATGACGGAGGTGTTGGTGTAGATCGCCGTCACACGATGATGGCGCCGGTGGCACTCAGGTGCCACCGAAAGCGAGGGGGAGAGAGCCCCCCTACTTATTCTTCTCCCTTGACCTTCTCCCTAGGTGGGAGAAGGGTTTCCCCTCTGGTCCATGTGAAGGAAATATGCCCTAGAGGCAATAATAAAGTTATTATTTATTTCCTTATATCATGATAAATGTTTATTATTCATGCTAGAATTGTATTAACTGGAAACTTAATACATGTGTGAATACATAGACAAAACAGAGTGTCCCTAGTATGCCTCTACTAGACTAGCTCATTGATCAAAGATGGTTATGTTTCCTAGCCATAGACATGAGTTGTCATTTGATCAACGGGATCACATCATTAGGAGAATGATCTGATGGACAAGACCCATCCGTTAGCTTAGCACTATGATCGTTTAAGTTTTACTGCTATTGCTTTCTTCATGACTTATACATGTTCCTATGACTATGAGATTATGCAACTCCCGAATACCGGAGGAACACTTTGTGTGCTACCAAACGTCACAACGTAACTGGGTGATTATAAAGGTACTCTACAGGTGTCTCTGAAGGTACTTGTTGGGTTGGCGTATTTCGAGATTAGGATTTGTCACTCCGATTGTCGGAGAGGTATCTCTGGGCCCACTCGGTAATGCACATCACTATAAGCCTTGCAAGCATTGCAGCTAATGAGTTAGTTGCGGGATGATGTATTACGGAACGAGTAAAGAGACTTGCCGGTAACGAGATTGAACTAGGTATTGAGATACCGACGATCGAATCTCGGGCTAGTAACATACCGATGACAAAGGGAACAACGTATGTTGTTATGTGGTTTGACCGATAAAGATCTTCGTAGAATATGTGGGAGCCAATATGAGCATCCAGGTTCCGCTATTGGTTATTGACCGGAGACGTGTCTCGGTCATGTCTACATAGTTCTCGAACCCGTAGGGTCCGCACGCTTAAGGTTTCGATGACAGTTTTATTATGACTTCATGAGTTTTGATGTACCGAAGGAGTTCGGAGTCCCGGATGAGATCGGGGACATGACGAGGAGTCTCGAAATGGTCGAGACGTAAAAATCGATATATTGGACGACTATATTCGGACATCGGAAAGGTTCCGAGTGATTCGGGTATTTTCGGAGTACCGGGGAGTTACGGGAATAGAGGAGAGAGGCCAAAAGGAAGGAGGCGCGTGGCCCCCTTCTGGTCCGAATTGGACAAGGGGTGCAGCCCCCTTTTCCTTTTCCCTCTCCCCCTCTTTCCTTCTCTCCTACTCCGGAAAGGAAAGGGGAATCCTACTAGGACTTGGGAGTCCTAGTAGGACTCCCCACACTTGGCGCGCCCCTTCTAGGGTCGGCCTCTCCCTTCCTCCTTTATATACGGGGGCAGGGGGGCACCTCTAGACACAACAATTGATCTCTTGATCTCTTAGCCGTGTGCGGTGCCCCCCTCCACCATAGTTCTCCTCGATAAATATTGTAGCGGTGCTTAGGCGAAGCCCTGCGACGGTAGACCATCAAGATCGTCACCACGCCGTCGTGCTGACGGAACTCTCCCTCGACACTCGGCTGGATCGGAGTTCGAGGGACGTCATCGAGCTGAACGTGTGCTAGAACTCGGAGGTGTCGTAGTTTCGGTACTTGATCGGTCAGGCCGTGAAGACGTACGACTACATCAACCGCGTTGTTCTAACGCTTCCGCTTTCGGTCTACGAGGGTACGTAGACTCACTCTCCCCTCTCGTTGCTATACATCTAGTAGATAGATCTTGCGTGATCGTAGGAAAATTTTAAAAATACTACGCTCCCCAATAGTGGCATCATGAGCCAAGTCTATGCGTAGATGATATGCACGAGTAGAACACAATGAGTTGTGGGCGATGCTAGTCATACTGCTTACCAGCATGTCATACTTTGCTTCGGCGGTATTGTGAGATGAAGCGGCCCAGACCGACATTACGCGTATGCTTACGCGAGACTGGTTTCACCGTTACGAGCACTCGTTGCTTAAAGGTGAATGGCGGGTGTCTGTCTCTCTCACTTTAGCTGAATCAAGTGTGGCTACGCCCGGTCCTTGTGAAGGTTAAAACAGCACATACTTGACGAAACATCGTTGTGGTTTTGTATGCGTAGGTAAGAACGGTTCTTGCTAAGCCCGTAGCAGCCACGTAAAACTTGCAACAACAAAGTAGAGGACGTCTAACTTGTTTTTGCAGGGCATGTTGTGATGTGATATGGTCAAGACATGATGAGTTATACGGTTTTGTATGAGATGATCATGTTTTGTAATGTTATCGGCAACTGGCAGGAGCCATATGGTTGTCGCTTTATTGTATGAAATGCAATCGCCATGTAATTGCTTTACTTTATCACTAAGCGGTAGCGATAGTCGTAGAAGCAATAGTTGGCGAGACGACAACGATGCTACGATGGAGATCAAGGTGTCGCGCCGGTGACGAAGGTGATCATGACGGTGCTTTGGAGATGGAGATCAAAAGCACAAGACGATGATGGCCATATCATGTCACATATTTTGATTGCATGTGATGTTTATCTTATTATGCTTCTTATTTTGCTTAGAACGACGGTAGCATTATAAGATGATCCCTTATTAAATTTCAAGGTATAAGTGTTCTCCCTGAGTATGCACCGTTGCGAAAGTTCGTCGTGCCGAGACACCACGTGATGATCGGGTGTGATAAGCTCTACGTACAAATACAACGGGTGTAAGCCAGTTTTGCACACGCAGAATACTCGGGTTAAACTTGACGAGCCTAGCATATGCAGATATGGCCTCGGAACACTAGAGACCGAAAGGTCGAGCGTGAATCATATAGTAGATATGATCAACATAAGATGTTCACCATTGAAAACTACTCCATCTCACGTGATGATCAGACATGGTTTAGTTGATTTGGATCACGTGATCATTTAGATGACTAGAGGGATGTCTATCTAAGTGGGAGTTCTTCAAGTAATATGATTAATTGAACTTTAATTTATCATGAACTTAGTCCTGGTAGTATTAGCATATCTATGTTGTAGATCAATAGCTCGCGATGTAGCTCCCCGTTTATTTTTTATATGTTCCTAGAGAAAACTAAATTGAAAATTGTTAGTAGCAATGATGCGGAATTGTTCCGTGATCTGAGGATTATCCTCATTGCTGCACAGAAGAATTATGTCCTTGATGCACCGCTAGGTGACAGACCTATTGCAGGAGCAGATGTAGACGTTATGAACGTTTTGACAAAAGCTCGGTATGATGACTACTTGATAGTTTAGTGCACCATGCTTTACGGCTTAGAACCGGGACTTCAAAAACGTTTTGAACGTCACGGAGCATATAAGATGTTCCAAGAGTTGAAATTAGTATTTCATACTCATACCCGTGTCGAGAGGTATAAGACCTCTGACAGTACTTTGCCTACAAGATGGAGGAGAATAGCTCAACCAGTGAGCATGTGCTCAGATTGTCTGGGTACTACAATTACTTGAATCAAGTGGGAGTTAATCTTCCAGATAAGATAGTAATTGACAAAGTTCTCTAGTCACTATCACCAAGTTAGTAGAACTTCGTGATGAACTATAATATGCAAGGGATGACGAAAGTAATTCCCGAGCTCTTCGCGATGCTGAAATCAGCGAAGGTAGAAATCAAGAAAGAGCATCAAGTGTTGATGGTTAACAAAACCACTTGTTTCAAGTAAAGGGCAAAGGGATAGAAGGGGAACTTCAAAAAGAATTACAAGCAAGTTGTCACTCCCGTGAAGAAACCCAAAGCTAAACTCAAGCCTGAAACAAGTGCTTCTACTGCAAAGGCAATGGTCGCTGGAAGTGGAACTGCCCTAGATATTTGGCGGATAAGAAGGATGGCAAAGTGAACAAAGGTATATTTGATATATAGATTATTGATATGTATTTTACTAGTGTTCATAGCAACCCCTTGGTATTTGATACTTGTTCAGTTGCTAAAGAGTAGTAACTCGAAATGGGAGTTGCATAATGAACAGAAACTAGTTAAAGGATGAAGTGACGATGTGTATTGGAAGTAGTTCCAAGATTGATATGATCATCACCGCACACTCCCTATACTTTCGGGATTAGTGTTGAAACTAAATAAGTGTTATTTGGTGTTTGTATTGAGCATGAATATGATTTGATCATGTTTATTGCAATACGGTTATTCATGTAAGTTAGAGAATAATTGTTGTTCTGTTTACATGAATAAAACCTTCTATGGCCATACACCCAATGAAAATGGTTTGTTGGATCTCGATCGTGTGATACACATATTCATAATATTGAAGCCAAAAGATGCAAGGTTAATAATGATAGTGCAACTTATTTGTGGCACTTCCGTTTAGGTCATATTGGTGTAAAGCGCATGAAGAAACTCCATAGTGATGGACTTCTGGAATCACTTGATTATGAATCACTTGGTGCTTGCGAACCATGCCTCATGGGCAAGATGACTAAAACTCCGTTCTCCGAAACTGTGGAGCGAGCAACAGAGTTGTTGGAAATCATACATACTGATGTATGCGGACCAATGAGTGTTGAAGCTCGCGGCGGGTATCGTTATTTTCTGACCTTCACTGATAATTTAAGCAGATATGGGTATATCTACTTAATGAAGCACAAGTCTGAAACATTTGAAAAGTTCAAAGAATTTCAGAGTGAAGTGGAGAATCATCATAACAGAAAATAAGAGTTTCTACGACATGATCGTAGAGGTAAAATATTTGAGTTAGCGAGTTTGGCCTTCAGTAAAAACAATGTGAAATAGTTTCACTACTCACGCCACCTGGAACACCATAGTGTAATGGTGTGTCCGAACGTCATAACCATACTTTATTAGATATGGTGCGGTCGATGATGTCTCTTACCGATCTACCACTATCGCTTTTGGGGTTATGCATTAGAGACAGCTACATTCACGTTAAATAGGGCACCATCTAAATCCGTGGAGATGACACCGTATGAACTGTGGTTTGAGAAACCTAAGCTGTCATTTCTTTAAGTTTGGGACTGCGATGCTTATGTGAAAAAGTTTCAACATGATAAGCTCGAACCCAAATCGGAGAAGTAAATCTTCATAGGATACCCAAAAGAAACTATTGGGTACACCTTCTATCACAGATCCTAAGGCAAGGTCTTTGTTGCTAAAAGTGGATCCTTTCTAGAGAAGGAGTTTCTCTCGAAAGAAGTGAGTGGGAGGAAAGTAGAACTTGATGAGGTAATTGTACCTTCTCCCGAATTGGAAAGTGGAACATCACAAAAACTAGTTCTAGTGATTCCTACACCAATTAGTGAGGAAGCTAATGATGATGATCATGAAACTTCAGATCAAGTTTCTGCTAAACGTCGTAGATCAACCGGAGTACGTTCCGCACCAGAGTGGTACGGCAACCTAGTTCTGGAAGTCATGTTACTAGACCATGATGAACCTACGAACTATGAGGAAGCTATGATGATCCCAGATTCCGCAAAATGGCTTGAGGCCATGAAATCTGAGATGGGATCCATGTATGAGAACAAAGTGTGGACTTTGGTTGACTAGCCCGATGATCGGCAAGCCATCGAAAATAAATGGATCTTCAAGAGGAAGACTGACACTGACGGTAATGTTACTGTTTACAAAGCTCGACTTGTTGCGAAAGGTTTTCGACAAGTTCAAGGAGTTGACTACGATGAGACTTTCTCACCCGTAGCGATGCTTAAGTCTGTCCGAATCATGTTAGCAATTGCCGCATTTTATGAAATCTGGCAAATGGATAACAAAACTGCATTCTTTAATGGATTTATTAAAGAAGAATTGTATATGATGCAACCAGAAGGTTTTGTCAATCCTAAAGGTGCTAACAAAATGTGCAAGCTCCAGCGATCCATCTATGGACTGGTGCAAGCATCTCGGAGTTGGAATCTACACTTTGATAAGTTGATCAAAGCATATAGATTTATACAGACTTGCGGTGAAGCCTGTATTTACAAGAAGTGAGTGGGAGCACTACAACCTTTCTGATAAGTATATGTGAATGACATATTGTCGATCAGAAATGATGTAGAATTTTCTGGAAAGCATGAAGGAGTGTTTGAAAGGAGTTTTTCAAAGAAAGACCTTGGTGAAGCTGCTTACATATTGGGCATCAAGATCTATAGAGATAGATCAAGACGCTTGATAAGACTTTCAATGAGTACATACCTTGATAAGATTTTGAAGTAGTTCAAAATGGATCAGTCAAAGAAGGAGTTCTTCCCTGACTTGTAAGGTGTGAAGTTGAGTAAGACTCAAAGCCAGACCACGACAGAAAAATATAGAGAGAATGAAAGTCATTCCCTATGCCTCAGCCATAGGTTCTATAAAGTATGCCATGCTGTGTACCAAACATGTTGTGTACCTTGCCATGAGTTTGACAGGGAGGTACAATAGTGATCCAGGAGTAGATCACTGTACAGCGGTCAAAATTATCCTTAGTAATTGGATGACTAAGGAAATGTTTCTCGATTATGGAGGTGATAAAGAGTTCGTCGTAAAGGGTTACGCCGATGCAAGCTTTGACACTAAATCCAGATGACTCTAAGTATCAATCTGGATGCGTATTTAAAGTGGGAGCAATTAGCTAGAGTAGCTCTATGCAGAGCATTGTAGACATAGAAATTTGCGAAATACATACGGATCTGAATGTGACAGACCCGTTGACTAAACTTCTCTCACAAGCAAAACATGATCACACCTTATTACTCTTGGGTATTAATCACATAGCGACGTGAACTAGATTATTGACTCTAGTAAACCCTTTGGGTGTTGGTCACATGTCGATGTGAACTATGGGTGTTATTCACATAACGATGTGAACTATCGGTATTAAATCACATGGCGATGTGAGCTAGATTATTGACTCTAGTGCAAGTGGGAGACTGAAGGAAATATGCCCTAGAGGCAATAATAAAGTTATTATTTATTTCCTTATATCATGATGAATGTTTATTATTCATGCTAGAATTGTATTAACCGGAAACTTAATACATGTGTGAATAAATAGACAAAACAGAGTGTCCCTAGTATGCCTCTACTAGACTAGCTCATTGATCAAAGATGGTTATGTTTCCTAGCCATAGACATGAGTTGTCATTTGATCAACGGGATCACATCATTAGGAGAATGATCTGATGGACAAGACCCATCCGTTAGCTTAGCACTATGATCGTTTAAGTTTTACTGCTATTGCTTTCTTCATGACTTATACATGTTCCTATGACTATGAGATTTGCAACTCCCGAATACCGGAGGAACACTTTGTGTGCTACCAAACGTCACAACGTAACTGGGTGATTATAAAGGTACTCTACAGGTGTCTCCGAAGGTACTTGTTGGGTTGGCGTATTTCGAGATTAAGATTTGTCACTCCGATTGTCGGAGAGGTATCTCTGGACCCACTCGGTAATGCACATCACTATAAGCCTTGCAAGCATTGCAGCTAATGAGTTAGTTGCGGGATGATGTATTACGGAACGAGTAAAGAGACTTGCCGGCAACGAGATTGAACTAGGTATTGAGATACCGACGATCGAATCTCGGGCTAGTAACATACCGATGACAAAGGGAACAACGTATGTTGTTATGTGGTTTGACCGATAAAGATCTTCGTAGAATATGTGGGAGCCAATATGAGCATCCAGGTTCCGCTATTGGTTATTGACCGGAGACGTGTCTCGGTCATGTCTACATAGTTCTCGAACCCGTAGGGTCCGCACGCTTAAGGTTTCGATGACAGTTTTATTATGAGTTTATGAGTTTTGATGTACCGAAGGAGTTCGGAGTCCCGGATGAGATCGGGGACATGACGAGGAGTCTCGAAATGGTCGAGACGTAAAAATCGATATATTGGACGACTATATTCGGACATCGGAAAGGTTCCGAGTGATTCGGGTATTTTCGGAGTACCGGGGAGTTACGGGAATAGAGGAGAGAGACCAAAAGGAAGGAGGCGCGTGGCCCCCTTCTGGTCCGAATTGGACAAGGGGTGCAGCCCCCTTTTCCTTTTCCCTCTCCCCCTCTTTCCTTCTCTCCTACTCCGGAAAGGAAAGGGGAATCCTACTAGGACTTGGGAGTCCTAGTAGGACTCCCCACACTTGGCGCGCCCCTTCTAGGGTCGGCCTCTCCCTTCCTCCTTTATATACGGGGGCAGGGGGGCACCTCTAGACACAACAATTGATCTCTTGATCTCTTAGCCGTGTGCGGTGCCCCCCTCCACCATAGTTCTCCTCGATAAATATTGTAGCGGTGCTTAGGCGAAGCCCTGCGACGGTAGAACATCAAGATCGTCACCACGCCGTCGTGCTGACGGAACTCTCCCTCGACACTCGGCTGGATCGGAGTTCGAGGGACGTCATCGAGCTGAACGTGTGCTAGAACTCGGAGGTGCCGTAGTTTCGGTACTTGATCGGTCAGGCCGTGAAGACGTACGACTACATCAACCGCGTTGTTCTAACGCTTCCGCTTTCGGTCTACGAGGGTACGTAGACTCACTCTCCCCTCTCGTTGCTATACATCTAGTAGATAGATCTTGCGTGATCGTAGGAAAATTTTAAAAATACTACGCTCCCCAACACCATGGCCTCCATGGCGGCGGAGGGGCGAGAGCCCCTCTGAAAATGGATCTGTCTCTCTGTGTTTCTGTGTTCCCAGATTCTGGCCCTTCACCATTTCTTACATTCCTGGAGATCCGTAACTCCGATTGGGCTGATTTTTTGACACGATTTTTATCAGGATATTAGCTTTCTTGCGGCAAAATAAGGGCATCAACTGCCTTACGGTGTGGCCACGAGGTCCCAGGGCGCGCCTGCCCCTGGTGGGCGCGCCCCCTGCCTCGTGGCCCACTCGGGCATCGTCTCATGTTGGTTCCGCTTCCCAAAATTCACATATATTCCAAAAAAAATCTCCGTCCATTTTTATTTTGTTTGGACACCGTTTGATATGGATATTCTGCGAAACAAAAAACATGCAATAAACAGGAACTAGCACTGGGCACTGGATCAATATGTTAGTCCGAAAAAATAGTATAAAAAGTTGCCAAAAGTATATGAAAGTTGTAGAATATTGGCTTGGAACAATAAAAAATTATAGATGCGACGGAGATGTATCAAGCTACAACTATTTTTTTTTATTAAGGTTTTTCGAACACACAAGAAAAGGCTTAGAAAAGAAAATGAACTAGCATGGGTGGTACAATGAAAAAGAATGAGCAGCGACTACTGGAATGAGTGTGTGAACATGAATGTAATGTCGGTGAGAAATATGTACTCCCCCAAGCTTAGGCTTTCGGCCTAAGTTGGTTTATTGCCACGGATCAAGGCTACTCTCTCCGGTGTGCGAAGGAGTGTCCTCTGGGTGCCACTGGTTGGCAATCTCCTTCGGATCCCACTGATAAACCGACTGTCGATAAGGGTCAAGTGATGGCTCCGACTCAGGCTCTGAAACCTGTGCTAGGCTCCAGTACGCATAAACGGCATCTGGTAAGACGAGGTACGTGCCTGAAATTAAATCAAACAAAGAAGGTGAACGCAAAGTAATAATCTCACAATACTTTTTTATCAAATATCAATTTATACTTAAGCAACTTTTTCTTATCTTTGACAATAAAATCATGCGCTATCATACTCTTATAATTTAGAAAAGCCGGGGCCAGCAACTTCTCCTCCTTCTCACGATGCCTAATAGGTATCCTAAAGTGTTCAGCAAGGCGTGAAGCAAAGATACCTCCGAAGATGGGGCCCTTTGTACGATTCAGACTTAATCGTTTAGCAATAACAGCGCCTAAACTAAAAGTGGTATCTCGGAACAAAGCATGGCGCAAAATAACAATATCAGGGGCTCTAAGGTCTCCACTGTTCCCGCGACCAATTAAGCATCTACTAGCAAATATCGCAAAGTAGCGTAGAAT
Organism: Secale cereale; assembly: GCA_902687465.1. Classification (NCBI taxonomy): domain Eukaryota; kingdom Viridiplantae; phylum Streptophyta; class Magnoliopsida; order Poales; family Poaceae; genus Secale; species Secale cereale. The sequence continues at coordinate 183,934,952 of LR738715.1, read as the reverse complement.
AGGAAAAATGTATACTAGTAATTCTTGCCTCTGAAACTTTCCTCGATTCCCCTACAGCGATTGTATCAATAAACCCCTCCACATCCTTACGATGTGGTTCCTCTAAGCTACCAGCAAAGGGTATCTTACAAACTTGACAAAATTCATATAGTGATATCTCCCTAAGTGATACGGTGTATCCTAGGGCCATCCCCATGGACCCTCCTTCACCCCCTCAAGTGCCTCAAGGACCGATGACACGTGCTCATACGAGAGCTTTCGAGACCGAGGTGACGTCACTCCTAGCTCTACTTCCTTATGAATCTTGCGAGACATGGTTGCTACCTCAAGCGAGTGTGCTTTGTGTACTCAGGTGTGAAGGAGACCACTTCGGAGAAGAGCTTGAAGATGGACAAGTCCCCAAGGTCGTGGACGAGCCAATGCATCGAGAAGAGCAGAAGAGAGCTCCAGGCCCCGGACATCCGGCCCCCTGGCCCGGACATCCGGCCCCTGGGCGTTCAGCTACAGAAGGCCGCGTGCAGCAGAAGCTACAGGGCCCGGACATCCGGCCAGGGCCCGGACATCCGGCCAAGCACGGCCCGGACATCCGGCCCCGGGCCCGGAAATCCGGCGCCTCTGTCCAGAGAGCGCCCGAGGCTCGACTGCCCCAGCCCGGACATCCGGGCCCCCGCCCCGGACATCCGGCGTCCTGTGAAGTCCCGGACATCCGGCCCGCCGCCCGGACGTCCGGCCCCTGAATTGCCTGCGCGCATCCCCCGGGCCGAGGCCCATGTACCCATTCGCCCCGTAGACTATATATACTCCTCTCCTCATTCCGTTTAGGGTTAGCGGTGGTTTTAGCTCATTTGACACTTGTGTGGATTTCTCCCACGAGACCGGTGTGCCTCTACGGAGAAGATCCACCTCTGGATTCAAGACCCCTAACGGGAAGATCCCACGGGATTCCAAGACCTCCTCCGGGAGAAGACTATCTGTATCACCGTTGTTGACTTTGGATCATGTATCTCGACCTTGTATCGCGAATCTAGCACTTGTGTGATTGCTTCCGTGTTGATTTGAGTGTTCTCTCTTGTGTTTTCCCCATCTTTCTCCGTGTTTTCCCCGTGTTCATCGTGTGCCAACCTCCAAACGTGAAAGATCCGCTGATTAGGGTTCCACCCTGTATCACCTTGCTTGAGGAGTTGTAGCTTCTTGAACAAGTCTCGGTTGTAGTGTGTAGGCACGAAGCGTGCTCTCATCACTTCCTTCATTTGAGCCCAAGTGGTGATAGGAGGTTCGCCTTTGGCTTCTCTTCTCTCTATGATTTGCTCCCACCAAATGAGAACATAGTCTTGGAACTCAAGTGATGCCATAGCGATCTTCTTCTCTTCATCGAAGTTGTGAAGGCGAAAGATCTTGTCAACTTTCAATGCCCATGAGAGGTAATCTTCGGGATCAATGCTTCCGGAAAACTTTGGCATGGTGAACTTGAGCTTGCCATAGCGATGCTCGTCATTGTTTCCTTGCCTATTGGGAAAGCGCTCTCGATTTTGGCGGTTTGCCATATCATGTTGCTCTTGAGGATGTAGACGTTCTTGTTGGAGTTGATGTTCTTGTTGGTATTGTTGCTCATGTCGCGCTTGAGGAGGAGCTTCTTCTTGCATTCTTGCTTGATGGCGCCGTTCTTGCATCCCATCTCGAAGAAAATCCTCTTCTTGACGAGTGTGTCGATTGCGGGCGGCCACATTGCGGTGTGCATCTTGTAAAGCACGTTGCGCCTCCATAGCTTGAGCTTCACGACGTTGTTGTGCGTGGCGGTTAGCCTCGGCATCTTGTTCTTCTTGATATTGACGAGCTCGCTCTTGTTGTTGTTGGCGTATTCGTTGCCGTTCTTGTGCTTGCTCAAGTGTAGCTTGGTTGTGACGACGTCGATTTTCTTGTTCGTCGAATAGCTCTTGGGAACTCTTGTCATGTAGAGGTTGCCGATGTTCATGTCGAGCTTGACGTGCGGCTTGACGAAGAGTGTTTGACGTAGGTGTACTTGAGTCTTGCGTTGAGTCGGTATGTCGACTTGAGCGGCTTCGTCGATGAGATGATGTTGAGGAAGAACGTCGGTTGATGATCAATGTCCGTAGCTCATTGTATTGAGTAGACATGTTGGTGTTGATGAGGTCGATTTGCTCCTTGGTGATTTGTTGGAATTGTCGCGCGTCCTCGGCAACTTGACCAATGTACTCTCGCATAGCTTCACTCTCTTGATGTAGAGCTCGTTGGACACCGAATAGATGTAGTTTGGTGACGTAGTTGTTTGCTTCTTGAGGATCATCGAAGATCGGGTTGGTAGATGAACTTGGCCTATCCATCATCACAAGCAAGTATGTGAGTGGGAGAAAGGAGAAGACAATATCAATGTACCTTAACCGAGGTTGAAAATGGATCAATGATCACTCAACAATGTAACCCGGAAATAGCACTATTGGTATCACTTCGTGTCGATTCTCACACCTACACAAGTAAAGCTTGGAGAGGAGCTCGGTTAGGATGTGGCACAAATTCAATGCAATTGTCAAAGTGACTCAAAGATGTTGAAAATGGTTCACAAATTTGCTCATGCAACAAGTAGATCACTAGCAAAGAGTAGCACACGGAACACACGCACGGATAGATAAATGTGGTTGTGCAACCAAGGATGAGCGAAAAATGTGGTAAACCACGGAAAATGCTCGTGTTGCACAACGCTAGAGAGACGCTAACCGATTGCTTAATAGGCGGATACGCACTTGTGCACGACCTATAAGGGGCAAAACGTAACGACTGTCTATCACAAGTATGCTATGAGTGTATGATGTGCCGATGCTTGAGCACAAGATGATGTTGCTATGTATGATCTCTTTGGATGCAAGGCGTATGATGCTATTGTTTCTTTGCTTGGATTGGCTCTTTTGCTTAAAAGCTTTTGAGCTCTTTCTTTGGGCACATATGTATGCTTCTCGTATCAAGGTAGCTATTGTGTATGCGGAGCACTCTTGTGGCACAAGGAGATATGCAATATACCAAGATGATGTGGTATGCAATATATATATGAGTATCACTAATGTGCACAAGTGTCGTGGCCCGGCAATACTCAAATGGCTAGTCTCAATGGGAAAGCTACGCAAAGATGGTTCATAGGGTGACAATGCAATTGCAAGATAGAATGATCGAAGTGTCGTCGATGTTACCGTCCTTGCCGAAGTTGAGCGGTGGTGTTGTCGAAGTCTTGCCGTCCCAAGGTAGCCGAAACATCCAAGGAAACGGTGAAACCAAAACTCAAGTATCCACGGCAAATGGAGACAAATTTTCCAAACTCGAAGCGGTGAAGCGATGGTGGTTGTTGCGGAAGATTGGTGGAGGTTTGCGGAAGAGTGGGTGGATCACCGAACGAAAATGTCGGAGAAGTGGGGAAATGGCTGCGGGAGGCCGGATGTCCGGGCCAGGGGCCGGATGTCCGGGCCGGGCCGGATGTCCGGGCACGAGCCGGATGTCCGGGGTGCCCGAGCCAGGAAAAATTCCTTGCAACCGGTGGTGTTTGGGGGAAAAATTCGGTGGATTTTTCGGATGAAATTTATGGAAAAGTGGAGGAAAAGCTAGATCCACACGTGGCACAGCAAATCCATGGAACAAATTCAACAAAATCTTGCCAAATCAACAGATCACAGAAAATTTTTGGGGCTCTTTTTGTGGGGCAATTTTCGAAATTAGGAAGAACACGACAAAAACAGGCTAGAAAACAAAGTGTGGAGCTCCAAAATCGTGAGAAACCTTTGCTCTAGATACCATAATGATGCAGGGTGGAACCCTAATCAGCGGATCTTTCACGTTTGGAGGTTGGCACACGATGAACACGGGGAAGACACGGAGAAAGATGGGGAAAACACAAGAGAGAACACTCAAATCAACACGGAAGCAATCACACAAGTGCTAGATTCGCGATACAAGGTCGAGATACATGATCCAAAGTCAACAACGGTGATACAGATAGTCTTCTCCCGGAGGAGGTCTTGGAATCCCGTGGGATCTTCCCGTTAGGGGTCTTGAATCCAGAGGTGGATCTTCTCCGTAGAGGCGCACCGGTCTCGTGGGAGAAATCCACACAAGTGTCAAATGAGCTAAAACCACAGCTAACCCTAAACGGAATGAGGAGAGGAGTATATATAGTCTACGGGGCGAATGGGTACATGGGCCTCGGCCCGGGGGATGCGCGCAGGCAATTCAGGGGCCGGACGTCCGGGCGGCGGGCCGGATGTCCGGGACTTCACAGGACGCCGGATGTCCGGGCGGGGGCCCGGATGTCCGAGCTGGGCAGTCGAGCCTCGGGCGCTCTCTGGACAGAGGCGCCGGATTTCCGGGCCCGGGGCCGGATGTCCGGGCCGTGCTTGGCCGGATGTCCGGGCCCTGGCCGGATGTCCGGGCCCTGTAGCTTCTGCTGCACGCGGCCTTCTGTAGCTGAACGCCCAGGGGCCGGATGTCCGGGCCAGGGGGCCGGATGTCCGGGGCCTGGAGCTCTCTTCTGCTCTTCTCGATGCATTGGCTCGTCCACGACCTTGGGGACTTGTCCATCTTCAAGCTCTTCTCCGAAGTGGTCTCCTTCACACCTGAGTACACAAAGCACACTCGCTTGAGGTAGCAACCATGTCTCGCAAGATTCATAAGGAAGTAGAGCTAGGAGTGACGTCACCTCGGTCTCGAAAGCTCTCGTATGAGCACGTGTCATCGGTCCTTGAGGCACTTGAGGGGGTGAAGGAGGGTCCATGGGGATGGCCCTAGGATACACCGTATCACTTGAGCAAGCACAAGAACGGCAACGACTACGCCAACAACAACAAGAGCGAGCTCGTCAATATCAAGAAGAACAAGATGCCGAGGCTAACCGCCAAGCACAACAACGTCGTGAAGCTCAAGCTATGGAGGCGCAACGTGCTTTACAAGATGCACACCGCAATGTGGCCGCCCGCAATCGACACACTCGTCAAGAAGAGGATTTCCTTCGAGATGAGATGCAAGAACGGCGCCATCAAGCAAGAATGCAAGAAGAAGCTCCTCCTCAAGCGCGACATGAGCAACAATACCAACAAGAGCAACAACCCCAACAAGAACATCTTCCGCAACAAGAGCAACAAGATATGGCAAACCGCCAAAATCGAGATCATCCTCCCAATAGGCAAGGAAACAATGACGAGCACCGCTATGGCAAGCTCAAGTTCACAATGCCAAAGTTTTCCGGAAGCATTGATCCCGAAGACTACCTTTCATGGGCATTGAAAGTTGACAAGATCTTTCGCCTTCACAACTTCGATGAAGAGAAGAAGATCGCTATGGCATCACTTGAGTTCCAAGACTATGTTCTCATTTGGTGGGAGCAAATCATGGAGAGAAGAGAAGCCAAAGGCGAACCTCCTATCACCACTTGGGCTCAAATGAAGGAAGTGATGAGAGCACGCTTCGTGCCAACCCACTACAACCGAGACTTGTTCAAGAAGCTACAACTCCTCAAGCAAGGTACCAAGTCCGTTGAAGAGTACTACAAGGAGATGGAGATTGCTATGATAAGAGCAAACATCATGGAAGATGAAGAGCAAGCAATGGCGAGATTCTTGAATGGACTCAACTATTCCATTAAGAAGATTGCGGACTTCCAACCATACAACAATCTCCTCGAGCTAGTACACCAAGCAACCAAAGCGGAGCGACAAGTTCAAGAGGACTACAAGTACTCCAAGTTCAACTCCAAGAACTTCGGCTCCTACAACCAAGCTTCAACGACTTCGGATATCCCTCCTACCTCTACCAAGCCATCTACAAACTTAGGCGACAAGCCAAGATACAAGAATGAGACTACATCGAGTCATCCACCTTCTACCAACAACTTCAAGCCAAGAGCTACATCATCTACAAATCCAAATGAAGAGAACCCAAAGACAAGCTCCATCAAATGTTTCACATGTGGTGGCCGTGGACACAAGTCCTTCGAGTGCACCAACAAGAGAACAATGATCTTCCACGACGACGGCACATATGACTCGATGAGCGACGACGAAGTGGACGCCATCAAGCACTTGGCCATCCACCGGCGTATCAATGAAGAAGAAGATCGTCAAGTGTTTTGCGACAATGACTCAAGCCCCAACCTAGTTGTCTCCAAAGTCTTGACACTACAACATCAACAAGATGACGACCAACGATGCAATATTTTCCATACGAAGGCCGCCATCAATGGACGCTCCGTCAAGGTTATCATCGATGGAGGAAGTTGCCACAACTTGGCAAGTGATGAACTATGCGACAAGCTTCATTTGGTCAAGACGAAGCATCCGCACCCCTACAAGGTCCAGTGGCTCAACGACGCCGGAATTCTTCGAGTCGAGCACACCGTGCAAGTCTCTTTCAAGATTGGCGCCTACGAGGACACTCTCGAGTGTGATGTGATACCCATGTCCGTGTGCCACCTTCTTCTTGGACGTCCTTGGCAATACGATCGTGGAGTCACACACAATGGACGGACGAATCACTATCACTTCAAGATGAAGGGCAAGGACTTCGTGCTACGACCTATGACTCCAAGTCAAGTTGCCGCCGACAAGCTTCTACCTACAACCCATCGTGGAGAGAATGGTGAGAGAGCGAGCCACCAAAAAGAGAGTAAGAGCCACCAACCAAATATGAGCGACTCCACGATGAGCTACACGAAGAAACTAGTGCTATTTGCCACCAAAAGTGAGATGAGAGAAGTGTGTGAGAACCCATCGAACGTCGTTCACCTTGTGCTCTTATGCATAGGGGAAGACAAATCTACTAACACTTCACAACGTCTACCTTTTGTGTTATCTCACTTGTTGCAGGAATTCTCGGACGCCTTTCCCGATGAGCTACCACCGGGTCTACCTCCACTTCACGGAATAGAACACCGCATCGAACTTGTACCCGGTGCGCCATTTCCCAACAAAGCTCTTTACCGTGTCAACCACGAGATACAACGGCAAGTACCCAAACTCATTGACAAAAGTCATGTACGTGACAACTTTAGCACTTGTGCCGCTCCGGTTATTCTCTTGCCTACGAAACATGGAAGTTTTCATGCAAATGCATGTTTGTTACGCAAGTGCTTACTTGTTACACACTTTAAGTTACATGTGATTGGCTTAGAGCACCTAAAAGATTTATATGAGCATGATCCTTTCTATGCAAATGCCTATGCTCCATGCTTGACTCACACTTCTTGGGAACATAATTACACCAAGGATGGATATCTTATGAGAGATAACAACCTTTGCATCCCCGAGTCTTCGCTTTGTTTGTTCCTTTTGCAGGAATCGCATGGAGGAAGACTCATGGAACACTTTGGACGCGACAAGATGTTTGCTACCCTCTCTAAGAACTATTTTTGGCCCAAGATGTTACGTGACGTCTCAAACCTCACCAACCGATGTCCGACATGCCGCAAAGCTAAGTCCAAAGCTCAATCTCATGGTCTTTACATGCCTCTTCCTATTACATTTCATCCATGGGAAGACATAAACATGCATTTCATACTTGGCTTGTCTAGGACTAAACATGGAAACGATTCCGTGCTTGTCATGGTAGATACATTCTCTAACATGGCTCATTTCATTCCCGATAACACGATCGACGATGCTTCACATGTTGCCACTTTCTTTTGTAGTGAAATACTCAAGAAGGTGCACGAACAAACATGGACAACAATCGAGCGACAAGTACATCGCCTCACCACCAAGATCAACGTCAACAAGGCAACAATGGCGTTTCACCCGGGAGATCTCAGTTGGCTACATCTTCACAAGGACCACTTCGCGATAGAGCACAAGTCCAAGCTTCTACCTCGTGACGAAGGACAATTCAAGGTGCTCCATGGTGATGAAGATTTCGATCCGAGGTCGGATCTTTCCCAAGGGAGGGGAGATGATACGGTGTATCCTAGGGCCATCCCCATGGACCCTCCTTCACCCCCTCAAGTGCCTCAAGGACCGATGACACGTGCTCATACGAGAGCTTTCGAGACCGAGGTGACGTCACTCCTAGCTCTACTTCCTTATGAATCTTGCGAGACATGGTTGCTACCTCAAGCGAGTGTGCTTTGTGTACTCAGGTGTGAAGGAGACCACTTCGGAGAAGAGCTTGAAGATGGACAAGTCCCCAAGGTCGTGGACGAGCCAATGCATCGAGAAGAGCAGAAGAGAGCTCCAGGCCCCGGACATCCGGCCCCCTGGCCCGGACATCCGGCCCCTGGGCGTTCAGCTACAGAAGGCCGCGTGCAGCAGAAGCTACAGGGCCCGGACATCCGGCCAGGGCCCGGACATCCGGCCAAGCACGGCCCGGACATCCGGCCCCGGGCCCGGAAATCCGGCGCCTCTGTCCAGAGAGCGCCCGAGGCTCAACTGCCCCAGCCCGGACATCCGGGCCCCCGCCCCGGACATCCGGCGTCCTGTGAAGTCCCGGACATCCGGCCCGCCGCCCGGACGTCCGGCCCCTGAATTGCCTGCGCGCATCCCCCGGGCCGAGGCCCATGTACCCATTCGCCCCGTAGACTATATATACTCCTCTCCTCATTCCGTTTAGGGTTAGCTGTGGTTTTAGCTCATTTGACACTTGTGTGGATTTCTCCCACGAGACCGGTGCGCCTCTACGGAGAAGATCCACCTCTGGATTCAAGACCCCTAACGGGAAGATCCCACGGGATTCCAAGACCTCCTCCGGGAGAAGACTATCTGTATCACCGTTGTTGACTTTGGATCATGTATCTCGACCTTGTATCGCGAATCTAGCACTTGTGTGATTGCTTCCGTGTTGATTTGAGTGTTCTCTCTTGTGTTTTCCCCATCTTTCTCCGTGTCTTCCCCGTGTTCATCGTGTGCCAACCTCCAAACGTGAAAGATCCGCTGATTAGGGTTCCACCCTGCATCATTAAGCTCATCATATAAGTGAAACTCCACTGAAGGTGGTGATTTATTAGCATGGAAATATATTTTTTGCATGAAAGTATTAGTGAGTAAGAGATAATGTTCGCGCTGGTCGTGGAGGAAGTCGGCAAGGCCTGCATTCTCAGCCAAATAATAAAAGTCTTTATAAATCTCGGCGGCTCTCAAGAACTCATCACAAGGCCATTCACACGGCCGAACTTCCGCAGTGGGAGGAAGATTGTATTTGGGCTTTTTATTCTCCTCCTTCTGCTTATCCTCTCAGCTTTGGCTCGAAAAGCCTCTCAATAATCTCCTTATCATTTTCTTCCTCTGAAAAATTTCTGAATTTTTTAGTGGCTCAAAATAAAAGTGAACCAAACTCAACAAGATTGATAGCAACTACTCCCACAAGTGCCTAGAGACTATATCATGCATTAGAACTACTTTTGACCACATAAATTTGACATGCAATCTCAAGAACAGGGTCACCTTAGCAGCAAAAATTTGCAATAAATAAAGCACTAGAACAAAAAATAATTGGACCATTGGAGGAGTCACGTACCGAAGAACAATCTCCCCAAACAGTTTTGTGAATGGAGCTTTGAGCAAGGAGATCGAAAATGGCAGGAAGATGAGCTAGAACACGGGTTTGAGCTATGGGAGGATTTTTCTGGAGGAAAATGAAGTGTGTGGGTGCTGAAATAAGTGGAGGGCGCCATGTGGGGCCCACGAGGCAGGGGCGCGCCGAGGGGGGTAGGGCACGCCATGTACCCTTGTGGCCAGGTGGTGTGGCCCCCTGATGTGTCATCAGTGCCAAATATTCTTAAATATTCTAGAAAAAACATATTCCATTTTTGGGACATTTGGAGAACTTTTATTTTCGCGGTATTTTTTATTGTAAGGATAACTCAGAAAACAGACAGAAAATACTATGTTTTGCTTTATTTAATCAAAATAACAAAAAGTAAAAAGAGGGTACAGAGAGTTGTGCTTTCTAACTTCATCCATCTCATGCACATCAAAAGGAATCCATTAACAAGGTTGATCAAGTCTTGTTAACAAACTCTTTTTGAATAACATGAAACCGGAGAATTTTTTAATAACACTAGGTTACCTCAATGGGGATATGTATCCCCCAACAATAAGTATATCATATTTCTTCTTGACAGTAGGAAGAGGAAATTCAAAACCTCCAATAGTAATCATTGAAATTTTTCCAATAGAATTGATATTGTGGACTTGAGGTTGTTTCCTCGAGAAGTATACCGTATGCTCATTACCATTAACATGAAAAGTGACATTGCCTTTGTTGCAATCAATAACAGCCCCTGCAGTATTCAAAAAGGGTCTACCAAGGATAATAGACATATTATCGTCCTCGGGGATATCAAGGATAACAAAGTCCGTTAAAATAGTAATATTTGCAACCACAACAGGCACATCCTCACAAATACCGACAGGTATAGCAGTAGACTTATCGGCCATTTGCAAAGATATTTCAGTACGTGTCAACTTATTGAAATCAAGTCTATGATATAAAGAGAGATGCATAACACTAACACCAGCTCCAAGATCACATAAAGCAGTTTTAACATAGTTTCTTTTAATGGAGCAAGGTATAGTTGGTACTCCTGGATCTCCTAGTTTCTTTGGTATTCCACCTTTAAAAGTGTAATTGGCAAGCATGGTGGAAATTTCAACTTTCGGTATCTTCCTTTTATTTGTAATAATATCTTTCATATACTTAGCATAAGGATTTGTTTTAAGCATTTTAGTCAGACACATACGCAAAAACATAGGTCTAATCATTTCAGCAAAGCGCTCAAAATCCTCATCATCCTTTTTCTTCGATGGTTTAGGAGGAAAAGGCATAGGTTTCTGAACCCATGGTTATCTTTCCTTACCGTACTTCCTAGCAACAAAGTCTCTCTTATCATAATGTTGATTCTTTGATTGTGGGTTATCAAGATCAACAGCAGGTTCAATCTCTACATCAACGTTATTGCTAGGTTGAGCATCATCATGAACATCAATGTTAACATCATTGTTAACATTATCACTAGGTTCATGTGAAGGAAATATGCCCTAGAGGCAATAATAAAGTTATTATTTATTTCCTTATATCATGATAAATGTTTATTATTCATGCTAGAATTGTATTAACCGGAAACTTAGTACATGTGTGAATACATAGACAAACAGAGTGTCACTAGTATGCCTCTACTTAACTAGCTCGTTAATCAAAGATGGTTAAGTTTCCTAGACATAGACATGAGTTGTCATTTGATGAACGGGATCACATCATTAGAGAATGATGTGATTGACTTGACCCATTCTGTTAGCTTAGCACTTGATCATTTAGTATGTTGCTATTGCTTTCTTCATGACTTATACATGTTCCTATGACTATGAGATTATGCAACTCCCGAATACCGGAGGAACACTTTGTGTGCTATCAAACTTCACAACGTAACTGGGTGATTATAAAGATGCTCTACATGTGTCTCTGATGGTGTTTGTTGAGTTGGCATAAATTGAGATTAGGATTTGTCACTCCGATTGTCGGAGAGGTATCTCTGGGCCCTCTCGGTAATGCACATCACTATAAGCCTTGCAAGCAATGTGACTAATGAGTTAGTTGCGGGATGATGCATTATGAACGAGTAAAGAGACTTGCCGTTAACGAGATTGAACTAGGTATGATGATACTGACGATTGAATCTCGGGCAAGTAACATACCGATGACAAAGGGAACCACGTATGTTGTTATGCGGTTTGACCGATAAAGATCTTCGTAGAATATGTAGGAGCCAATATGAGCATCCAGATTCCGCTATTGGTTATTGACAGGAGATGTGTCTCGGTCATGTCTACATAGTTCTCGAACCCGTAGGGTCCGCATGCTTAACGTTCGATGATGATTTGTATATTGAGTTATGTGATTTTATGACCGACGTTTGTTCGGAGTCCCATATGTGATCACGGACATGACGAACAGTCTCGAAATGGCCGAGACGTAAAGATCGATATATTGGAAGGCTATATTCGGACATTGGAAAGGTTCCGAGTGATTCAGGTTTTTTTGGAGTACCGGAGAGTTACGGGAATTCGTATTGGGCATTAATGAGCCATACGGGAAAGGAGAGAAAGGCATCAAGGGTGGCCGCGCCCCTTCCCCATGGACTGGTCCGAATTGGACTAGGGAAAGGGGTCGTCCCCTTCCTTCCTTCTCCTTCTCCCTTCCCCTTTTCATATTCCATGTGGAAGGTGGAATCCTACTAGGACTAGGGAGTCCTAGTAGGACTCCACACTTTGGCGCGCCCTATGAGGGCTCGCCTCCTCCTCCCTCCATCCTTTATATATGTGGCCAGGGGGCACCCCATGAACACATAAGTTGATTTTTGCCATTTGCGGTTCCCCTCCCCATAGTTACACACCTCGGTCATATCGTTGTAGTGCTTAGGCGAAGCCCTGTGCCGGTAGCCTCATCATCAACGTCACCATGCCGTCGTGCTGACGAGACTCTCCTATGATGCTCAACTGGATCAAGAGCTCGTGGGACGTCATCGAGCTGAACGTGTGCTGAACGCGGAGGTGTCGTACGTTCGGTGCTTGGATCAGTTGGATTGCGAAGATGTTCGACTACATCAATCGCGTCACTAGACGCTTCCGCTTTCAGTCTACGAGGGTACGTAGACACACTCTCCCCGCTCGTTGTTATGCTTCTCCTAGATAGATCTTGCGTGATCGTAGGATTTTTTTTTTTGAAATACTATGTTCCCCCACATCATGTTCATTACCAGATTGTGTTTCAGCATCAGAAATAGAAATGTCATTGGGATTCTCATGTGTGTCAACAACAGGTTCACTAGAAGCATGCAAAGTCCTGTCATTTTTCTTTTTCTTCTTCTTAGAAGGACTAGGTGCATCTACATTAGTTCTCTGAGAATCCTGCTCAATTCTCTTAGGGTGGCCCTCAGGATACAGAGGTTCCTGAGTCATTCTACCCCCTCTAGTCACAACTCTAACAGCATTATCATTTTTCTTACTATTTAGTTCATTGAGAAAATCATTTTGTGCTTTAAGTACTTGCTCTACTTGAGTGGTAACCATAGAAGCATGTTTACTAATGAGTTCAAGTTCACCTTTAACTCTAGACATATAATCACTCAAGTGTTCAATCATATAAGCATTATGTTTTAATTGTCTACCAACATAAGCATTGAAGTTTTCTTGTTTAACAATAAAATTGTCGAACTCATCTAAGCATTGGCTAGCAGACTTACAACGAGGAATATCACCTTAATCAAATCTATAGAGAGAATTTACCTTTACTACCTGTGTCGGGTTATCAAGACCATGTATTTCTTCAATAGGTGTAAATTCTTAACATCTTCAGCTTTAATACCTTTTTCTTTCATAGATTTCTTTGCCTCTTGCATATCTTTAGGACTGAGAAATAGAATACCCCTTCTCTTCGGAGTTGGCTTAGGAGTTGGTTCAGGAAGTGTCTAATTATTTTCATTACTCGACATATTATTCAATAGCAATTCAGCTCGATCGACAGTTCTTTCCCTGAAAACACAACCAGCACAACTATCCAGGTGGTCTCTGGAAGCATCGGTTAGTCTATTATAAAAGATATCAAGTATTTTATTTTTCTTAAGAGGATGATCAGGCAAAGCATTAAGTAATCGGAGAAGCCTCCCCCAAGCTTGTGGGAGACTCTCTTCTTCAATTTGCACAAAATTATATATTTCCCTTAAGGCAGCTTGTTTCTTATGAGCGGGAAAATATTTAGTAGAGAAGTAATAAATCATATCCTGGGGACTACGCACACAACCAGGATCAAGAGAATTAAACCATGTTTTAGCATCACCCTTTAAGGAGAATGGAAACAACTTAAGGATATAGTAATAACGATTTTTTTTCCTCGTTGGTGAATAGGGTGGCTATATCATTCAATTTAGTAGATGTGCCACAATAGTTTCAGATTCATAGCCATGGAAAGGATCAGATTCAACCAAAGTAATTAACTCAGGATCGACAAAGAAATCATAATCCTTATCAGAAATACAGATAGGTGAACTAGCAAAAGTAGGGTCATATTTCATGCTAGCATTCAAAGACTTTCCTTTCAGCTTAGCTAACAGTTTCTTAAGATCATATCTATCATTTTTTTTGAATATGCAAGCTAAAAGATCTCTAGCAGTTTCTTCATCCATGACATAACCCTCGGGCACAACAGACAATTCATATCTAGGGGAGAATCTTCATCATCACTTTCATCTATATTATCATTTTCAATAATTTCATTCTCTCTAGCCCTAGCAATTTGTTCATCAAGAAATTCACCTAGTGGCACAATATTATCAAGCATAGAGGTAGTTTCATCATAAGTATCATGCATAGAAGAAGTGGCATCATCAAGAACATGCGACATATCAGATTCCATAGCAGGTGTAGGTGTCGCAAATTTACTCATAACAAAGAGTGAATCAAGTGCAGAGCTAGATGGCAGTTCCTTACCTCCCCTCGTAGTTGAGGGAAAGATCTTGGTTTTTTAATCTCACAAGTTCTTCATAGTGATCAACAGATATAAATCCGAAGTGACTCAAAGAATATAGCTATGCTCCCCGGCAACGGCGCCAGAAAATAGTCTTCATAACCCACAAGTATAGGGGCTCGCAACAGTTCTCGAGGGTAGAGTATTCAACCCAAATTTATTGATTTGACACAAGGGGAGCCAAAGAATATTCTCAAGTATTAGCAGTTGAGTTGTCAATTCAACCACACCTGAAAGACTTAATATCTGCAACAAAGTATCTAGTAGCAAAGTAGTATGGAAGTAACGGTAACGGTGGCAAAAGTAACAGTAGCAGTTTTGTAGTGATTGTAATAGTAGCAGCGGTAACGTAACTAAGCAAGGAGCAATATGTGAAAAGCTCGTAGAAATTGGATCAGTGATGGATAATTATGTCGGATACGATTCCTCATGTAATAGTTATAACATAGGGTGACACAGAACTAGCTCCAGTTCATCAATGTAACGTAGGCATGTAGTCCGAATATAGTCATACGTTCTTATGGAAAAGAACTTGCATGACATCTTTTGTCCTACCCTCCCATGGCAGTGGGGTCCTATTGGAAAGTAAGGGATATTAAGGCCTCATTTTAATAGAGTACCGGACCAAAGCGTTAACACTTAGTGAATACATGAACTCCTCAAACTACGGTCATCACCGAGAGTGGTCTCGATTATTGTCACTTCGGGGTTTCCGAATCATAACACATAGTAGGTGACTATTGACTTGCAAGATAGGATCAAGAACTCACATATATTCACTAAAACATAATAGGTTCAGATCTGAAATCATGGCACTCGGGCCCTAGTGACAAGCATTAAGCATGGCAAAGTCATAGCAACATCAATCTTAGAACATAATGGATACTAGGGATCAAACCCTAACAAAACTAACTCGATTACATGGTAAATCTCATCCAACTCATCACCGTCCAGCAAGCCTACAATGGAATTACTCACGCACGGCGGTGAGCATCATGGAATTGGTGATGGAGGGAGGTTGGTGATGACAACGACGATGATCTCCACTCCCCGGAGCCCCGAACGGACTGCAGATCAGCCCTCCCGAGAGAGATTAGGGCTTGGCGGCGGCTCCGTATCATAAAACACGATGAATCCTTCTCTCTGATTTTCTTCTCCTCAAAAGTGAATATATGGAGTTGGAGTCGGGGTCAGTGGAGTCTCAGGGGGCCCACGAGACAGGGGGCGCGCCCAAGGGGGTGGGCGCGCCCCCACCCTCGTGGACAGGGTGTGGGCCCCCTGGTCTTGATTCTTTCGCCAGTATTTTTATATATTCCAAAAATATTCTCCGTTGATTTTTAGGTCAGTCTGAGAACTTTTATTTCTGCACGAAAATAACACCATGGCAGTTCTACTGAAAACAGCGTCAGTCCGGGTTAGTTCCATTCAAATCATGCAAGTTAGAGTCTAAAACAAGGGCAAAAGTGTTTGGAAAAGTAGATACGTTGGAGACGTATCAAGAAGTCATCAGAACGAGCTTGCCAGACGTTCATAACATCCGGCGTTTCTCCTGGAGCAGGCCTGTCACCTAGCGGTGCTTCCAGGACATAATTCTTCTGTGTAGCAATGATGATAATCCTCAAGTTACGGACCCAGTTCGTGTAGTTGCTACCATCATCTTTCGACCTAGCTTTCTCTAGTGATGCATTAAAATTCAAGGGAACGGTAGCACGGGCCATTGATCTACAACAACATAGATATGCAAAAACTATCAGGACTAAGTTCATGATAAATTAAAGTTCCATTAATCATATTACTAAAGAACTCCCACTTAGATAGACATCCCTCAAGTCATCTAAATGATCACGTGATCCAAATCAACTAAACCATGTCCGATCATCACGTGAGATGGAGTAGTTTTCAATGGTGAACATCTTATGTTGATCATATCTACTATATGATTCACGCTCGACCTTTCGGTCTCAAGTGTTTCGAGGCCATGTATGTACATGCTAGGCTCGTCAAGTTTAACCCGAGTATTCTGCATGTGCAAAACTGTCTTACACCCGTTGTATTTGAACGTAGAGCTTATCACACCCGATCATCATGTGGTGTCTCGGCACGACGAACTTTCGCAATGGTACACACTCAGGGAGAACACTTGTTCCTTGAAATTTTGTAAGGGATCATCTTATAATGCTACCGCCGTACTAAGCAAAATAAGAAGCATAATAAGATAAACATCAGATGCAATCAAAATATGTGGCATGATATGGCCATCATCATCTTGTGCTTTTGATATCCATCTCCAAAGCATCGTCATGATCTCCGTCGTCACCGGTTTGACACCATGATCTTCATCGTAGCGTCGTGGTCGTCTCGCCAACTATTGCTACTACTACTATCGCTAACTCATAGTGATAAAGTAAAGCAATTACATGGCCTTCGCAATTCATACAATAAAGAGACAACCATAAGGCTCCTACCGGTTGCCGATAATTTACAAAACATGATCATCTCATACAATAACGTATAACTCATCATGTCTTGACCATATCACATCACAACATGCCCTACAAAAACAAGTTAGGCGTCATCTACTTTGTTGTTGCAAGTTTTACGTGGCTGCTATGGGCTTAGCAAGAACCGTTCTTACCTACGCATACAAAACCACAACGATTTTTCGTCAAGTGTGCTGTTTTAACCTTCACAAGGACCGGGCGTAGCCACACTCGATTCAACTAAAGTGAGAGAGTCAGACACCCGCCGGTCACCTTTAAGCAATGAGTGCTCACAACGGCGAAACCAGTCTCGCGTAAGCGTACGTGTAATGTCGGTTCGGGCCGCTTCATCTCACAATACCGCCGAATCAAAGTATGACATGCTGGTAAGTAGTATGACTATCATCACCCACAACTCATTGTGTTCTACTCATGCATATCATCTATGCATAGACCTGGCTCATGATGCAACTGTTGGGGAACGTAGTATTTTAAAAAAATCCTACGATCACGCAAGATCTATCTAGGAGAAGCATAGCACCGAGCGAGGAGAGTGTGTATACGTACCCTCATAGACCGAAAGCGGAAGCGTCTAGTGACGCGGTTGATGTAGTCGAATGTCTTCGCGATCCAACCGATCCAAGCACCGAACATACGGCACCTCCGCGTCCAGCACACATTCAGCTCAATGACGTCCCACGAGCTCTTGATCCAGTTGAGCATCACGGGAGATTTTCGTCAGCACGACGGCATGGTGACGGTGATGATGAAGTTACCGGTGCAGGGCTTCACCTAAGCACTACAACGATATGACCGAGGTGTGTAGCTGTTGAGGGGGGCACCGCACATGGCTAAAACTGATGTTAACTTGTGTGTTCTAGGGTGCACCCCTGCACCCATATATAAAGGAGCAAGGGGGAGGCCGGTCGGCCCTTGTGGCGCGCAAGGAGGGGAGGAGTCCTCCTCCTAGTAGGAGTAGGACTCCCCTTTCCTAGTCCTACTAGGAGGGGGAAATGAAGGAGAGGGGGAAAGGGAAGGAAAGGGGGGCGCCGGCCCCTTCCCCTAGTCCTATTCGGACCCAGGGGCGTGCGCCATCCCCTCCTGGCCCTTTATCTCTTCCCACTAAGGCCCATAGAGGCCCAATAGCTCTCCCAGGGGTTCTGGTAACCCCTTCCGGCACTCCGGTTTTATCCGAAATTCTCCGGAACACTTCAGGTGTCCAAATATAGTCGTCCTATATATGGATCTTTATGTATCGACCATTTTGAGACTCCTTGTCATGTCCGTGATCACATCTGGGACTTCGAACTATCTTCGGTTCATCAAAACACATAAACTCATAATACTGATCGTCATCAAACGTTAAGCGTGCGGACCCTACGGGTTCGAGAACTATGTACACATGACCGAGACTCATCTCCGGCTAATAACCAATAGCGGAACCTGGATGCTCATATTGGTTCCTACATATTCTACGAAGATCTTTATCGGTCAAACCGCATAACAACATACGTTGTTCCCTTTGTCATCGGTATGTTACTTGCCCGAGATTCGATCGTCGGTATTATCATACCTAGTTCAATCTCGTCGCCGGCAAGTCTCTTTACTCATTCCGTAATACATCATCTCGTGACTAACTCATTACTCATTTGCTTGCAAGGCTTATTATGATGTGTATTATCGAGAGGGCCCAGAGATACCTCTTCGACACTCGGAGTGACAAATCCTGTTCTCGATCTAATCCAACACCACAAACACCTTCAGAGACACCTGTAGAGCATCTTTATAATCACCCAATTACATTATGACATTTGATAGCACACAAGGTGTTCCTCCGGTATTCGGGAGTTGCATAATCTCATAGTCATAGAACATGTATAAGTCATGAAGAAAACAATAGCAGTAAAACTAAACGATTAATTTGCTAAGCTAGCGGATGGGTCTTCTCCATCACATCATTCTCCTAATGGTGTGATCCCGTTGATCAAATGACAACTCATGTCTATGGTTAGGAAACATAACCATCTTTGATTAACAAGCTAGTCAAGTAGAGGCACACTAGGGACACCTGTTTCATCTATGTATTCACACATGTACTAAGTTTCTGGTTAATACAATTCTAGCACGAATAAAAGACATTTATCATGATATAAGGAAATACTGATAACAACTTTATTATTGCCTCTAGGGCATATTTCCTTCACTCGTATCCCGTTTTACCGAGAAGCTTGTGTACATAGAGTCGATTCATAGCATGACAAGCCGTCTCAACCGCTTCAGCCCAAAAGTGTTTTGGCATCTTGTATTCATCTAGCATCTCTCTTGCCATCTCGATAAGGGTGTCGTTCTTCCTCTCAACAACTCCATTTTGTTAAGGTGTGTACTTATCCGAGAACTCATGTGAGATACCTTCTTCGTCAAGAAAGGTATCCACATTTGCGTTCTTGAACTCCGTTCCATTATTGCTTCGAACATTATTGATCTTCACTTCAAATTGATTTTTGGCCTTCCTAGCGAAGTTCTTGAAGATCTTTTCTACCTGAGGCTATTCATCAAGAAAGAACACCCACGTGAATTTGAATAAACATTAACAATGACCAAACGAAAGAGTTACCACCAAGGTTGTTGTAAACATTGGGACCGAAGAGATCCATGTAGAGTAGCTCAAGTGGTCTTCTTGTGGTCATGATGTTCGTCACGGGGTGACTTCCTCCAATTTATTTTCCTGCTTGGCAATTACTACAAAGTCTATCCTTGTCAAATATAACATCTTTAACACCAAGGATATGATCTCCTTTAATAAGTTTATCAAGATCTCGCATGCCAACATGTCCTAGTCTTCTATGCCATACTCAACCTTTAGAAGATTTAGCAATTAAGAAAGTGTGAGGTTGGGCTCTTTTAGTGAAATCAACATTGTATATATCACCTCTACGGACATAGGTAAATACCATATTATGATTATCTCGACAAGACACTTGGCAATCTACTTTGGTAAATAGAACATTGAAACCAAAGTCGACTAGTCTAGATACAGAAAGAAGATTGTAACCAAGAGATTCAACGAGCATAACATTTTGAATAGAGCTATCATTGGATATGGCCACCTTATCGAGGCCAAGTACCTTACCCTTGGAGTTATCTCCAAAAGTCACATACTTGCGTGGACCATCATTTTTGGCAAGCTCATGGAACATGTCCTTATCTTCTGTCATGTGATCGGTGCATCCACTATCAAGAATCCACTCTTTTCCTCTGGCCATGTAGTTGCGAAGATTCGCCATGAGACTAAGATTCCTCATAGTCTTCTCATATTCAATGTCAAATTCTTCTTCTTAATCATAATAGCCATGCTCAACATCATCATCAACATCATATGATCATCACCTAGGTCAAATGATTCGTTAGAATTTCGATCATGACAATGTTCAAGTTTGTGAATTCTAATAGCTTCTATGATTATGTTCCAATGGTTCTAACATCTCCCTTAGCACGCATAAGATTACGAAGCTCAAAAAGACATTCATCAAATTTAGGATCACTAGGTTCCATTTTATGAAAAGCAATGGTCTTTTGAAGAATCACATTAAGGCTCTTTAGAGAATAATTAAGATAGTGCATCCCTAGATCCTTCCGCAAAGTGTAAGCACATTCAAAGATTTGCATTTTTCGAAGCACAACAATTGGTAATCCTTTAATGATAAGATTGACAGTTCTAAGATTACGAAGCATACCAATTTACTCATCATGGGTATGACGTGAGGGGTCAATAGGAGGCATATAGGGAGTATGAACATACCTGCTCAAGTTCAATCTATCAACGATATTAAGCACTTCATCCCTCCAAAAGTTATAGTACTCTTCATTGAGAATGGGCACTCTACAACTAAGACTCCCCAAAGTAGACTCGTCTATTTTCCTCCAAAGGTGATTGAATCAAGGCTATGGAGACCAAACCTCTGATGCCAATTCTAGGATCAAGAAGATGGGTCTAGAAGAGGGATTAGACCCCATACAAGATAAAGTTGTAGTTTTTAATATTCTTTAAGTTGTAGTTGGTTTTAGCACATGTTTAAGGCGCACAAGGAACATTTTACATGATCATATAAAGATTATAAGTAGTGGAAAGAGTAAACCATGCAAGTGCAAGAATGTAAACGGGATGGGAGTTGAAAAGTGCAAATGCAATGGAGACACGGAGATTTTTGGCGTGGTTCCAATAGGTGGTACTATCGTACGTCCACGTTGATGGAGACTTCATCCAACGAAGGGTAACGGCCACGCAAGTCCACGAAGGGTCCACAAAGAAGCAACATTGTCTATCTCACCATGGCCATCGTCCACAAAGGACTTGCCTCACTTGGGTAGATCTTCACAAAGTAGGCGATCTCCTTGCCCTTACAAACTTCTTGGTTCAACTCCACATCATGTTGGAGGCTCCCAAGCGACATCTAACAAATCTAGCAAACACTCTTCAAAAGGTAATAGACGGTGTGTTGATGATTGTGACGCCCTGATAATTAAGCTACAGTAATTCCACGCTAATGATGCCACATCATCTCGGTTACTATTGTTAATCTCACTTTAGATCGAAAACCAATTCAAATTCAAATTTGAAATTAAAGTCAAACGATAAAAGTTTTCAAACATTAAAACTAAAATGATCGAGTTGTTGCAAATAATCTTTAGATAATGTTGGTGGTGAACCAAATTTTGGTAAATTGTTTAATTACCCTAAAATAAATAAAACCGTGGCCTAATTAATAATTTAATTGCATTTTAAATTGTAGAAATTCTAAACTACCTTATTTTGATACTAAATTAATTATAGCAGTGGCCTAAGTCATAAAGATATTTTAGATGCAAGCTTTGTATTTTATAAAATTATTTTTCTTTTGAAAATAAAAGAAAACAGAAAAGTTTAAAAAAAGAAAAAGAAATGCCAAATGAATATAAAAGGGAACCCCGCCCTTTCCCTGTTCTCGTGGGCCTCGGCCCACCCGAGCCAACCCACGCTGCTGAGGGGATAAGGCCAACCCCGTCTCTCAGCCTCGTCAGCACCTCCAAATCTTTTCCCTTTCCCCTCGCTCGTTCCCCTCTCTCGCTCTCTCTCTCTCCCGCGTGCTCCTCCCCGAACATCGTCGTCGCCTTGCACTTTGAGATCCCGCGGCCACCGACATTTCCTCGCCCGCAGCTCGTGTCCGAGAACTCCGCCTCGCTCGCCTCCATCGAGCTGGCGCTCTGCTTCGTCTCGGGGAGCAGTGCATCGACCACATCGTCTCCGTCAACGCCCGCGGCCACTGGAACCTCGCCGTCGACCACCGCCGCCCTAAGCTCCGACGCCTCCCCGACTCCTCTCCGCGCACGCTATTGCACACATACAGAGCCTGGAGAGCCACCCGGGGCGATTCCCCTACCCTCTCTCAATTTCGTCGTCGTAGCCGCCCGTGAATCGCCATGGCCGTCGGAGCTCCGCGACGTAGCCACGCCTTTGCTCCCAACTGCATACAGCCACGCCCCTGCCCGTTCACGTCCGCGTGTGCGCGTCAGCAACCGCGCCCGAGGAGAACCGCACTCGCATGCGACCTGGCCGCCCCGTGCCGTGCCCTGCTTCCACCGGTGCCCAGCCGGCGCTCGCCGCACCCACGGCCTCACCCAGCTGCTCCCGCATGCCTGCAACTCCTCCTGCGCCCACCCCGTGGTGCGCCGTCCGCCGAAGCTGCTGCTACTTGCTCTCGCGCCGCCACCGCTGCTGCGCCGGACCTTCCCACCGCCGGCCACCACGCCCACCTTCGCTGCGGCCGCGGTTGCCTCGCGCGCACCGCGCGCCTTCCCCGGCCGCCGCCCCTCCCCCTGCACTTGTCGTCGGCTGCCGCCTCCGCCGGCCGGGGCTCGCCCTGCTCCGGCCAGCCTCATGCTCGTCGGGCCACCGCCCCGTGCCGGCAGCGCCCCCTCGCCATGCTGCTACGGCGCCCTACCGATTCTCTTGGGCGGGCTCCCATTCGGGCTGGCGCCCGTCGCCCGCACGCCCGATCCGCTAGGCCCTGATGGACCTATGACTAGGGGGGCCTACACCCCAGAAGTTAAAAAAAGAATTAAAAATTATATAATAATAATAATAATATATAAATTAATTAACTTAATTAATTTCGATTAATTATCTTAATCATTTAATTAAACAAATTAATCATGATTAGTTAGTCTTAGTCATTGATGAATGGGCCCCATCTGTTAGGATTGGCCGGTCAACACGTCAGTTGACCTGCTGACGTCATGGTGCTGTCGTAATGATGTCATCAATCACCATTCTGGATAATTCGAATTTAAACATTAAATTAAATCCAGAAAATCTTTAAAAACTTTGAAAAATCATATAAATTAATTCGCAACTTGGATGAAAATAATTTCTATATGAAAGTTGCTCAGAACGACAAGACGAATCCGAATATGATGTCCGTTTTTCAGCCACACGCCCCTAGCATATCAAACATGCAACTTTTCCCCTCTGGTCCGTCTGTCTGAAAATGTCAAACACCGGGAATACTTTCCTGGATGTTTCCCCCCTTCGCCAGTAGCACCCGGTACTGCGTTAGGTCACACGTAGCACCGCGTATTGCCATGTTACACTTTGTGATGCTTTGATTACTCTGTTATTTATTATGTTCCCCCTCCGTTACTTCTCTCCGATAGACACCGGGACTGAGACTGCTGACGGTGCCACAGTGATCGACTGCGTCGACGACGACCCCTCCTTGCCAGAGCAACCAGGCAAGCCCCCCCCCCTTGATCACCAGATATCGCCCACTCTTCTCTCTTATTCTTGCATTATATTTCCTACTGTTGATGATTCGATAGCTCCTATTCTGTTGCATAGCATGTCATTGTAGCTCCCACTGTTGATACCTTTACCTGCTATCCTAATGCTTAGTATAGGATGCTAGATTTCCATCAGTGGCCCCACATCCTTGTTCGTCTGCCATGCTATACTATTGGGCCGTGATCACTCGGGAGGTGATCACAGGTATATACTATACTATTACATACCCATGATGATGCCTCGGAGATGGGGGCTGAAGGGGCAGGTGGTTCCACACAGGTGGTGGTGGGCATGGGTTCCCGACAACCCCTTGATGGTTACTTTGTGGCGGAGCGACAGGACGGGTTGCGACCACCAAGGAGACAGGTGGGCCTGGTCCTGGTCGTTGTCCGCGGTTATTTCATAATAACACGCTTAACGAGATCTTGGTATTTGATCTGAGTGTGGCCATTGGCCTATACGCACTAACCAGCTGCGTGGGAATAGTTATGGGCTCTCGACGTCGTGGTATCAGCCGAAGCCTTCTTGACGTCAGCGACTGAGCGGCGCGCGCCGGGTTGGACCGCGTAATGTAACTTCCTTAGTAATGGAGGTTGCTAGGTCTGCTCACTGTCCGCCCTCGCAATGTGCAGGTGTGCATTGGGCGATGGGCCTAGACCCTTGTGCGCTTAGGACTTAGACCAGTATGCTGACCTCTCTATTGTGCTTAGGTAGGGCTGCGATGTGTTGATCTTCTGAGGCCGGGCATGACCCAGGAAAGTGTGTCCGACCAAATGGGATCGAGCGTGCTGGGTTATGTGGTCCACCCCTGCAGGGAAATCTATTCGAATAGCCCTGTCCGTCGGTAAAAGGACGACATGGAGTTGTACTCTGACCTAATGACAACTAGAATTGGATACTTAATAAAACACACCCAGACAAGTTCCAGATACAACTCGGTGATCGCTTTCTCACAGGGCGACGAGGGGAGGATCGCCGGGTATGATTATGCTATACGATGTTACTTGGTGAACTTACCATCTACTCCCTTCTACTGCTACAAGACGGAGGCTGTCAGAAGCGAGGATACTTGTTACTTCCAGCTACTCTCTTCTTCTTCTGCAAGATGGACGCTGCTAGAAGTGTAGTCTTCGATTGGATTAGCTATCCCCCTCTTATTCTGCCATTCTGCAGTTTAGCCCATAGATATTGCCCCTTTACACATATATCATTGTATATGTAGTGTAGATCCTTGCTTGCGAGTACTTTGGATGAGTACTCACAGTTCGTTTGCCCCCCTTTTCTCTCTCTTCTCGGATGATGCAACCAGATTGATGGAGTCTAGGAGCCAGACGATCCCAAGGATGTTTCTATGTGGAGTTTGGCTTCGAGGAGTAGTTAGGAGTAGACCTGTCCATGGGCAGCCCGGCCCGGCCCGACCGTGTCCACGGGCCGGGCTCGGGCCTAGAATTCAATCCCAACGACCGGGCCGGGCCCGGCATATTTGCGCATTAACAAAGAGGCCCGGCCCGTCGGGCTTTTTGTGTGATGGGCCGGGCTCGGGCCTAATTTTCAGGCCCGACGGTCGGGCCGGGCCGGGCTCGGCCTGGGGTTTTTGCGACGGGCTTTGGTAGGCCCGGCCCAAAGCCCGGCCCAGCCCGGAAGATGGCCAGGTCTAGTTAGGAGGTCCCAGGCTGGAGGCCTTGCCTCTTCGATCGTTGCTACATTTGTGCTAGCCTTCTTAAGGCAAACTTGTTTAACTTATGTCTGTACTCAGATATTATTGCTTCCGCTGACTCTTGTGTTCTCGAGCTTATGTATTCGAGCCCTCGAGGCCACTAGCTTGTAATATAAAGCTTGTATTATTTTAATTTGTGTCTAGAGTTCTGTTGTGATATCTTCCAGTGAGTCCCTGATCTTGCTCGTACACATTTGCGTGCATGATTAGTGTACGGACAAATCGGGGGCGTCACAAGTTGGTATCTGAGCCGACTGCCTGTAGGAATCCCCCTTTCCAACTCCTTGGTCGAAGTTGAGTCTAGTCTTTGAAAAACAAATTTACTAACTTGTTGTGTGGCTTACGGGCCCACAACACAAATGAGTGGTGTTAGGATATTTTATTCCTCTTCTATGCTCTGGGACTCTGATCTCTCTTCTATTCGGGTTAAAATATTTTACTAACCCAGACTCTAGGTTCTCGTAACTATTTCTCCCGGAGAGCCCACATTCCGGAAGATCACCTACTTCGTCAGAAGATTCTGAGGATATCCCAAGATATTTTCCCGGGACCCTTGTGATCATCGCCTTTGCAATTCACTGCCACCGATATATCCCAATGGATATCTGCATGCACTTGTCATTCTCATGATCTTTCCTTGTCGCTCTTGTTGTTACAAGATGCCTCAAAATATTCTTCGTCGTCCCGAGAATCCCTTGAGTTTACTGTCTTGCAGTTTTATTTTGCATGAAAAGCCTTACGGTTATTTCCTCACATTTATCGAGGATCCGTTCTTCTCAATTGTTCATGTGTCTCCCAAAATTCTTCGAAATACTTTTCGATGTTTCGAAAATCCTCTGCAGCCGGTTACTCTTGAAATTCTTGCCTACTTGCATTATGGTTAATTTCATATGACTAGTAGACTTCGTTAATATCCCTTGTCTTAGCCATTTTGAGCCTATTGATTCAATGTGTGCGTGTGCACGCAATCATCAGGTTATCCTTTTTAAAATTAGCTTTCCGGCTCAGACGTCATTCCGGGCATGAGTTGGTTCTCGGCAATTCAAACCTTTATTGATTGTCCAACTAAGTGTTTTCAACTTATCCATCCTTGATCAGAGCGTTTGCTTCTGATCCTTCATTTTGGAAACCATAATTTCTTTCCATTTAAGCATGAGACTAATCAGGTGATTCTTGAATCTGAGGCCTCGGCATTCTTTCTTCCTCTGAGTGAGTATCGATACTCACATAAGCTCCGTTGTGGATCACACGATCCATTGTTGGATTGTTATCTGACAGTGTCCTTCATATTCAATCACCTTGTGAATTCTTCCCCTGATACGTAATTCCTTTTGTAAGTTGTATCCTCTGATTGGCCAACCATGCTCTGCTTTTGAGCTTGGGTATTACTTTTGAAACTTGTGGTAAATTTTACTAAGATGCCCGATGGGTTGAACCTATGCCTTCCCCTAATCCGTGAGAACCCAAAAGTTTTCACAAGTCATACTCTTCCGGTGTTCTACCAGATAAAATTCCAACACTAAAGTTTTAGCAAATCGAGAGGTGAATGAAATGATATGCATTAAAGAAGTGGGAGTCGACCTTGAACTTTGTGTTCATGCCCATGAAAATGATGTAGACCGTCTCGGAAGCTTCTTGCAAAATGATTATCCAGCTGTATGATTTCTTAGGTATTCTTGAATTGAATCCTTACAGTTATGGTTCCGACCATGCTGTCCTGATCTGATATATCTGATGGGAATTCATTCGAGTGCCTCGTCTATTTTTGGCAAGGTTGAAGTATCTACTGTCATAGGTCAATGACCCGGTTCTACTTCTATCATGTTCTACCTTCGAGTATTACCCCCTGGTATCTCGAAGATGTCTTGCCATTGCACCACATCTTACTAACTCTGTTGAAATAATGTCTTTCCTTGTCGTAATCACTCACGGGTTCTGGGTTGTTGTCAACCGAGGACACCGACTAGTGAAATTATTCCGCACTACAAATCAAATACCCCTAATTTTTTTTACTGGGAAATTCTGAACTCAATCTGGTCATTCCTAGACTATCGGCTGCATCCTGGTCTTGCTATCTTTGACTGTGCTACCTCGTCCTTCTCTAGTGCACGAAATCTTCAGTGTGTGAGCACGACTTACATCGAGCTTTCAACCTCATGTTGCTTGTCTTGAAAGGCAAATTTGGTTCCGAGCTTGCATCTTATATATTAATCCTATAACTTGCCACTTTGTCATTCCATTGCTTGTTGCCGTCGTTGTTTGATTGCATCCTCTTGAAACCTCCCGGCAAATGTGTCGGATCACCTTCAACACTTTGACTTCTTCCGAGATGTCAATTGTGTTCATGATGAGAAATACCCTCCTTGCCCTTGATGATTTTTATTATCATCGACAACACCCTTAACCTCCTTTCATCGCGAACTTGTCTACATTATGAATACAACTTGCTCTCCAGCTAGTGTTGTGTTGTGCCTTGAAGTATTACTGTCTTTTATGTCGAGAATGTTGTGGGGATTACTCCACCTCTTAGAAATTCTCGGTACGATGATACTTCTCACCATCACCATTCTCCCTTGGTCACCGTGTTGTTTTTAACCGGAATACCAATATGCTAATGATGCTGCTTGAGTTATGTACTTCTAGCAACCCTATTGCTTTGAAGTTAATGATCGACAGTTCGTTCTTAGACTGTTGGTTATCGAATCGTCACTCTAACATTGATCTTGCTGCCTAAGGTCATATTTCGGGCAAACCTTTCAACTAATGATTAATGGTGTATGTTTTCCTCGAGCATACAACATTATATCATTTGAATTGACAAGTGTCATCTTCTTGTTCACCTTATTGTGGAAATCCCTCCGTTTGTAATTCTCGATGAATTATCGCTGAGCCCATCAGCCACCTCCTCATCCTCTCCTTGGTTTAATGATGAACTATTGTTTCGGGGACCCGCTCCAATAAGTTCATTTCCCGAGAATCTTGCAATGTCATTTCGCGATTTGTGCTGCACCTTTTCTTCTCGAACATCGTGAGTCTAAGGTATCATGACACTAATCAGATCTGAATCTCAGTCACGTATGATGGTTGAGACAATTTTCGAATAGTTATAATGTTGGTCCTTTGATGACCCGGTAATATGATGTCATGCCTAACACCCCTCGCGGGAGGACCTAGCATTATAATTTATTTTGCAAGGATAACCATTCTTCCAGGAGGAAATTGTAAGACTTATTTTCTAAGTTGCTCCTGATGGATCATTTCTGTATCCAAAGTCTGGCCCTTGATTGAAACATTGTATCATTGCTACCTCGAAGCATGACTACGATATCCCGCTCATCAACAAGAACATTGGAGGCGCGATGCTAAATGTTTCTTGGTCAGTTATCCAACCACCGTTGTGTGGGTTACATCTTGATAAATCCTTGCCTCTTTATCTGAATGGTTGGGTACTTGCTCCCCTACCCTTTATGCCATGTTCTGCTTGTCCATGGGAAGGATATACTCCTAATAATTGTGTGTAATCACAATTTTCCTTTCGATTTGTTTGTTTAACCTTTCTTTGATCTACATATAATCTAAGCAGTAATAATTTTCTGCTAATGTAAACACCTTGGTGTACAACTCTGTCAGTGAGACCCTGTTACTATTGTTGATAACATACTGGTAACCATCGATGGACGAGAACTTTGCCTATTGGTCCGCCTCATTTCAACGAGCGGGAAAAGGATTCTCTTCGCCCCTCACCATTGGTACCGATGTTGTTGTCGGCATAACTGACATGCTATCCTCTGACATCCCTTGCTTACATGATCGTGCAAGACGTCACCGCCCTTCCTATTTTCAACCCACATGGTGGGCCCATAACCCACACGTCCACTGGATCGAAACCTGACTCTTCTTTACAACCCGGATTCTAATGTATCCTTTGCACCTGGCTTCGTATGTGATTCACGAGCTAAATTATATACCATTATTCATCCTGGAATCAAACACCATGTTATTCTCGTTGTTTTAGCCCCAATTTCAGCTTCTATCTAGGCATCGAATGATTGCCTACCCATTTGAAACTTTGGTACCATCGTATATTGCCCTCAACGAATTCACTGAAATACACCTCGTGGGGTACCCTGTGTATTTCCCATTGAGATCACCGTCAGATGCCTAGCCTTGTGGAGATGCGTTCTTCTGGAGTTTTTCCCCTGGTCGCATTCATAGGACGATGGAGATCCCGAAGAAAGGATGACGACTTGATCACGATGACTTGAAGCAGAGAAATGAAGACATCAACAAAAGGGATAAACCTCTTCGAATGGGCAGCCAAGACCGAGAAGACTCGTTACAACTTCGTAACCAAATCCCTTCCCCTGACTCCACCGCTTAAATCTCGGGACGAGATTTCTTATAGTGGAGGAGAATTGTGACGCCCGGATAATTAAGCTACAGTAATTCCACGCTAATGATGCCACATCACCTCGGTTACTAATGATAATCTCACGTTAGATCGAAAACCAATTCAAATTCAAATTTGAAATTAGAGTCAAATGATAAAAGTTTTCAAACATTAAAACTAAAATGATCGAGTTGTTGCAAATAATCTTTAGATAATGTTGGTGGTGAACCAAATTTTGGTAAATTGTTTAATTACCCTAAAATAAATAAAATTGTGGCCTAATTAATAATTTAATTGCATTTTAAATTGTAGAAATTCTAAACTACCTTATTTTGATACTAAATTAATTATAGCAGTGGCCTAAGTCATAAAGATATTTTAGATGCAAGCTTTGTATTTTATAAAATTATTTTTCTTTTGAAAATAAAAGAAAACAGAAAAGTTTAAAAAAAGAAAAAGAAAAGCCAAATGAAAATAAAAGGGAACCCCACCCTTTTCTTGTTCTCGTGGGCCTCGGCCCACCCGAGCCAACCCACGCTGCTGAGGGGATAAGGCCAACCCCGTCTCTCGGCCTCGTCAGCACCTCCAAATCTTTTCCCTTTCCCCTCGCTCGTTCCCCTCTCTCGCTCTCTCTCTCTCTCTCCCGTCTGCTCCTCCCCGAACACTGTCGTCACCTTGCACTTCGAGATCCCGCGGCCACCGGCATTTCCTCGCCCGCAGCTCGTGTCCGAGAGCTCCGCCTCTCTCGCCTCCATCGAGCAGGCGCTCTGCTTCGTCTCGGGGAGCAGTGCATCGACCACATCGTCTTCGTCAACGCCCGCGGCCACTGATATCTCGCCGTCGACCACCGCTGCCCTGAGCTCCGTCGCCTCCCCGACTCCTCCCCGTGCACGCTATTGCACACCTACAGAGCTTGGTGAGCCACCCGGGGCGATTCCCCTACCCCCTCTCAATTTTGTCGTCGTAGCCGCCCGTGAATCGCCATGGCCGTCGGAGCTCCGCGACGTAGCCACACCCTTGCTCCCAACTGCATACAGCCATACCCCTGCCAGTTCACGTCCGCGTGTGCGCGTCAGCAACCGAGCCCGAGGAGAACCGCACTCGCCTGCGACCTGGCCGCCCCGCACCATGCACTGCTTCCGCCGGTGCCCAGCCAACGCTCGCCGCACCCACGGCCTCACCCAGCTGCTCCCGCATGCCTGCAACTCATCCCGCGCCCACACCGCGTTGCGTCGTTCGCCGAAGCAGCTGCTACTTGCTCTCGTGCCGCCGTCGCTGCTGCACCGGACCGCGCCGTCACCGTTGCTGCTGCGCCGGACCTTCCCACCGCCAGCCGCCACGCCCACCTTCGCTGCGGCCGCAGCTGCCTTGCGCGCACCGCGCGCCTTCCCCGGCCGCCACCCGCCTGCACTTGCCGTCGGCCGCCGCCTCCGCCGGCCGGGGCTCGCCCTGCTCCGGCCAGCCTCATGCTCGTCGGGCCACCACCCCATGCCGGCAGCGCCCCCTCGCCGTGTTGCTACAGCACCCTGCCGATTCGCCTGGGCTGGCGCCCGTCGCCCGCACGCCCGATCCGCGGCCTTTGACCAGGGGGGCCTACACCCCAGAAGTTAAAAAAGGAATTAAAAAATATATAATAAAAATAATAATATATAAATTAATTAACTTAATTAATTTCGATTAATTATCTTAAACATTTAATTAAACTAATTAATCATGATTAGTTAGTCTTAGTCATTGATGAACGGGCCCCATCTGCCAGGATTGACCGGTCAACAGGTCAGTTGACCTGCTGACGCTATGGTGCTGTCGTGATGACGTCATCAATCACTATTCTGGATAATTCGAATTTAAACATTAAATTAAATCCAAAAATTCTTTAAAAACTTTGAAAAATCATATAAATTAATTCATAACTCGGATGAAAATAATTTATATATGTGAGTTGCTCAGAACGACGAGACGAATCCGAATGCGCTGTCCGTTTTTCAGCCACACGCCCCTAGCATATCAAACATGCAACTTTTCCCCTCTGGTTCGTTTGTCTGAAAACGTCAAACACCGGGAATACTTTCCCGGATGTTTCCCCCCTTCGCCAGTAGCACCCGGTACTGCGTTAGGTCCACGTAGCACCGCGTATTGCCATGTAACACTTTGTGATGCTTTGATTGCTCTGTTATTTATTATGTTCCCCCTCCGTTACTTCTCTTCGATAGACACCGGGACTGAGACTACTGACGGTGCCACTGCGATTGACTGCGTCGACGACGACCCCTCCTTCTTGCCAGAGCAACCAGGCAAGCCCCCCCCCCCCTTGATCACCAGATATCGCCCACTCTTCTCTCTTATTCTTGCATTATATTTGTTACTGTTGATGATTCGATAGCTCCTATTATGTTGCATAGCCTGTCATTGTTGCTCCCACTGTTGATACCTTTACCTGCTATCCTAATGCTTAGTATAGGATGCTAGATTTCCATCAGTGGCCCCACATCCTTGTCCGTCTGCCATGCTATACTATTGGGCCGTGATCACTCGGGAGGTGATCACGGGTATATACTATACTATTACATACTCACGATGATGACTCGGAGATGGGGGCTGAAGGGGCAGGTGGTTCCACACAGGTAGTGGTGGGCCTGGGTTCCCGACAGCCCCTTGATGGTTACTTTGTGGCGGAGCGACAGGACGGGTTGCGACCATCTAGGAGACAGGTGGGCCTGGTCCTGGTCGTTGTCCGTGGTTATTTCATAATAACACGCTTAACGAGATCTTGGTATTTGATCTGAGTGTGGCCATTGGCCTATACATAGTAACCAGCTGTGTGGGAATAGTTATGGGCTCTCGACGTCGTGGTATCAGCCGAAGCCTTCCTGACGTCAGCGACTAAGCGACATGCGCTGGGTTGGACCGCGTAACGTAACTTCCTTAGCAATGGAGGTTGCTAGGTCTGCTCACCGGCCGCCCTCGCGACATGCAGTTGTGCATTGGGCGATGGGCCCAGACCCTTGTGCGCTTAGGACTTAGACCGGCGTGCTGACCTCTCTGATGTGCTTAGGTAGGGCTGCGACGTGTTGATCTTCTGAGGCCGGGCATGACCCAGGAAAGTGTGTCCGGCCAAATAGGATCGAGCGTGCTGGGTTATGTGGTGCACCCCTACAGGGAAGTTAATCTATTCGAATAGTCGTGTCCCTCGGTAAAAGGACGACCCGGAGTTGTACTCTGACCTCATGACAACTAGAACTGGATACTTAATAAAACACGCCCCAGACAAGTTCCAGATACAACCCGATGATTGCTTTCTCACAGGGCGACGAGGGGAGGATCACCGAGTAGGATTATGCTATACGATGTTACTAGGTGAACTTACCATCTACTCCCTTCTACTGCTGCAAGACGGAGGCTGCCAGAAGCAAGGATACTTGTTACTTCCAGCTACTCTCTTCTTCTGCTGCAAGATGGACGCTGCTAGAAGCGTAGTCTTCGATTGTATTAGCTATCCCCCTCTTATTCTGCCATTCTGCAGTTTAGCCCACAGATATTGCCCCTTTACACATATATCATTGTATATGTAGTGTACATCCTTGCTTGCGAGTACTTTGGATGAGTACTCACGGTTGCTTTGCCCCCCCCCCTTTCCCCCTTTTCTCTCTCTTCTCGGATGATGCAACCAGATTGATGGAGTCCAGGAGCCAGACGATCCCGAGGATGTTTCTACGTGGAGTTCGGCTTCGAGGAGTAGTTAGGAGGTCCCAGGCGGGAGGCCTTGCCTCTTCGATCGTTGCTACACTTGTGCTAGCCTTCTTAAGGCAAACTTGTTTAACTTATGTCTGTACTCAGATATTATTGCTTCCGCTGACTCTTGTGTTCTCGAGCTTATGTATTCGAGCCCTCGAGGCCCCTGGCTTGTAATATAAAGCTTGTATTATTTTAATTTGTGTCTAGAGTTGTGTTGTGATATCTTCCAGTGAGTCCCTTATCTTGGTCGTACACATTTGCGTGCATGATTAGTGTACGGATAAATCGTGGGCGTCACAATGATGAACTCCTTTCTCTTGTGCTTCAAATGATGATCTCCCCAATACTCAACTCTCTGTGAGAGATTTGGCTATGGTGGAAGAAAGATTTGAGTGGAAAGCAACTTGGAAAGGCTAGAAATCAAGATTCAAATGGTAGGATTGGAATCTCTTGATCTCAACACATGAGTAGGTGGTTCTCTCTCAGAAAATGAGTAGTGGAAGTGTAGGCATGTTCTGATGGCTCTCTTACTTAGTAAGAGGGGCTAGAGGGGTATATATAGCCTCCACATGAAATCCAACCGTGACACGCTTTTGACCCAACTAGGTGGCACCGACTAGAAATCTCAGTAGCACAGACCTGTGTAAAAGATATGAACGTTGGAGGTCTCAGTGGGACCGACTGAAAACAACTCGGAGCGACCGATGTGCAATGGTAGGGAAAAACCTCACTTATGTGGTACCGATTGCATCATCTCGGTGTGACTGAAATAAGTGCAATAAGTAATAGAAGGTTGGCAAGCCATCTCGGTGGCACCAACTGCAAAACTTGGTGAAACAAAATAATTGCAACACGTTCCAGAGAGTTGGCAAGGCCATCTCCGGGAGACCGAGATCCACATCGGTGGATCAGATTTGTTAGGGTTTGGTTGTGGTTGTGTCGAGATGAACTCGGTGGGTCCGTATGGGGAATTTTCGGTGGGACCGAGTTGGATCTAAGGTTTCAAATAGATTTGGATAGAGAAAGTGGCTGAGGGTTTTGGAGCAATATCAGTAAGCACTTGAGAAACCAGATCATTATCAAAACCTCATCTCCTTTTAATGGTATTGGATTTCCTATGGACTCAATGTGATCTTGGATCACTTAACCAAAAATGTAGAGTCTTGATCTTTCTCCAATCCATGTCCTTGGCCTTTTGAAAGGGATCCGCATCCTCTTGTCCTTGTCATGCCATTGTTGAACTTGTCTGAAATATACTAGATAGAACTATTAGTCCAACAAGAGTTATGTTGACATTGATTGCCAAAAACATCAAGGGAGCACTTGTGCTTTCAAGTAGACATGGGGTGCTCCAATGCCGGTGATGAAGCCAACAAATCACAAGAACCTCGTGCGGGACGAGTTGCCCAACACGTGGCCATACCAGCCAACGGTGTCAGGATGTCAGGACCTTGGTCGCCCACAACACCTGCATCTAAACACTTTTGTAATTGCATATTAGTATGCCACGCATAGAAAACATCAACACCAAACTATTTGTCGAACAAAGTATTTAGGGATTTGAATACCTAACATGCTAGCTCTTCCAATAACTCGATGAATTGAACCACACCTTAGAAACTGGTTACAACTGTGACGCCCGGATAATTACGCTACAGTAATTCTCTGCTAATGGTGCCACGCCACTTCGATTATTGTTGCTAATCTCGCGTTGATTCAAACCGATTCAAATCTTCAAATTTAAAACAAAGTCAAATAAATAAAGTTCTCAAAAGTCAAAAATAAAATGTTCTAGATGTGGAAAATAAATCAAAAGTAATTGGGGTGAAGAAATCAACATTTTACAAAGTAAATAAATGCCCAATAATAATTAAAACAGGGGCTAAAACAATTATTTAAATACCTTTTTAAAATTATAGAACTGCAAACTCTTTTATTTATGTGCCAAACTTTTTGTGACAGTAGCCTAGATTACAACACTAATTGTGGAACAAGTGTTATATTTTATAAAACTCAAATGATTTTGGTTTTAAAGGAAAACAAAAGTAATAAAAAGAAAAACAGAAAAGAAAATGGATGAAAGAAAAGAAAGAAATGTAAAAGGCCTAAGTGCACTGTGCACTTAGGCCTGCTAGCAGAGTGGCTGGCCCAGCCCACTAGCTGGGTCATCCCCTTCCTCCCCCTGTTCACAGCCGCGGTGGACAGCGCTCCCGCGTCCATGGCGCAGATGGCAACGCGTTGGCCATCCCACGGCCACCCCCGTCGCCCCCTGCGTCTACAAGGCGACGTCCGCGACCCCCATTGAACCCTAGCGCC
Organism: Secale cereale; assembly: GCA_902687465.1. NCBI lineage: Eukaryota > Viridiplantae > Streptophyta > Magnoliopsida > Poales > Poaceae > Secale > Secale cereale. The sequence goes on along the minus strand of LR738715.1, from coordinate 183,898,998 downwards.
TCCCCTCAGCATCTCCCACTCGCTCGCTCCCTCCTCCCCACGCTCGTCAGAGCACTGTCGTCGCCGCCGCTGCTCGTCTGCATTACCACCGAGCTCCCCGCGTTGCCAGTTGTTGTCCAGGTGAACCCCCGCCGTCGTCTACGTCATCTGTGCGCGTCAGATCCACCGGGATCGCACCACAGCCTCGCCATCGATGCCATTCCCGCCGCCTCTGTTCGGTGGCCGCCTCCGTCGATTCCCGCCTCAAGCTCTTCCCCGGGCTCTAACCCGGCGCCGTCTGACTCGCGGTGAGCCCCCACTTCTTCCCCTCTCGCTCCGCGCCTCGTTCTGAGCCCCTAGCTACCCGTCGTCGCACCCGCTAGCTCCATGCCGCCGGTCGTGCTGCCCTCGTGGCCACAGCACCTGGACGGCGCGTCCGAGCACGTCACGATGCTCGGTGAGCCCCCAGCAAGCCGTAGAACCCGTTGGCTCGCCCTCCCGCGTCCCCTACCGATGAAACCGAGCTCACCAAGCTCCGGCCACCGCCTTCGCTCGCCGCCAACACTGACTCCAGTCGCCCCTGGTTGAACCACTGCCACTGCTCGATGCGTCGCGCCGTGCCCGTTTGAACCAGCCCAAGCATGCCCCGACCTGGTGCCCGTAGCCAAATTCCGGCCAGGTCCAGCGAAGTACCGCCGCAGAAAGGCTCGCCGGAGTTACTCCGGTGCCGTCGCTGACGTGGCCGGCCATAGGGTTCACCTGGGTTGCTGCCCGTGGGTCTCCTGGCCCCAGTAGACTGGGTTTGACCCAGTCAACTGAGCTGACTGGGCAGCCTCAGCCACTGACATGTGGGCCCCCAAGAAAATGTTTTTAATAATTAAACTGTTAATTAAAACTGTTAACTAAACTATGTCACTTACAATAGGGCCCCACCTGTAAGTTTGACAGGTCAGTGGTCAACTCTGCTGACTGTTGACTGGGCTTTGACTGACCCCACATGTCATTGACTGTGGCTGGCTCAGTCTAGGTATAAAAGGTTTCAGCACTATTTTAAATTCAGATTAACATAACTAAAACAATTTAGAATATGTTTAAAACTTTGATAATTCATATAAATTAAACTGTATGTCAGATGCAAATAATTTATATATGAAAGTTGCTTAGAACGACGAGACGAATTCGAATACGCTGTCTGTTTGTCAGCCACACGTCCCTAGCATAGCAAACATGCAACTTTCCCCTCCGGTCCGTTTGTCTGAAAACGTCAAACACCGGGAATACTTTCCCGAATGTTTCCCCCCTTCGCCAGTAGCACCCGGTGCTGCGTTAGGTCACACGTAGCACCGCGTTTTGCCATGTTATGCTTTGTGGTGCAATGTTTGCATTATATTTATTGTTTCTCCCCCCTCTTCTCTCCGATAGACATCGGGACTGAGACTGTTGACGGTGCCACTATGATCGACTGCGTCGACGACGACCCCCCTCCTTGCC
>LR738715.1:183876264-183889309 GCA_902687465.1 Secale cereale | reverse complement strand
ATCGCCCATTCTCTTCTCTCTTATTCTTGCATTAGATTTGCTACTGTTGATGATTCGATAACTCCTATTCTGCTGCATAGCCTGTCATTGTTGCTACCACTATTGATACCTTTACCTGTTATCCTAATGCTTAGTATAGGATGCTAGTATTCCATCAGTGGCCCTACACCCTTGTCCGTCTGCCTGGTATTCTATCGGGCCGTGATCACTTTGGGTGTGATCACGGGTATATACTATATACATACTTTGCATGACACATGATGTGACTAAAGTCGGGTCGGCTCATTGAGTACCCGCAAGTGATTCGATGTGGGGGGCTGAAAGGACAGGTGGCTCCATCCAGGTAGTGATGGGCCTGAGTTCCCGACGGCCCCCGAGTGGATCTTTGTGGCGGAGCGACAGGGCAGGTTGAGACACCCAGTGGAGAGGTGGCCTGGCCCTGGTCATTGTCCATGGTGATTTCATAATAACACGCTTAACGAGTTTGGATATTTGATCTGAGTCTGGCCGCTGGCCTATATGCACTAACCAGCTACGTGGGAATAGTTATGGGAACTCGACGTCGTGGTATCAGCCGAAGCCTTCTTGACGTCAGCGACTGAGCGGCGCGCGCCGGATTGGACCGTGTAACGCAACTTCCTTAGTAATGGAGGTTGCTAGGTCTGCTCACCGGCTGCGTACGCAACGTGCAGGTGTGCGTTGGGCGATGGGCCCAGACCCCTGCGCGCCTAGGACTTAGACCGGCGTGCTGACCTCTCTGTTGTGCTTAGGTAGGGTTGCGACGTGTTGATCTTCCGAGGCCGGGCATGACCCTGGAAAGTGTGTCCGGCCAAATGGGATCGAGCGTGCTGGGTTATGTGGTGCACCCCTGCAGGGAAGTTAATCTGTTCGAATAGTCGTGTCCCTCGGTAAAAGGACGACCCGGAGTTGTATTCCGACCTCATGACAACTAAAACCGGATACTTAATAAAATGCACCCTTACAAGTGCCAGATATAACTCGGTGGTTGCTCTCTCACAGGGCGATATGCGGGAGGATCGTCGGGTAGGATTATGCTATACGATGTTACTTGGTGGACTTACCATCTATTCTATTCTACTGCTGCAAGACGGATGCTGCAAGAAGCGAGGTTACTTGTTACTTTCCAGCTACGCTCATCTACTGCTGCAAGATGAAGGTGGCCAGAAGCGTAGTCTTCGATTGGATTAGCTATCCCCCTCTTATTCTAGCATTCTGCAATTTAACCCCCATATATTACCCCCTTTACACAGATATCATTGCATATATAGTGTAGATCCTTGCTTGCGAGTACTTTGGATGAGTACTCACGGTTGCTTTGCTCCCCCTTTTCCCCTTTTGTCTCTTCTTCTCGGATGACGCAACCAGATGGTGGAGTCCATGACCCAGAAGATCCCGAGGATGTTTCTACATGGAGTTCGGCTTCGAGGAGTAGTTAGGAGGTCCCAGGCAGGAGGCCTTGCCTTTTCAATCATTGTTATATTTGTGCTAGCCTTCTTAAGGCAAACTTGTTTAACTTATGTCTGTACTCAGATATTGTTGCTTCCACTGACTCTTGTGTTTCCGAGCTTTTGAATTCGAGTCCTCGAGGCCCCTGACTTGTAATATAAAGCTTGTATTATTTTAATTTGTGTCTAGAGTTGTGTTGTGATATTTTCCGATGAGTCCTTGATCTTGGTCGTACACATTTGCATGCATGATTAGTGTACGGTCAAATCGGGGGCATCACAACAACACCCATGGTTCGCTCACAGAGCCAACTCGGCTAGCTAGTATAACCCGCAAGAAAATCTTGATCCTATATGATGTGCATTCCTATTTTGATGACAACCGCTCTCTTGTTTCTTCGGTTTTTTTTTATCTTTCTCCCTTCTCTTTGTTTGTTTCTTCTATTTCAACCGATATTCTTGGGGGGAAATCATACACATTGTAAATTTTCCGTATACATCAAAAACATTTTTATACACATTTAACATTTTCTGAATACATGATTAATATTTATTAGAGTATATTTCTAAATATAAGTGGTCGGACCATTCCCTCGACCCTGCACAAGCAGAAGCTACGTGCATCGGCTGGCCTTTATGATTAATATATTTTGAAATATATTTTTGATGTCTACTTATTTTGATAGACAATGTACATTTATAATATATATATATATATATATATATATATATATATATATATATATATATATATATATATATTAATGATTACTTTTATACATTAATGAAAAAATATAAAGAATTTCAAATACACATTTTATTGATTATGTGTAAACATTTTTCAAATACACATTGAAACATTTCTTGGATCATACCAAAATTTAAAAATCTGATTTTTTTTTATATTGTATTTAATTTTTAAAAATATCACAAATAGTTTTTGAAACGTGTAATTTTTTAACTGTAATATACATTCTTTGAATGGAACGAAGTATGCTTTTTAATTAGATGAACATTTTATTGAAATGCTTGAACATTTTCGAAATGTCACATACTTTTTTAGTGGCTTAAACATTTTTAAAAGTTAAGCACGATTTTAAAAAATAACTAAATATGTTTTCATTATATATGCATTCAATATGGTTGAAATTATAAAAAATACATGTGTGACGTTAACATGATGAAACTTTTGGTGGTTTTTGGTGGGCCCAGTACCGATCCCCTATAGGTAAGCTCAGCTTCCACCTGGCTAAAGCTAAGATAGACTTGCCCGTGGGCGAGACACGGCCGCACCCCTGGAAAAAGTTGGGAAACTTTAAAGTGCTAGCGTGCATTCAAATGCTTTGAATTTGAAAACATATCTAACAAGCCTGCAGTGATGGCCTGCTAGCGGTTGGCCCATAAGCAAATACAGTTACAATACAAGCCTAATAAAGCAGATTTATCTTTTAAAAATCCTAATAATGTAGATAAAAATTCCGTAACCCTTGCATTTACAAATACGGTTTAAGTAGATTGTTTTCTTTTTCTTACTAAAGATTATTTAATTATTTAACAAAAAATTAGAACATCCTTTCCCTCGTAAAAAAAATAACATTTGCAGTTAACTTGGGTACAATATAAACATTTTTCTAAATGTTGTAACATGTTGATCAACTATAAGCCAAGGTTTTAACACCAGGCTTCGAATTTCCTAGGCTAATGCTAATACATTTCAGTCTTTGTAGATTAGCATGCCAAGCATAGAAACGTCTACACCATCCATATTTATCATACAAAGTATTGAGGGATTTGAAGTACCTAGTTGCTCATCCAATGCCCTGCTGAACTAAACCATTGTTTAAGAAAATTGTTTATCTCCATGGTTCGCTCCACCAAGCTAATCCAGCTAGCTAGTGAGGGCATCTCCAACGCCGTCCATCAAACTACCCGCAAATTTTTCGACCACATGGAACATTTTCAAATACATAATTAACATTAATAAATGTTTTAAAAATACATATTAAATATTTTTCAAATATACATTGAACTTTTTTGAATCATACTTAACATTCTAAACTATATGAAAATAAAATACACTGTATTTAAAAACAGAAATATATTTAAGTAATGCATCAACGTTTTTTTCTAAAATGTAAAACACATTTTTAATGATACAATGTATTAATTAAATGAATTTTTTACATTGTATAGCTTTTTCAAAATGTCTCCTACATCTTTTGGATGAATGAACATTTTTGAATTTTCTAATACATTTTTTTTTGAATGGTATTAAACATTTTTTGAATTACATGAACAATTTTTACATTGTATAACTTTTTTCAGAAATGGAACATACATGTTTTTGAAACACATGAACATTATTGAAATGTCGCATACATTTTTCTGAATGGTACATGCATTTTCAAAAAGTTGAGCGAACATTTTTCGCACTGCATAAACATTTTTTAAATATGTGATGGCTACTTTTACAAATATTAACCTAATTATTATGTCATAATATATGTATTTAGTGTTTTTCAATATATATATATACTCCCTCCGGTCCTTTTTACTCTGCATTTTAGGTTTGTCTGAAGTCAATCTCATTCAACTTTGACCAAGTTTATATAAAAAATTATTGACATTCACATAACAACACCAATATCATCATATTCATCTCGAAATATATTTTCATATTATATTTATTAGATATTATAGATGCTAATAATTTCTAACATAAACTTGGTCAAACTTAGTAAAGTTTGACTTTCGGCAAATCCAATGTGCAGAGTAAAAAGGACCGGAGGGAGTACAAAGGTAGGACAGAAATAATAAAAAAGTTGTGTGACGTTAGCGTGACGAAACCACATGGCTAATGAGTCGGCCCCTGCCACCCTCTGTAGGCGAGTTCGGCTTCCGTCTTGCCAAAGACAAGATATAGACTTGCCCACGGGCAAGACACAACCACTCCCCTAGAAACAGTCGAGGCAATTCTAAAGGCTAGCTTGAATTCAAAGGCTTTGAAGTCCAAAACTGATGTAACAAGCTTGCAGTGATGGTCTGCTAGTGGTTCAGTCCATAAGCAAAGATACCTATGGTACAAACATCACATATATTTCAATTGCATATTTTTAAAATAACATATGGAATAGGTTTATTTCACATATGGAATATGAAATATAGAAATCTAAACGTGTTTGAAATGTACCCAAGATTGATGTTGTTCTAAAGCTCTCGGCGTCAGGAGTTCAAATATATAAAAAGTTTCAAAAACGAAATTGTAATTTAAAAGATATGAATAATTTAGTTTTGACAAGGTAAAATAAAATAGTGGATTCATTGTGTAGCATAGTGGAACTCGCATTGAGAGAAAGATGCATGGAGTCGCTCGTGGTAGGACCGGATGGTGATTTGATTATATTGGAATACCAACAACTGTGAAACCAAATAAAAACTATACATGGAGGTGGGCCATAAGTTAGCACAAATCTCAGAACTAGCATGTGGTGGACGATCTACAGGTATGAGGCATTAATGGGCAACATGACTTTGCGGAGGTGATGACAACCCGTGTGATCATTCACAACATGGTTGTGAGGAATGAGGGTGACGGAGTACGCCATGCATTGTTTGGAACTTCAGGAAATGGATTATCCTATCGAACTTCCTAAGTAGAATCCGACGACGATCAGAGAATTTATTCAAATGCATCAACATATTCGTTATGGAGTAGCTCCAGAATGATATGTTTTAGTATTTATAGCGATTCGAGGGAAAAACTAAAGAATGTGTATGAATAAGTTAAATTCAAAATTATTTTATTTTATTTGGGTTGTAATGTACCAAAATGTGAGACGTGTTTTGATTTTGCATAGGGCATTAAAAACGTCTTACATTTTGTCGTGGAGAGAGTAATATTTATTTTTGAATTATTGTTGCATTGAAATATTTGAACAACATAATAATACATGAAGGATGACATTTATCTTACCTATTTTAAGTGTTCCCGGTATAGGATAGTAAAACAGGGACGAACATTTAGGATATAGGGTTAGATGATCACCCCCTTATCCGTTGTCCACGGACACGTCAGACATGTCTGCATACGTTTAGAGTGTCCGGTTTGCTGAAAAGTGTTGAAGATGCCATAATCAAATAAAATCATGATGCAATATCTCATCTAGACTCGCGCCCATACCACCAAGAGCAAACTCACGAAACACATCAGCCAGCCAATCTAAGACCAAATGTTCTAGCTTTCACCGACAAATGATGCATTGCAAGAACAGAAAGGGCAAGTCTATCACTCCTACATATGAGGGTAGTAGACATGGGGTGCTCCCATCGTCTACGATGAAGCCAACAAACCAGAAGAACCGCGTACAAGATGAGTTGCCCAACACGCCACCAGCCCAGCCAACGGTGTTAGGGTGTCAGGGGCTTGGTTGCCCACAACATCCGAATCCAAACACTTGTGTTGTAAACTTGTAATTGCATATTAACATGCGAGGCATAGAAAACATCGACACGGAACATATCTGTCAAACAAAGTATTCAGGGACTGAAGTACACATGGGCCAAACCACTAGCAGGCCATCGCCGCAAGCTTGCTACATATGTTTTGGACTTCAAAGCCTTTGAATTCACGCTAGCCTTTTGAATTGTCTCGTATGTTTTGGACTTAAAAGTCTGTGAATTCACTCTAGCCTTTTGAATTGCCATCCAAAACAGATGTAACAAGCTTGCAGTGATGGTCTGCTAGTAGTTTTGCCCATAAGCAAAGATACATATGGTGCATGCCTAATAATGTAGATTGGTCTTTAAAAAATCATATTAATGTAGATACAAATTCGGTAACCATTTCATTTCCAAATACCGTCTCAGTAGACTGGTTTGTTTTCCTTAATAAATATTATTTAATTATTTAACCAAAAATTATAACATCATTTCCCTCTTACAAAATAGAGTAAACATTTTGCAGTTAGCGCGGGTACAGTATAAACATTTTTTCGCAAGAGAAAGATTCATTCCGCGCAAATTGTGACAAGTTGATCTAACACAAGCCAAGGTTTTAACATCCAAGCTTGGAATTTTGTTAGTCCAATGCTAACACATTTCAGTCTTTGCAGATTTGCTTACAATTCGCATTATCTATGCCTTTTATCGATTCACCAATACCCTACAAACGAATAGTTGGAGCTCTTTCTAATGAATATATATATGGAGAAAATATACAAAGTACCTTTGTCAACTGCAAAGATCATAAGATCAAATGGAGTTGGATTGATTTCTCGCATTTGATGGATCAAAGATCAGAGTCAGAGGAGCTCTCGTAAGTGAGCCTAAGTAAGTAGTGTGGTTCAAGCGGATCAGTCACCGTTGAGTTCTGCTTTCATCACAAAGTTGGTTTTAGCCGGAACAAGGCTCTTGCCTTCTTCTTGCGTCCCCCAATTGTTGATGTGAATTGAAGTTAGATTAGACCCTTAGGTCAGGTTGTTGTGGATAGAAAACATCAACATCAGACATATGTTGGAAATATGCCCTAGAGGCAATAATAAAAGAGTTATTATTATATTTCCTTGTTCATGATAATCGTTTATTATCCATGCTATAATTGTATTGATTGGAAACTCAAATACATGTGTGGATAAATAGACAGACTTTGTGTCCCTAGTGAGCCTCTACAGGACTAGCTCGTTGATCAAAGATGACTGCGGTTTCCAGGTCATAGACATGAGTTGTCATTTGATAACGGGATCACATCATTAGGAGAATGATGTGATGGACGAGACCCAAACGTTAAACATAGCTTTCGATCGTGTCAGTTATCGCTATAGTTTTCTGCATGTCAAGTGTAAGTTCCTGTGACCATGAGATCATGTAATTCACTGACACCGTAGGAGTGCTTTGTGTGTGCCAAACGTCGCAACGTAACTGGGTGACTATAAAGGTACTCTACAGGTATCTCCGAGGGTGTCTGTTGAGTTGACATGGATCGAGACTGGGATTTGTCACTCCGTGTCACGGAGAGGTATCTCCGGGCCCACTCGGTAATACGTCATCTCAATGAGCTCAAAGTGACTAAGTAGTTGGTCACGGGATTATGTATTACGGTAACGAGTAAAGAGACTTGCCGGTAACGAGATTGAACTAGGTATAGAGATACCGACGATCGAATCTCGGGCAAGTAACATACCGACGAGACAAAGGGAATTGTATACGGGATTGCCTGAATCCTTGACATCGTGGTTCATCCGATGAGATCATCGAGAAACATGTGGGAACCAATATGGGTATCCAGATCCCGCTATTGGTTATTGACCTGGGAGTGTCTCGGTCATGTCTACATGGTTTCCGAACCCGCAGGGTCTACACACTTAAGGTTCGGTGACGCTAGGGTTGTTAGTGAGAAAAGTGCATGGTTACCGAAGGTTGTTCGGAGTCCCGGATGAGATCCCGGACATGACGAGGGTCTCCGGAATGGTCCGGAGACGAAGATTGATATATAGGATGAAAGGTTTCGGAGTCCGGAAGTGTTCCGGGGAGTATCGGGAAATCGGCAGATAACCGAAAGGGGTTTCGGGGGTCCCGGAAGGGGTTTCGGGCCTATTGGGCCACAAGGGGGGACACAACAGCCCTCATAGGGCTGTGCGCCCCCCCCTGGGTCCTCTCCTCATGCGCAAGGGGAGGTGGCCCCCCCTAGGGCTGCCGCACCCCTATGGAGTAGGGGGCAAGGCACTTGGGGGGGGGAAACCCTAGCCCCAGGGGGCGCCGCCCCCTTCCCCCTTGCCCTGGCCGCCGCCCCTAGGGGAAACCCTAGGGCGCCCCTCCCCTCTCCACCCCCCTATATATAGTGAGGCAAAGGGAGGGCAGCCAACACAAGTTCGTGCCTCGGTGCTGCCCTCCCTCTCCCATAACATCTTCTTCTCCCGCGGTGCTTAGGCGAAGCCCTGCTGGAATTCTTCTACACCATCACCACCACGCCGTCGTGCTGCCGGTTCTCCATCAACCTCTCCTCCACCCCTTGCTGGATCAAGAAGGAGGAGACGTCCCCGAGCCGTACGTGTGAAGAACGCGGAGGCACCGTTGCTTCGGTGCTAGGATCTTCGGCGATCTGAATCGCGGCGAGTACGACTCCATCAACCGCGTTCTTAACGCTTCCGCTTAGCGATCTACAAGGGTATGTGGATCCTACTCTCCCCTCGTAGTTGCATCTACTAGATTGATCTTGGTGAACGTAGAGAAAAAATTTTGTTTTCCATGCAACGTTCCCCAACAGTGGCATCATGAGCTAGGATCTTGCGTAGATGCTTTCTCGAGTAGAACACAAAAGGGTTTGTGGCGTTGATGTTTAAATTGCTGCCCTCCTTAGTCTTTCTTGATTCAGCGGTATTATGGGATGAAGCGGCCCGGACCAACTTTACATGTCCACGTACATGAGACCGGTTCCATCGACAGACATGTGACTTTTGTTGCATAAGATGGCTGGCGGGTGTCTGTCTCTCCTATCTTAGTTGAATCGGAATAGAACAAGGCGGTCCTTGTAGAAGGTTAAATAGCAACTTGAATATCACCGTTGTGGTTTTGCGTAGGTAAGAAGCGTTCTTGCTAGATACCCATAGCAGCCACGTAAAACATGCAACAACCAATTAGAGGACGTCTAACTTGTTTTTGCAGGGTATGTATGTGATATGATATGGCCAATGACATGATGAGTTATATTTGATGTATGAGATGATCATGTTGTAATAGTTAATATCGACTTGCATGTCGATGCATACGGCAACCGGCAGGAGCCATAGGGTTGTCTTTAATTTTTGTATGACCTGCGTGTCAATCATTAAGCGCTTTGTAATTCTTTACTTTATCGCTAAACGGTAGCAATAGTAGTAAGAGCATGGTGGGCGCCGACAACCCCGATGGCGACACGATGATGGAGATCATGATGATGGGGATCATGGTGTGGCGCCGGTGACGATGGAGATCATGCCGGTGCTTTGGAGATGGAGATCAAAAGCACGAGTTGATGGCCATATCATGTCACTTATGATTTGCATGTGATGTTAATCCTTTTATGCATCTTATTTTGCTTAGGACGACGGTAGCATTATAAGATGATCCTTCACTAAAATTTCAAGATAAAATTGTGTTCCCCCCGAGTGTGCGCCGTTGCGAAGGTTCGTCGTTTCGAAGCACCACGTGATGATCGGGTGTGATAGACTCTACGTTCGCATACAACGGGTGCAAGCCAGTTTTGCACATGCAGAACACTCGGGTTAGACTTGACGAGCCTAGCATGTACAGACATGGCCTCGGAACACGGAGGACCGAAAGGTCAAGCATGAGTCATATAGTAGATATGATCAACATGTTGATGTTCACCATTGACACCACCTCATCTCACGTGATGATCGGACTTGGGTTGGTGATTTGGATCATGTCACGCTCGAATGACCGGAGGGATGTCAATTTGAGTGGGAGTTATAATTAATTTGATTAGGTAATAACTCACTTATCATGAACAATAGTCTAAAATGTCTTTGCAAATTTTTGGTTGTAGATGGCTCGCGCAGTAGCTCCCCTGAATTTTAATGCGTTCCTAGAGAAAGCTAAACTGAAAGATGATGGGAGCAACTTTGTGGACTGGCTCCGCAATCTGAGGATCATCCTCACAGCTGCCCAAAAGGTTTATGTCCTAAATGCACCGCTAGGTGACCCCCCCGCTCCTACAGCCCCTGCGGACGTTTTGAACGTCTGGCAGACACGTTCGGATGACTATTCGATAGTGCAGTGTGCCATGTTGTACGGCTTGGAAGGAGGACTTCAAAGGCGTTTTGAACGTCATGGTGCATATGAGATGTACACAGAGTTGAAGTTCATCTTTGAAAAGAATGCTAAGATCGAGAGGTATGAGACCACCGATAAATTCTTTGCTTGCAAGATGGAGGAGAATTCGTCTGTCAGTGAGCACTTACTGAAGATGTCTGGGTACTATACCCGCATAGCTGATCTGGGACTTGTGTTCCCGGATGAGGCTATCATTGACAGAATTCTCCAGTCACTCCCTCCAAGCTACAAGAGCTTCGTGCAGCAGTATAACATGCAAGGGATGAACAAGACCATCGCCGAGCTGTTTTCGATGCTGAAAGTCGCTGAGGCAGACATCCAGAAGGAGTATCAAGTGTTGATGGTCAATAAAACCACCAGTTTCAAGAAGAATGGCAAGGGCAAGAAGGGTAACTCTAAGAAGGGTGGCAAAGCAGTTGCTAATCCAGTGAAGAAACCCAAGGCTGGGCCCAAGCCAGAGACTGGGTGTTTCTATTGCAAGGGGAACGGCCACTGGAAGCGGAACTGCCCCAAGTATCTGGCGGACAAGAAGGGGGCCAACAACAACAAAGGTATATGTGATATACATGTTATTGATGTGTACCTTACCAACTCTCGTTGTAGTGCCTGGGTATTTGATACCGGTTCGGTTGCTCACATTTGCAACTCTAAACAGGAACTGCGGAGTAAACGGAGGCTGGCGAAGGACGAAGTGACGATGCGCGTGGGAAATGGTTCCAAGGTTGATGTGATCGCCGTCGGCACGCTCGCTCTTCGATTACCATCGGGATTAGTTATGAACCTGAATAATTGTTATTTAGTGCCTGCGTTAAGCATGAACATTATATCTGGATCTTGTTTATTGCGAGACGGTTACTCATTTAAGTCAGAGAATAATGGTTGTTCTATTTATATGAGTAATATCTTTTATGGTCATGCACCCGAAGTTAGGGGTTTATTCTTATTGAATCTCGATAGTGATGATACACATGTTCATAACATTGATGCCAAAGAGATGTAGAGTAGATAATGATAATACCACTTTCTTGTGGCACTGCCGTCTGGGTCATATCGGCGTAAAACGCATGAGGAAGCTCCATGCTGATGGACTTTTGGAGTCTCTTGATTTTGAATCACTTGACACGTGCGAGCCGTGCCTCATGGGCAAGATGACAAGGACCCCGTTTTCAGGGACAATGGAACGGGCAAGTGACTTATTGGAAATCATACATACTGATGTGTGCGGTCCGATGAGTGTAACGGCGCGCGGTGGATATCGTTATTTTCTCACCTTCACTGACGACTTAAGTAGATATGGGTATATTTACTTAATGAAGCATAAGTCTGAAACTTTTGAAAAGTTCAAGCAATTTCAGAGTGAAGTTGAAAATCATCGTAACAAGAAGATCAAGTTCCTACGATCTGACGAGGGGGAGAATATCTGAGTTATGAGTTTGGTGATCACTTAAGAAGATGTGGAATTGTTTCACAGTTGACGCCACCTGGAACACCACAGCGTAACGGTGTGTCCGAACGTCGTAATCGAACCCTATTAGATATGGTACGTTCTATGATGTCTCTTGCCGATTTGCCACTATCGTTTTGGGGATGTGCGTTAGAGACAGCTGCATTCACTTTAAATAGGGCTCCATCTAAGTCCGTTGAGACAACACCGTATGAACTATGGTTTGGTAAGAAACCGAAGTTGTCTTTTCTCAAGGTTTGGGGTTGCAATGCTTATGTCAAAAGGCTTCAGCCAGAAAAGCTCGAACCCAAAGCGGACAAATGTGTCTTCATAGGATACCCAAAAGAAACTGTTGGGTACACCTTCTATCTCAGATCCGAGGGCAAAGTGTTTGTCGCTAAGAACGGGTCCTTTCTCGAGAAGGAGTTTCTCTCGAAAGAATTGAGTGGGAGGAAGGTAGAACTTGATGAGGTTATTGAACCTCTGCTTCAACCAGAGAGTAGCGCAGCACAGAAAGATGTTTTTGTGGAGCCTGCAGAGGTTGAAGAGGAAGCCAATGATGATGATCAAGGAGCTTCTGATCAAGTTACTACCGAACCTCGTAGGTCGACAAGGGTACGCACTGCACCTGAGTGGTATGGTAACCCTGTCTTGGAGGTCATGTTGTTAGACAACGGTGAACCTACGAGCTATGGAGAAGCGATGGTGGGCCCGGATTCCGACAAATGGTTAGAGGCCATAAAATCCGAGATGGGATCCATGTATGAAAACAAAGTATGGACTTTGGAAGTATTACCTGAAGGGCGGAAGGCCATTCAGAATAAATGGATTTTTAAGAGGAAGACGGACGCTGACGGTAATGTCACCGTGTATAAAGCTCGACTTGTGGCAAAGGGTTTTTCACAAGTTCAAGGGATTGACTACGATGAGACTTTCTCACCCGTAGCGATGCTTAAATCCGTCCGAATCATGTTAGCAATAGCTGCATATTTCGATTATGAAATTTGGCAGATGGATGTCAAAACGGCGTTCCTTAACGGTTTTCTTAAGGAAGAGTTGTATATGATGCAACCGGAAGGTTTTGTCGATCCAGAGAATGCTGACAAAGTATGCAGGCTCCAGCGTTCCATTTACGGGCTGGTGCAAGCATCTCGGAGTTGGAATCTTCGCTTTGATGAGGTGATCAAAGCGTTTGGGTTTATACAAGTTTACAATGAAGCTTGTATTTACAAGAAAGTGAGTGGGAGCTCTATAGCGTTTCTAATATTATATGTGGATGACATATTGCTGATTGGAAACAATATAG
>LR738715.1:183829470-183874453 GCA_902687465.1 Secale cereale | reverse complement strand
CCTAGGGGGAAACCCTAGGGCGCCCCCCTCTCCTCCTTTCCCCTATATATAGAGAGGTAGAGGGAGGGCAGCCAACACAAGTTCGTGCCTCGGTGCTGCCCTCCCTCTTCCATAACATCTTCTTCTCCCACGGTGCTTAGGCGAAGCCCTGCTGGAATTCTTCTACACCATCACCACCACGCCGTCGTGCTGCCGGTTCTCCATCAACCTCTCCTCCATCCCTTGCTGGATCAAGAAGAAGGAGACGTCCCCGAGCCGTACGTGTGAAGAACGCGGAGGCACCGTTGCTTCGGTGCTTGGATCTTCAGCGATCTGAATCGCGGCGAGTACGACTCCATCAACCGCGTTCTTAACGCTTCCGCTTAGCGATCTACAAGGGTATGTGGATCCTACTCTCCCCTCGTAGTTGCATCTACTAGATTGATCTTGGTGAACGTAGAGAAAAAATTTTGTTTTCCATGCAACGTTCCCCAACAACATATCCGTTGAACAAAGTATTCATGGATTTGCAATACCTATACCGCTAGCTCATCCAATAACATAATGAAAGCGAACCACTCCTTAGAAAATTAGTTACACCGCAACCACTGTTTGTTCACAGAGCTAGCTCAGCTGGCTAGTACGTATGACCGCAAGACAATCATGATCCAAACATGACGTGCATTGATTTGGGTGAGAGTCGTCCTGTCAATCATCGAGGGCATCTCCAACACCGTCCATCAAACTGTCCGCAAATGTTTTGACCACATGGAACATTTTTCAAATAAATGTAGATTTTTGTTTGAATGATACTAAATACTATGCGAACATTTTTACATTGTATTAACAAGATTTCTAAATATCAAAAATATTTTAGTAAGGTCTGAACATTTTTTAATGTAAAATACATTTTCATTGATATGGAATATTATATTTTTTAATTACACGAACATTGTTTTACAATGTATAATTTTTTCAAAAATATCACATACCTTTTTTTGAAACAGGTGAAGATTTTTGAAATGTAGAATACATTTTTTAGAATGGTTTCAAACATTTTCTTAGCTACATGAACATTTGTTTTCATTGTATAAATTTTTCAAAAATGTCACATACATTTTTTTCCTGAAACACGTGAACATTATTTAATTGTCATGGTACATGCATTTTCGAAAAGTTGAGCAAACATTATTTAATTGTCATGGTACATGCATTTTCGAAAAGTTGAGAGAACGTTATTTTTACACTGCAGGAACTTTTTTAAATATGTGTTGAACACTTTTAAAAATATTAACTAAATTACTTTTTATAATATATGTATTTAGTATATTTTTAAATATAAACAAACAAAAACATGTGTGGCGTTAGTGTGATGAAACCACATGGCTACCGGGTCGGCCTACTACTGCCCCCTTATAGGAGAAGTCGGCTTCTGTTGGAGATATAACTATTAGGTATGACTCGCCTAGGAGGGGCAGGTCATGCCACTGACGGCTTAAGATAAGCAAGTCCAGGATGATGGTTCATCGAGAAGGCTTACATGAAGGCCCAAGACCCGGAGACAGTTTAAGGCCCAGGGGCATGAACCGCCATATGTACAAACTTGTATTGTAAGGCAAGTTTAGTTGGTCACCGAGCCGGACACATTGTGTATGAGCCGGCCGGGACTCTGTAAGCCGCCGGGCATCAACCTGCATATATAAAGGGGTGACCCGGCGGGGGTTAACTCAAGAAACAATCGCTCGAGAGTTAGTTCAAGCGTATTCGCTTCCTGGTTATTGAGTCTCGAGCAATACATACCCTAGCTGGATTAAGCTTTTACCTCATTGAGGGGCTGAACCAGGATAAAAAACTCTCCGTGTATCTTGTCCCATGCAGCCCCTTCAAGCTAACCTAGTCGCCATGGCTCCACACCTAAGTCCTAAACCTAGGGCATCTGCGGTCACAAATCCACGACAGCTTCCGTCTTGGCAAAGACGAGAAATAGACTTGCCCATAGGTGAGACACAACCACTCTCCTATAAACAGTGGAGGGAATTCGAAAGGCTAGTATGAAATCAAAGGTTTTGAAGTGTAAAACAGATTTAACAAGCTTGTAGTGATCGTTTGCTAGTGGTTTGGCCCATGAGCAAAGATAGGTACGGTACAAGCCTAATAATGCGGATTTATCTTTAAAACAAGTCCTATAGACATAGATACAAATTCGGTAACCATTCCATTTTCAAATAAAGTCTCACTAGACTGGTTTGTTTTCCTTAGTAAATATTATTTAGTTATTTACAAAAAATATAACACTGTTCCCCTCTTACGAAATAGAAGTATAAACATTTTGAAGTTAGCGTGGGTACAATATAAACATTTGTTTCGCAAAAAATGAGTCATTCTAGGCAAATTGTAACATGTTGATCTAATATAAGCCAAGGTTTTAACATCCAAGCTTGGAATGTTGCTGGGTAATGCTAACACATTTCAGTCTTTGCAGATTTGCTTGCAATGCGCATTATCTACGTTTTTTTTTTCTTTATTCACCGAGACCCCCTAAAGGTTGTTACAAACGAATAGTGGGAGCTCTTTCTGACGAATATAAATAGAGGAAATATACAAAGTACCTTTGTCCTCTGCAAAGATCATAAGATCATAAGACCAAAGATCATAGATCAGAGTCAGGGGAGCTCTTGTACGTGGGCCTAAGTAAATAGTGAGATTTAAGCGGATTAGTCACCGTTGAGTTATGCTTTCCTGGCAGAGTTGGTTTTAGCCGAAACCATGCTCTTGCCTTCTTCTTGTTTCCATAATTGTTGATCTCGATTCAACTTAGATTCGAGAATACCAGTGCCTTTTGATCCACCCTTAGGTCAGGCTGTTGTGGATAAAAAACATCAACACGGGACATATCTGTCGAACAAAATATTCATGGATTTGAAGTACCTAGACTGCTAGCTCATCCAATAACATAATGAAACTGAACCACTCCTTAGAAAGTTGTTACGGCCTGAAACAGAGCTAACTCAGCTGGCTAGTACGTATAACCGGCAAGACAATCATGATCCAATCACGATGCGCATTGATTTTTCTGGGTGAGAGTCGCTGTCCTGTCAATCATCAACCAACCTTAGCGGCAGCAGCCTCTGCGTGCGCAGTTAATTTTGGCTCACGGAGCAAACAATGCAGGCAAAAAATTCAGCGCCCTGTCCCTCATCGCTGTTCCATCAGCGCCAGTCGTCCAGCCGTGCAGATGAATGGCCCTCGAATCCAAACCGCAGGGTCTACAGTTTGTTCCATCGAAAGAGAGAGGACAGAATGCAGAGTAGCAGCTGCCGACGAGCCGGCCATCGAGCCAGGAGTTGCATCCTCCGGTTAACACCGCGCGCTGAGAAGGTACAGAGCTCCAGTCGTCTGATTGAAGGGAGATGCGTCTCTCACTGTCGCTCAACAACCGCACATCAGTGTCACTGTCAGATTGTTGTGTCGCAAAGCCGATTATTTACGGGCTGTAGTATGGATGGAGTATATTATTTTGGTGCTAGCCAAGTCTTTAAGAAAAGCTTTGATCAGTTGGAACAAGCCCATCAACTGACCGGACTGAGCTGATGTGAGGCATTATTAGTTGGCGAGTGGCAGTCTCCAAAGGGTTGGGTTTGTGCAGTTTTGAGCCATTCGTTGGGCATGTAGGACGAGAGGGCAAGCAGGCTTTGTCGTTAGAGTAGGCTTATCTGGGCGATTTGTTTTCAGTCTGACGGCAATCCATTCACCAACCGATGATCTCCCATCCTGCCGTTGCCGTTCAAGAACGACGATAACTGATTAAACTTGAAGACCTCGAATGATTGCCTGTGATATGTAATCATTAACACTCTTTGCCTGTCAATGCGTTCAAAAGTCTGCTTAATTTGTTCGGTTGATGGAGTAAAATCAAGTTAGGCTGTTGCTATTTTATCACCCCAAAAGTGGTTAGAATGAGCCGGTTTCATGGTGGATGGGTCACCTACAGCAAACGCGACTGCAAGCCCGGCGCCCGGGGCGTGTTGGCGCACGCGCGCGCGCCGTTGATGGGACGCGTCCGCCTGCGGCTGCGAGGCCGACGGTCCAGTCGCGCCACCTGCAACCGGCCCCGCCTGTCCGCGGTAAATTGCCGAAAGAGACAGCGGCGCCGCGTACGGAGGGCGGAGGAATTCGGGAGCAAGCGGAGGCTCGACCGATCCAACCAAATCGTGGATCACCGACGCCAACGCCCGGTGGAGAACCGACATGCATGGTATCACGTACTACCAGTACCACAGGGTGGCCCGACGATGCACGGGAATTGTAAAACCAGCCCAACCCTGCCCTTTCCTGTTCCCGCCATGCCACTTGCCGGACGGAAAGCTGGAGTAGCGCGTAGCGTGTAGAGTGTGCGTTAATATATCTTGAGACGAGTACTGATCCAGTTCACAACTGAGCGACTGAAAGGCATGCTAGAACTAGAAAGTCGCGAGCTGATGAGATGGCAGCGCCGATCAAGTGCTGGCTATCGTGACCCCTGGGCTCTGGCTAGCCTAGCGCCATGAGGAGGGGGCGACGTTTCAGCTCGCAACGAGAAGCTGGAGGAGCGCCAATTATTCCACGTCCTCCGCGAGGTCGTATAGCCCTCGCACACCACACAGGACCATCCGATACAAGTCAGTCGGTGACCAGCGGCTGCATGCGGCGCCAGCCAGCACCCACCCCGTGCCGCGCGGCGTCGCCACCCGGCCAGCGGGCACCGCCGCAACGAACAAGGGGCGGTACGCTGCTGTCAGGGCGATGATTGTCCCGCGTTCACATCGCTGTCGCACGCTCGATCGGGGCGCTTCAAGTCGGACCTTGACGTCCGGCCGTAACTCGCCTGCACACTGTTGCACCCGGACCTGCGCCTGCGCCGTGCACGTACGAATGGCCTGCATCATGTCTTCAGTGCAATTATTATTAGGGAGGAAGGTGTTTGGCCCAAAGTCCAAACTGAGCCTACACGGGTTTAGTTAGAGCATCTCCAGCCGTTCGGCCTAGGGGCGAACTGGCGCTAGCTTGGTCCCTGGACGACCTAACTCTCAGTCACGCCCCCAAGCGCCGGCCCCAGGATGCGGGAAATTTGAACTAGGTCGTTCCCGCTCACAAAAGACGCAACAAATCCGACGATCGAATGTAGTCTGGCGTTACAAAAACAGAGCGCCGCAAATTCGCGTGCGCAACAAATCACTCGGCGGGGTTGGCTCCAGGCGTTGGCGGAGTCGGCGTGCGCGGGCTCGGCGGTATCGGAGCTGCTTCGGTACTGCTGGGCGGCGATGTGGAGGCGTCCTTGTTCGGGCTTGGCGTCGGTGTGGCCCTGGGCGCGGGAGTTGGCGTCGTCGTCGTCGTCTGCAGCTGGTTCACGATGAGGCCGCGCTCCGCCATGTACCACGCCTTGAGCTGCTCGTCGTTGTCTGGAGCATGTCCGCCCCGCCCATCAGAAAAGCCATGTCGGTGTTCCTTTTCTTCGCGGCGACGTTCGTCCGGAGCAGGTCGATGTTGGTCCGGAGTAGGTCGAGCTTGATGGCTCTGTTCGTCATCAACGACGACCACCGCTCCGCGGTTTTCTCTTCACGCAGGACGGCCCGGGCCTGTGCGTCGGCGAGGCAATGCTCGATGGACTCCTGCACTCGCGCGGTAGCCGCGTCGGCTTGTTTCCCCTTCTTGGCCTCTTTGTGGCCATCCGGCCGCCCCTCTGACGCGCCCGGAGTCGTCGCGTCCGGCTTGTATGTCTCCTTGGCCTTGTCGAGGGTTCGTCGGACTTCCGCCCACTTCTCGCACTTATCAATGCGCTTATAAATGTGGAGGTACTTGAAGTCGGCGTCGAGGTTGTCACGCCGATACATGGCGAACATGCGCAGCAACTGCGCGAAGGAACAAACAGTTGGCGGGCGTAAGCGACGAAGAGAGGCGGACGAACGGCGTGCATACCTGATCCTCAACGCTGGCGCCGCTCTCCGCGCGAGCCGCGACCTCCTCGACGATACCATGCCATTTGTTGCACGCCCCATGGATACGCCCCCAATGGTTCGCCATCGCCTTGGAGCCGCGCTGCATGTAGACGCCTTTGAAGTAGGGGTGGCCCTGTTCCGCTGGTCGGCGGTGACTGCGTCGCGTCGCTGAACTTTCACCCTCCACTCGGCGTATGACATGCCCGGTGGCTTCGATGGCGGTGCCCTCGGCTTCCTCTGCTTCGGCTGGGCCACGGTGCCGGTCGCGGTTGCCGCCGTGCGCGGCATGGCGTGCTTCCTCGGCGGCATGGCGGCGACAGGAAGGCGAGCGGGAGGGGGTTTGGCGGGAGGAAGGGACGGAATGACGGGAGGAAGGCGAGCGAGCGGGAGGGAAGCGGGGGAAAAGCGGCAAGAAACGGCGGGAAAAGGCCCTCGGGTCGCCGACGGGGTGGACCCACGCGCCTTTTTCGCTTGTGCCGGCTCTCCAAGTGCCCCAGGGCGCCGGGTTCGGCCCGGTTCTGCCGACACCAGTTTTGGCCCGAGGCAACGAAAAACGGGTTTCTGGAGGCGGCGCGACGGGGCTGTTTTTTCGGCGCCGGCGCGGCAAAAATGCCTGGGAAGGGTTGAGGGCGCGGCTGGAGATGCTCTTAGGTGCCGGAACGAGACGACTGGAATAGATTACGTTTCGGCCCGCCGGACATCCCGATCAAGAGTTGGGTGCGGTATTTGACCAGAAGATGAGCTGCTCAACTCAACTGCGGTTTTGGCATGACTGAACAACACACTGAAAGTGCAACCGAATGGCACAGCCCGCTCAGTTTACGCAGCGAAAGGAGATCTTCTTTTGCTGCGACTTTGGAGATAGCTGGAGCTCTTATTACATAAAATCGCAAGAAAACGATAGGCTTCTCGCGGCACCAAACAGAAGAGGATGGAACGATGAGCCTACGGTCGGTCGGTCAGAGCGACACGCTGGACCGCACGCCCAACTCCTCTTGCCAGTTGCCACTCGTCCAGGCCTGCATGCATGCGCCAGCGCCAATGCTTCTTCCATCTGGCAGATCAGATGGCCCTGGGCCTGAAAGAAAGGCTGGACGTGGCGGAAACACGCGTCTGGGAGTTGCAGAAATTTATGAACGATGCTCCTGTTTTTCGGTGGTTTCCTTCGTCCGGACGCACGCACGCACGAGAGAGAACGCCGGACCGGGCCCGGTCGAACTTCTCCTCGATCCGTCTCCTTCAATCAAATAAACTACTCCCTCCGTCCAGGTGTATTGGGCGCCTAAGGAGCTGCACCATGATCTAGGTGTGATGGGATTGGCCGTAATATTAGATATAATTAGCATTAAAAATCTTGTAAGTTGAGCTAATTAATTGCAATTCATTTGCCTTACCAATCAACATGCAGCATGAAACGCATGCAACCAGAGTTATTGCCCA
Organism: Secale cereale; assembly: GCA_902687465.1. Classification (NCBI taxonomy): domain Eukaryota; kingdom Viridiplantae; phylum Streptophyta; class Magnoliopsida; order Poales; family Poaceae; genus Secale; species Secale cereale. The sequence continues at coordinate 183,867,059 of LR738715.1, read as the reverse complement.
TAAGATTGAAAACTTGTGCATGAGGGTGAAGCGAACGAGGCATGGGAGTGATACGAGGCAGATTTAATTCCTTCGTGCCTTACTCATTTGGAAATTCTAAAATCGCTAAGATGCCCAATACACCTGGACGGAGGGAGTACTCCCAAACAATATCCCCGACCCGCTCGTCCGGTGTATGAACAGTTTGTGTGCGATCGACACCTAGGTGAAACTGTGAAAGTCAGGTCTATGAACTGCCGCACCCTGCCGCGTGCTTCCATAACGCACAGCATACTTCTTCTGCTTAAGTTGTTGTACTGTCTGAAGTATGCCGTACAGCCGTAATATACCACTGTTTAACTAGTACAACCGCTAGGATATGGCTAGGTGTCGATCGAGAACGCAGCTGCGGAGTACATGCATGGCAGTAGATGAGTTGAGCACCCCTGAGGTGCTAGCAACCATGTTGAACATCTGTATCTGCGGCCAGTGCCTTAAGTTCTCATGTCTGAATCGAGCATAAGCACCTCGCAATAAATAAATAAAATTCGAGCACAAGCCATTTGGTGCGAGTGCCTCTATTTCGTCAACAGGAGCTGATGATCGAGCCATTCATGCCTGCCCTTGGTATCATATTCTCGGTTGGAATGGAGCAGTTAGAGCATGGTTAATAGTATAGCCAGCCGCTGTCTATAAGATGTTGTCACATCATCTATAGTCAATCTTATAACCGGCAAGTATAATAGTCAGATACAAATAAGTACTCCGTCCGTTTCAAAATAGATGATTCAACTTTGTACTAATTTTATTACAAAGTTAGTATAATGTTGGGTCATCTATTTTGGAATGGAGGGAGTAGTACTTGTTTGATACATGGCCCACCTCCCTCTCTCACAAAGTGTCTAGAAGAACGTGCTACAGCCGGCTGTTAGTTAGTAGTCCGCTTATCTTCTCTCTCCTCTTTTCTCTCTCTCAACTCAGCAACAATATATTATTTTAAGTCTTACAGCCCGACCACGTCACCTTATTATACTTGCTCTTAGAGCATGGTTAATAATACAACCAACTGCTAACTATAAGATGTTGCCATATCATTTATAGCCAACACATATAGTCATTCATACAATAAGGTTGGCTATATAGTCACTCATACCCAATCAAATCGAGCCAAATCGGTGGCACGATGATTGAGAAGATCCTCGTGCCTCGCCTTTGCCTCACCTGCAAACTACTCTCTATATAAAAAAAGTAAGAGCATTTAGATCACTAAAGTCTTACTCCTTTCGTTCCACAACGTAGTGTCTATAGATTTTTGTGGAAATCAAACTTTGTCAACTTTGACCAAGTGTATAGATAAAACTGTCTACATCTACAATAATAAACACGTACATTCTAAAAATATAACTCATTATGTGTCCAATGATGTGCATTTGATATTTTAGATGTACATACTTTTCTCTATAAAGTTTGTAATGTTTGATTTTTATAAAAATATGTATACATTAAATTATGAAACGGAGGGAGTATAATTTACTGTAAAATTTTACAGAGGGAGTAGATACTACTGCTACTCGATGAACGCAGTGCCATCGGCGTGGTCTTTTCGGCCACAGAATCACAGTCACGCCACGCGCCCAATCTAGCCAGCAAACCGACGAAGTTTTGACTACTAGCATAATTGTCTCGCCGAGTCAGGGTGCGAACTGTAAAGGCCGGCAAGGCCACCAGAGCCAGAGCATCCAAGGCCTACGGCTACAGCTTCACTCTGCTCTGCACGAGGACATGGATACGGGTCGTGTCGATCGTGGAAACCAAGAAACCAACCCCATCTCGATGGCCCCGCCCCCGCCGGTGTATCAATACGCGCCAATTCTACGGCTGTCGCTTGCGGACGCACACGGTTCCAAGCGTAACGGGACGTTGGGCTCCGTGTCGCGTGCGGTGTGGGGGACTGGCGTGGTTTTATACCCGGTACGTAGCCGCTCTGAGATGAAGACCGGGTCAATGTACTTGTTTGGATCGTAGCAGCAGATTTGGAACATAGTTTGATCGTAGAGCGTGCGCGTGCGCGTGCGCGTGCCAAAGAATGCGTTCCATCTTAAGTTGGACCTGAAAACTGCGGCCAATTTGCACATCGTGCAACATAAGCAAACTAGTGTTACTACTCCCTCCGTCTAGGTGAGTAAGTCATCTTACGAAAACCAAATAATCCCAAAACACTAAGGCGCGGTGCATTAACTACCATCTCGTTTTTTGTTTATTGACATAAATAAAGGAATCAACCAATAAGAGATGTGGGGTGTGTCTGCGTTTAATGACTTGAAGCTACCAAACACGACATGCAGTGGTTAGTTCATTGCATGCAATACTATTAATTAGCAAATGAACATTAACTTTTCTTGTTTTCCCCTCTTCCTTGGTCACGGTGCACAACCTAAGATGACTTACTCACCTAGACAGAGGGAGTAGCAGTACAATTCTGGACTGTTATAGTATGCCCATTAGCCCATAGATTAGTGCTCCTGCATGTACAAGAGTAGGGTCCTTTTTTTTTTAGCCGAGAGTAGGGTCTTAATATTATGGCTGTTGTGGTCTACCTTAATTTGTTAAGCACTTTGTCTTTGTCACCCGAACCGACTATACTAGCTGCCTGCATATAGTATGCTCCCTACTATACTTCTGCGTTACTACATCTCATTGACCAATTTGATCGCACATGCTGACACGAACTGCCGCTTTGTCCTCGCACGCACTGTTCAACTCTTTAGCTTATGTCGAAGCGAAGCACGCAACAGATGCTCCGTTTCTCCAGCCAATGGACGTAATTTCGCCATTCCAACGTTGACTTCAGACAAGGTTTGGAGTTAGCTCTCCATGCACGTTAGCTATTGTATGGAACAACCATTTTTGTCAAATTGTTAGATAAACACAGCTGGGCTGGCGTACGTACTGAGGCCATGAAGATGTATACCAGCTGTACTGAGCGAGCGATGCTTCACATCACATGGACGATGGACCGTTCACCCCTACTCCTCTATCTCTATCCGTCTTAGCACTAATTTTTTTTAACACAGTATAGTATTTGGTGCGTATAGAGGTGTGCAGCTGTACCTACAATTCTTGTTATTCTCTGGGGAAGCTGGAAGCAAAAAACAATACACGTACACTCATTCGAGTAAGTACAATAGTGTAACATAAGCAGACTATAATGAATAGAATAATATATCTTTGCTTAGTTGGTGGAGAGAGGAGTAAAGAGATAAGAGAAGCGGGCTCTTGGTTAGTAGCCAACTGCAACACGAGACCCAAGACACTTTGTGAGGATGTAAGGTGGACCAATTACTGATAAACTAGTACTCCCTCCATCCAGGTGCATTGGGCGCCTAAAAGGAGCTACACTATGATCTAGGTGTGATGGGATTGGCCGTAATATTAGATGTAATTAGCACTAAAACTCTTGTAACTTGAGCTAATTGATTGCAATTCCTTGGCCTTACCAATCAACATTCAACGAGAAACGCATGCAACCAGAGTTATTGCCCGTAAGATTAAAAAGTTGTGCATGGGGGTGGAGCAAACGAGGTATGTGAATGGTACGAGGCTGATTTAATTCCTTGGTGTGTACATGCCGGCAAAGAGGTTGGTTGTAGATGACATGTCAACTCTGAAAGGATCGATATGGTTGACTAGAGGGGGGGGGTGAATAGGCAACTAACAATTTTTAGCTTTTCTTAACCAATTAAAATTAGGCGACAAAATAAGTTGTCTAGATAAACTACTATGAAGACAACTAATGTAAATAAGCCCAACAACTACACAAGCATGCTATAGGAATTAAACAAGTAAAGCATGCAAGAGTAAAGGTAAGAAATAACCACAAGTAGAACCGAATGAGACGAGGATGTGTTTCCGAAGTTCCTTCCCTTTGAGAGGAAGTACGTCTTCGTTGGAGCGGTGTGGAGGCACAATGCTCCCCAAGAAGCCACTAGGGCCACCGTATTCTCCTCACGCCCTCACACGATGCAAGGTGCCGTGATTCCACTAGTGGGCCCTTGAAGGCGGCAACCGAACCTTTACAAACAATGTTGGGGCAATCTCCACAACTTGGAGGCTCCCAACAAACCACGAAGCTTCACCACAATGGAATATGGCTTCGAGGTGACCTCAACCATCTAGGGTGCTCAAACACCCAAGAGTAACAAGATCCGCAAGGGATTAGTGGGGAGAATCAAATATCTCTTGGTGGAAGTGTAGATCGATGCCTCCTCAAGCAATCCCGAGCAAATCAACAAGTTTGATTGGCTAGGGAGAGAGATCGGGCGGAAATGGAGCTTTTGGAGCAACAATGGAGTGGTGGGGGAAGAGGTAAGTCTCCTTGGAGAAGAAGACCCCCTATATATAGTGGGGGGACAAATCCAACCGTTATTTGAGGTTTCAGCCCGCAGAGAGCGGTAGTACCGCAACTCATGAGCGGTACTACCGCTGGCTGAGCGGTACTACCGCTTGGGAAGCGGTACTACCGCCAAGGCAAAAAATCGAGACCTGATACAGCCACGGATGAAATAAATTACATCCGTGGCTACATCCGCAGGGGAAAACGGAAGTAGCAAAATGCGACACGGTACTACCGCTTCAGCTAAGCGGTACTACCGCTTAAGCTAAACGGTACTACCGCGCGGTATGCGGAAATAAAAAATTACTTCCGCATCCACTTCTTATACTTAGACTTCAGCGCCTGGCCCAGATACACGGTACTACCGCATGGGGACGCGGTACTACCGCGGGAGCGGTACTACCGTGTCGGCAAGCGGTACTACCGTGTACCTGTGCGGTACTACCGCTTGGCAGAGCGGTACTACCGCATGCTTGGCAGAAGATCAGTACAGAAGCCACAGAATTGCCTCAACGAAAGAAAAACCGGTTGGACCTCCAGAGAAGCAAGGAAAGGAAGTGTGGGAGAAAGATGTGTACGTGTTGATTCTACCCAAACCTTTCCGACGCGGACCCCCTCTTAATAGTACGGCTTTCCTATTACTCAATGCCACCTACAGGGAGCAAAAAGAAAACACCGTCCTTCATAGAATCCGAGGGGCAAGCAATCGTCTTGTGCCATAAGGGAGATATACCTGTATGAGCTTACAGCACACGATCAGTCCGCAAGAGTATTGTCATCAATCACCAAAACTATTAGGGAGAAAAATGCCCTTACAATCTCCCCCTTTTTGGTGTATTGATGACAACACGAGATTTGCACAGAGAAGAAATAATAGAGACAACAATATAAGCCCTAGAGTATAGGTGAGCTCCCCCTGTATGTATGCCTACATATGATTGTGCTTTGGACTGCACTGCACACATACTAGGTATGGCGCTCCCCTATAATCTACACATGCGATACTCTATATAACATTTGACTGCATAGGATAAGCATAAGGACATGATAATAAGTTTAACGATACGGGGGCATATGTCTTACACCATATGATTGTCTCACAGAAACACGCACAATAAAACCAAGTTCAACGAAAAGAAACACACACACAAGACGACACAAGACAGCAAATGCAAATCACTCTCCCCCTTTGTCATCGAAACACCACAAAGGGAAAGAGAGGAAACGAAGATGGGTGGCAGCCCGGGAGAAGCTCAGTCGTCATACTCGTCATCAAATCCCTGCTGCTACTCCTCCTGATAGTCCTCATCAGATCCCTGCTGCTCTGGCTGATACTCATCATCAGAATCTGTCCACTGGTATCCCTGGCGAGCCATCCAGGTAGCCTCTGGAGTGATGATGTCCTCCGATCCATTTGAGACCTCTTCACCATACAAGGACAGAATCTTCTTGTCCCGCTGACGTGTCTTCTTGTCAGTCACATGGGCACGGTATTGCCCCTGAGCCTGCATGCAGAAGAGAGCCTTCATCTTCTGCTGGAGCTTCTTGGCCCACGACGGCTTCTCTACGGTAGAGGAAGAAGAGGGGGCAAATCTGCCTGAGCGGACATCGGCAGGCTCCTCCATAGGCTCATCCTCAGTGCCCATCTGGGCAGCAGCAGCCTGAGCGCGAGTAGTGGTGTTGGCCCAACGAGTCTTGACGCGAAGCTTGATAGGATCATGGCGGTAGCAGTCGGCCACCAACTCCTCCTCTGGATACAATTTCGCCCAAGTCTTGGAGATGAGCAGATATAAGAAAGGACCATAGATAGGTACCTTGCGAGTGTAGATAGCAAACCGGAGCTCATTCCACATGATGTGGGAAATGTCCAGAGGAGCAGCCTGAGCGGAGCGAGCCTCTTGACACATCAGAAGCATATCCACCAGATAGGCGTGAACCTTGTCCTTGTCGCCAACACGAGGAAACAGCGTGTTGCGAAAAATCCGATACATAATGTCCAGGAAGGGATTCAGCACATAGGTTGTTTTGCCACTAGCAAGGGTCTTTGCTTCATAGAAGGGAAGAAGTTTGTCCTTGTTGGCTGCTTCAGGGTTGGCGTGAGGCCGAAAACCAATAGGGGTGTGGAGACCCTCATCGGGAAGCTGAAGAAGATCCATGAACTCCTTCCAAGTGGCGGTCATCTTGTGACCATGAGTCATCCAAGTCATGGGACGATCTTCCTTGGCCTGAAAGTTGACAGAGGCATAGAACTGTGCAATGAGCTCAGGATCAAAATCGTTCTGGAAAGTCATGATATGTTCCAGACCCAGCTGCTCGATCAAGTCAAGGGCTTCTGCAAAATAAGCCCTGTTGGTATCCTTCCTCATGTGCTCCACATCGATCCAGTGAGCATCCACATACAGATTGGCCTTGGTCTTGAGCACCTCATGATAGATGCGATACTGTTGCTTGGTCCAGAAGACATCATCACCAGGGAAGTGCTCACGAGGTTCCCCATATGGGTTGATCTTCCGTCTAGCCATGAACTCACCAGCAGGCATTTCCTCCATAGACATGGATGATTCCTTGCGCTTGTTGGCTGAGGTCTTGTACCGGCGCTGAGGATTGGGGTTGGAGCCCTCTGGCACATCGCTCGGGGTACGCATGCGCTTGGAACCGGTGTCACGAACGGGGTTGGTACGACGACCCGCAAAGCCTGAGCCACCACCTAAAAAATACAAACACAAAACCACAGCAAAACAAACGCGAGAAGAATCAATGCCAGAGCCTCGAAAGACACAAGAAACCAAGGGAAATAGAAAAGAGAACATGCCACGAAGCTAGTGTGAGCCAAGCGGTAGTATTGCTGACCCTAGCGGAAGTAAAAAAAATAGTACCGGAGGGCAAGCGGTAGTACCGCGTGGCATATGCGGTAGTACCGCGTGCCTTACGGTAGTAAGATTTTACTTCCGCCCAAGGGGGCGGAACTAAAATATTAGTGCTGCATGCGGAGCGGTAGTACCGCGTAGGGACGCGGTAGTACCGCTCGGCAAGCAGTACTAAAATTTTACTTCCGCCCGAGGGGGCGGAACTAAAATATTAGTGCTGCATGCGGAGCGGTAGTACCGCGTAGGGACGCGGTAGTACCGCTCGGCAAGCAGTACTAAAATTTTACTTCCGCCCGAGGGGGCGGAACTAAAATATTAGTGCTGCATGCGGAGCGGTAGTACCGCATACGGGCGCGGTAGTACCGCTCGGCAGGCAGTACTAAAATTTTACTTCCGCCCAAGGGGGCGGAACTAAAATATTAGTGCTGCATGCGGAGCGGTAGTACCGCATCGGAACGCGGTAGTACCGTTCGGCAAGCAGTACTAAAATTTTACTTCCGCTCGAGCGGTAGTACCGCTAGGGACAGCGGTAGTACCGCTCAGGTCAGATCGGATCTGGTTTACACCGTGCGGTAGTACCGCGGTTCTCCAGCGGTAGTACCGCACGGAACAGATCTGAGAAGATAAACTACCAACACGATCTTCACACGGTACTACGGCTGATCAGTAACTTCGTGGCAACAACTCTAAGCATATTTCCGGATCACAAACACTCTCCCACAACCTAAGCATCCATGGATAAGATCACGAAGAACACAAGAAAGCACTAAGCATCTCCCCTAACCCTAAAAACTTAGACAAGGCAAAAAGAAGAAGGGAAAAGGGGAAAAACCTGCATCCATGGCAAGAGGACGTGGTGGGGAACGATCCCACCGGTCGGAAAGTGAAACGAGTGGCCGAGGGAGGAGATCCGGCGAGGTCCTCCGGCGGCGTTCTTGAGAGAGAGAGACAGGGACGACGTGGGGGTTAGGAGTGAATGGGTATGGGGGAGATGGAACTCCCCCTGCCTGCTTATAACCCCACGCGTTTTGATAAGTGCGGTAGTACCGCGGTCATTGCGGTAGTACCGCTTGCGCGGTAGTACCGCTCGTCAAGCGGTAGTACCGCTTGCGCGGTAGTACCGCTCGTCAAGCGGTAGTACCGCTCTACCAGCGGCAGTAAAAAATTACTGCCGTGCTGGCCGAGCGGTAGTACCGTAACCCCATCTGCGGTAGTACCGTAAGCTTGCACGGTAGTACCGCTCCTCCAAGAACAAGTACGTTTGACAAGAGGCTTTAAGCAAAGAAAAAGGAGAAAAACAAATGCACGCACACGCAAAGTGAAACAACACAACTCCTCAGAGGAGGGCGGTGGCCGAGGCCACCTATGTTTGAGTATATAGATATGGCACCGCGAAGAATTATCCTTGGGCCCATGATCCAAAACTCGACTTGAAACATTTAAACCAAATATGTATGGCAAATGATAAAGACTTGGTTATTTTATGCATAATGGGGGGAGGAACAGTTCATTGAGAGAACAATACTCCCCCTATGTCCATGCCTACATCTAGACAAGATAGCTATATTGAGTGTGAGGGGTGTGTGTGCACAGACTCAAACCACATTGCTCAAATCGATGATATTTAGCTCATGCCTTAACTCGCGAAATCTAGCTTCATCCAATGGCTTCGTGAAGATATCTGCAAGGTTATCATGAGTGTTGACGTAGTGAAGCTCGATCTCTCCTTGCCTTATGTGATCCCGGATGAAATGATACCGAATCTCAATATGCTTCGTCTTGAAGTGAAGTACCGGGTTGAGAGAAATCTTGATGGCACTCTCATTGTCACACCAAAGAGGTACTTTGTCACAAATGACACCGTAATCCTTCAAAGTTTGCCTCATCCATAAGAGTTGAGCACATCAACTGCCAGCGGCCACATATTCTGCTTCAGTGGACGAGAGAGATACACAACTTTGCTTTTTGGAAGACCAACTAACAAGAGAGCAACCAAGAAATTGGCACCCTCCCGAGGTGGACTTCCTATCCACTTTTTCTCCCGCCCAGTCAGAATCAGAAAAACCAACAAGGTTGAAGTTCGCTCCTCTTGGGTACCATAAGCCAAAGTTTGGGGTATGAGCCAAATATCGAAAGATTCGCTTGACAGCCACAAAGTGACTTTCCTTAGGTGAGGCTTGAAACCGTGCACAAATTCCCACACTCAACATAATATCCGGTCTAGATGCACAAAGGTAAAGCAAGGATCCGATCATAGAGCGATATACCTTTTGATCCACCGCTTTACCATTGGGATCAATGTCAAGTTGGCATTTGGTTGGCATCGGAGTAGTAGCCGGCTTGACATCACTAAGGTTGAACCTCTTGAGCATGTCTTGAGTATATTTGGATTGTTTGATGAAGATGCCTTCTCTTCGTTGTTTGATCTCAAATCCAAGGAAGTACTTCAACTCTCCCATCATGGACATCTCAAAGTGAGTGGTCATGAGTGCGGCGAACTCATCATTGAAAGCTTTGTTAGGAGAACCAAAGATAATATCGTCAACATATAGTTGGCATACAAACAACTCCCCTTTGACCTTCTTAGTAAAAAGAGTGGGGTCGATTTTCCCAATTTCAAACCCACGATCTTGTAACAACTCGGTAAGGTGCTCATACCACGCTCGTGGGGCTTGTTTAAGGCCATAGAGTGCCTTATCAAGTTGATACACATGATTGGGGAACTTAGGATCCTCGAACCCCGGGGGTTGTTTAACATATACCAACTCGCTAAAGGGACCATTAAGAAATGCACTTTTCACATCCATTTGTTGCAATTTAAAGTTATGATGGGAAGCATAGGCAAGCAACAAACGAATAGATTCAAGACGAGCAACAGGGGCAAAGGTTTCACCGTAGTCGATACCCTCGACTTGGGAGTAGCCTTGAGCCACCAGACGTGCCTTGTTGCGGATGACAATGCCATGGGCATCTTGCTTGTTCTTAAAGATCCATTTGGTTCCAATGACATTATGGTTCTCCGTTGGTCTTGGCACCAGACGCCACACTTTGTTGCGCTCGAAGTTATTGAGTTCTTCATGCATGGCATTGAGCCAGTCGGGGTCTTCGAGAGCCTCATAAACCTTCTTAGGTTCAACAAAAGAGACAAAAGCTTGATGAGTACAATAGTTTGCTAATTGTCTACGAGTGCTTACCCCCCTTTTGATGCTTCCTAGGATATTCTCCATGTGATGTTCTCTGGAAGCAAGCCTGGAGGCAACTTTTGCAGCACGACGCTCCAATTGCTCTTCAAGAGATCGCTGAGGAGCACTGAGTTGGTCATCTTGAGCGACGTCAGGAGCTAGATCTTGATCTTGAGCTTCCTCTTGACCTTGATCTTGCTCGGAGGAGAGAACTTGGCCTTGTGCATCATTTGGTGGATCCCCACCATCTTGTGATTGATCTCGCACTTGGCCTTGTTCGTCCGGTTGAGGGCCTTCATTTTGTTCTTCGGAAGTGTGTGGGTCTTGGGTTGGTGATGGTTCCACTTGAGTGGAACATTGTCCTTCTCCTTCGGCCACAAGGGGTTCCTCAACGGGTAGGATGTATCCAATACCCATTCTTCTTATGGCTTGAGGAGGAATTTCATCACCTGTATCACAAGTACCACTTTGCTCCACTTGGGAGCCGTTATTTTCATCAAACTCTACGTTACTCGTCTCCTCTATGAGTCTGGTGGACTTATTGAGGACACGGTAAGCATGAGAGTTTGTAGCATAACCAACAAATATGCCCTCATGAGCTCTAGATTCAAATTTAGACAACCGAACACCTTTCTTAAGAATGAAACACTTACACCCGAACACCCGGAAGTACTTGAGATTGGGCTTGTTACCGGTAAGAATCTCATACGGAGTTTTGTTCAAGCCTTTGCGGAGATAGAGACGATTTGATGCATGGCAAGCGGTGTTGATGGCTTCGGCCCAAAAGTTGTATGGAGAGTTGAATTCAGCCATCATGGTTCTTGCAGCATCTATTAAAGTTCGGTTTTTTCTCTCCGCAACACCATTTTGCTGAGGGGTATATGGGGCGGCAAATTGATGTTTGATCCCCTCATCACCAAGAAACTCATCCAAGGTGTAGTTCTTGAACTCGGTGCCATTGTCACTTCTAATCATCAAAATCTTTGCTTCATGTTGTCGTTGAGCTTCATTTGCAAAGTTGATGACGGTTTGTTGGGTCTCACTCTTCTTCTTGAAGAAGTATACCCAGGTATATCTTGAGTAATCATCCACAATCACCAAGCAATATTTTCTACCCCCAAGACTATCAAAAGTGGGAGGCCCAAAGAGATCCATGTGGAGGAGCTCTAGAGGTCTCTTTGAATAGATGATAGTCGTGGGAGAGTGAGCCTTCTCATGTAATTTTCCTTCAATGCACGCCCTGCAAGCACGATCTTTGGCAAAGCTAACTGTTGGATCGAAAGTAGGTCTAGAGGGGGGGGGGGTGATTAGACTACTTGACAATATAAAAAATCTGCCTTTAGATCATGCAATGTTTTTGGCAGTTTTGCAATTAAGAACAATTCAAGTATCACCCTACACATGCAATTCTAGAGTATATGCAGCGGAAAGTAAATTGCACATGTAAACGAGAGGTGGAGAAGATCAAACGCAAGTTGGTGACACGAAGATTTTTGTCGTGGTTCTGATAGGTGGTGCTATCGTACATCCACGTTGATGGAGACTTCAACCCACGGAGGGTAACGGCTGCGCGAGTCCACGGAGGGCTCCACCCACGAAGGGTCCACGAAGAAGCAACCTTGTCTATTCCATCACGGCCTACGCCCACGGAGGACTAGCCTTACTCGGGGTAGATCTTCACGAAGTAGGCGATCTCCTTGCCCTTACAAACTTCTTGGTTCAACTCCACATCTCAAAGACGGAGGCTCCCAAGCGACACCTAACCAATCTAGGAGGCACCACCCCCCAAAAGGTAATAGACGGTGTGAATGATGATGAACTCCTTGCTCTTGTGCTTCAAATGATAATCTCCCCAACACTCAACTCTCCTCACTGATATGGCTGTGGTGGAAGAAAGATTTGAGTGGAAAGCAACTTGGGAAGGCTAGAGATCAAGTTTCATATGGTAGGAATGGAATGGCTTGATCTCAACACAAGGGTAGGTGGTTCACTTCTCAGAAAGTGTGTGGTAGAAGTGGTGGTACTTTCTGATGGCTCTCCTCACGAATGAAGAGGGGGTGGAGGGGTATATATAGCCTCCACACAAAATCCAACCGTTACACACACATTTGACCAATCTCGGTGAGACCGAAGTGAAAACTCGGTCAGACCGAAAGTTCAAATATAGTGAACGTTGGGATTTTCGGTGGGACCGAAAATACCATCTCGGTGTGTCCGAAGTGAATCAAAGGTTAGGGTTTGCCATCTCGGTGTGACCGAAAACAACAACTCGGATATTCCGAAAAGCTGTCAATTGGTTACAGAAGGTTGGCAGACCATTTTTGGTGAGACCGAAAATCAGAATCGGATGGACCGAGAAATTAGGGTTTGGGGAAATAACTGAAGTGGTTCATCTCGGTGGGACTGAGTTTGCAGAATCGGTTTGTCCGAGATTACTTATGAGGGTGTTGATAAGTGAAGAGTGCTGATAGTTGAGGGAGCTAGATCACCAAGCACTTGAGCAACAAGAACATTAACACAACCTCATCCCCTTTTAATAGTATTGGCTTTTCCTATGGACTCAATGTGATCTTTGATCACTAAACCAAAAATAGAGTCTTGAGCCTTTGCCAATGCTTGTCTTAGCATTTTGAGGGGTCCACTTCTTCAGACATTTCCATACCCATATCATCGAACTTTTCTGAAATGATTCTCAAGTGAATATTAGTTCAATGATATATATGTTGTTATTAATTACCAAAACCACCCGGGGATTAGTTGCACTTTCAATCTCCCCCTTTTTGGTAATTGATGGCAACATATAGATCAAAGCTTCGACAAAGGATATAATCAATGAATAATATCGTCGCTTTGAGAAGTATGTGATAAGCAAGAGCTCCCCCTAAATTTGTGCATTATTTAAAATTTGCGTTTGAATGCAAATGCACAATCGATTAGGATTATGGGTCACTCTTCCATGTCACATACATCTTGGTGGAGCGCACAAAATGATAAGAATGAATAACATACACTCAATCACCAAGACAAGAGTAAATAGCCATACAATAAGGAATAGCATATGATAAGCATTAAGCACACATTAAGGCATAGTATGACTAAGCACTCATTAAGGTAGCATCAAACGTAGTAGCAAGCACACTTAAAGTTCAGGAACCAAAAGAAACCAATGTATCTCAACGAAAAAACGGCAAAAGAACCAAAAGACGAAAGAGCACTCTCTCTCTCGAAGCCCTATGATCTATAACAATTTCTCCCCCTTTGGCAACAAGTTACCAAAAAGTTCGAAAAAGTATAGAGCTAAACGTCACTGCGGGCTCTGCTGGCGGCTCCCGTCTGGGTAGATGTCGGTGTAGAGATAGCTGCATCGGCGAAGACTTCTGCTGAAGTCTGCGGTGGAGGAGTGGATGCTGGAGCTGTAGGAACTGCTGGAGCTGTAGCTGGTGCTGAAGTGGTAGCCCTGGAGTCTGTCACTGGGATAGCTGCAGATCTGGATCCTCTGGGAATCTGAGCAGTCTGGCGATGAGAGTCCTGGACTAGATCATCCTGCATAAGCTCTGCTCTCTCCTGCCTAGTCTCCTCCATGTCTGCCTCAAGCTTGTTGACAGACACCTGAATCTCAGTCAGCTTCACGTCCAGAGCGTGGATCTTGTCCTCGACAATCCTCTCAAGGCTCTCCTGAGATTGCTCAATGCTGGCCAGGCGTTGTTCAATCCTTTGGGTAGCTTCAAGAATTTGTTCTCCAAAGCTCTTTGGCTTAGCTGCTGCTGCTGCTGCCTCTTTGTCAGCTTTAGCTTTCTTTGCAGCTTCGATTTTGGCTTGTCCTTCAACTGAGGTAGGATCCTCTTCATCCATCACAACTACGTTGTCCTCATGCTCTGGCTGCAGTGGCAAGTGCTTCCTATCCAACATGAATTTGCCCGTGCCAAACTTGGCGTTGATGAGCATCTGTATCTGCGGTGCAAACCCACACGACCTCTTTTGGTCAGCTGCAGTCCTCTTAATGGTCTCTACCATCAAGTCCATCACCTTAAAAGGTGCCTTCTCATCTAGAATGTGCAGCATGTTGATAGAATAGCCTCGTATCATCCGGTGGTCTCCTGACTTAGGCATCAATGTATGCCTCAGAATAGTGTTAGTGGTGGTCAGACCTGCCTGGAGATAATACACTGAGCCAAGCTTCCATCCTTCCAAATCAGCAGCTGGGATCTCCTTGTACATATTCTTCATGGAATCATGACTCTTCTTAGGAATCCCATAGACATCAATGTCGTCCTCTCTCTGCACTGGAGCGTTCAGAAGTTCTGCCCATTCTTCAACAGTCGAAGAAAACCTTTGACCTTCAGTCATCCAGGTGATCTTGCCATCAGGGTAGAAGTGGGCTGTGGCATAGAACTGCATGATCATCTCGTCATTCCAGGCTGTCAGCTCTTGACCCACAAAGTCAGCAACTCCACATGCAGTAAATCTCTCATGCACATGGGGAAAGAAGTCCCGGTGCTCTTCTCTGTCAATATACTTTCAGTCAACATACCTGGTGTCAGCAACAATGGGCTTCTTATCCATTAGCACGGTCTCATAGAAATCCTGCTGCTCTCTGGTGTGGAATCTGGGGTCCACAGCAGTCCTTCTCCTTACGGCATATGGATCAGACTGTCTCCATAGCCTGAGACCTTTGTCCTTCCTTGCCTTCATGTCCTCAGCTTGAGGATGAGCATCATTGTGGAGTGGCAACTTGGGACGGAGCTTAAGCAGCACATGCTCTTCATCTGATTCAGACGGTGGCATCTCACCTTTGTTCTTCTCAGAAGCTGGAATGCTTCTGGTTGTTCTCTTGGGCTTGGCTGGAGCTGCCTTGACTGGAGCAGGCTTCTTGGGCTTAGAAGAGGCTTGAGCCCGAATAGCATCACCCATGAACTTAGCTTTCTGAGGAGGAGGCTGGGGTGCTTCTTCTTCTTCTTCAGCATCATCAACTTGAGGTTCAGCATAAACAACTCTCTTCCTTTTGGAAGTCTTCTTCACCTTGCTTGGAGCAGGCTCTTCCAAGTTGAGCTTCTTAGCAACTGCTGACTGCTTCACTTTGCTTGTGCCTTTCCTTGGCTGCTGCCCTTGGTGCTCTTTGGCAACCACATTCCTCTTGGGCTTGGAGGTAACTTCCTCAGCAACAAAGTCAGAGTCCTCGTCATCAGAAGTTCTCTTCTTCCTGGTTCTAGTGGCTGCAGGAGGCAAACCACTAGGGGTGCTCCTCTCACCATCATCACTGGAGCTGCTCGCAGGACTTGTATCTGCCTCTGGAATTTCAGCAAACGGTGATTCAGACTTGTTCTGGCTGTCACTGACATCTGACATGGCTGAAAAACCTGTGAAAAGATAAGGTATAGGCAGAGTAGAAGAGTTATCACAACTGCAGAAGTTTTTGCAAAAAAAATGAGTTCAAAACTTAGTTTTGAGTTTTCACAGAATGTATTTCGGTCAAACCGATTTCAGGTTTCGGTGCAACCGAAGTACTCAACAGAAACCTACACACCACTTTCGGTCAGACCGAAATGGGTTTCGGTCCTACCGAAAACTTAGGGTTTCACTGAAACTACTTTTCGGTCGTTCCGATTGGCACAACTCGGTTAAACCGAACTATGCAGTGCAATGGCCAGAGGCCAAATCGGTCATTCCGATTTTCAAAATCGGCTTCACCGAGATGCATTCCGTGGAAACCTAAACCTAAGAATTTTCCTCGAAACTAGAAGATCTGAACTATTGTATAGGGAACATATCAAACGTGGATTGAATCATGGCAACCTATCGTGCAAGAATCGGAAGTGGAGCACGAAAAGGGATCGGGACACCCTAACTTGGTGGTGTCCCTCTACGGCGGCAACGGTGGAGATGATTACCGTTGACGGCGGCGGAGACCTGCGGCGAGGGCGCACAGGCGACGAAGGCGACGATCCGTAGACCAGGGCGGCGGCAGCAGGGGTCTTGGGGGCGAACGGTTTGAAGAAAGAAATCGCGCGCAGCCCCTCAGGTATATATAACCCCATGCTGTCGGTGGGACCGAGTTGAAAAACTCGGTGTCACCGAGATGTATAACTGCTGTGCAGTTACGCATATCGGTCAGACCGAGAGTTTGAACTCGGTTTCATCGAGATGAAACCTAGATCAGTCTAAGCGTTTCGGTTGGACCGAGATTGAGAAACCGGACAGACCGAAATGGACTTAGAAGGTTTTGGAAGTCAGCCTTAGACGAATCGGTGGTTCCGAGTGCTCCTCACTCGGACTGTCCGAAAAAGACTTGTTCAAAGTTGTGATATGAGCATGAATAGAATTTTGAGACAAGACAGCATAGATAGCTAGGGAAGGTGCTTAGGCTTTCTTGTCCATCCATTTGGCCAGAAAAACCAAAACAATCAAAACAACAAATGGACGTCCTTGAATGGATGAAATCATGCATTCAACATGCTCACACAATAAGATAGCAACTGAAATATGTGTCAAACATGCACAACCAATCACTCTAGCTACTAGCACACAATTTGTCGATGACTAGGTCATCTATATATGAGTATATTGACTTAGGAGTCAAATGAGAACATTTGATCATAGGTCATACTCATCGTTTAAGCACAAGTGGGGTTACCACTTTTACATAAAGCATTTATGTGTTCACATCACTTGGAGATGCTTTAGCTCAATTTTTAGAGCAAAGCTCCCCCTAGATGTGAGAACCCGTTTTAAAGGGTCAAACTAACCTTGGGTTGTCGTAGAAGACTTCATGTAGATGTTGAAGATGTGGATGCTCAATGTTGATGTAGATCATCAAGAGTTGGGAGCAATCCTTTGAATTAGGGCACTTTCAATACCTACATGGGTTAGTCCCAAGGAACAAACAAGAATATCCATAGACATAGAGTGAAGTTCACAAAAGATGATGTCCATGAAAGCAATGATTACCTTGTCCCTTGACTTACCAACAAGAGGGTTTGTGACTCCATGAACAAATGCATGATGTGGAAGTTGATTGCACAAGTTCTTGCCAAAATGAATAAGAGTGAAGTTTGTTGGCGGAGTCACCCTCAAGAACCTACTAGTTCTTCTTCTTTGGGATCCACATCATCTTGATGGGAATCCTTGGTGTTGTAGTTGAGCTTGACGAAGTAGAACTTGATGTGTCCTTGGGAACCCACTTGACCATGGCTTGAGGTGCTTCAATGAATGCATCAATCTCCTCTTGAAGCTTGTCCTTGGCCTTTAGCTTGTGGTCTTGTGGTGGAAGGTCATCTTGAGCTTGTTCCACATTGGAAGAAGTAGGATCATACTTCTCCTTTTGTGAGACAAGCTGTGGAGTAGGGTATTGACCTTCTTCCCACTCAACACCTTTGGCGTTGAACTTTCGCTCAAAACCAATCCCTTGATTCTTCCGGTGTCTTCCTTGTTTGCGAACAATCTCCTCAAAGTTCTTGCTTCCGGCAAGACTCTTGTAGACACCTTTCTCTATGATTTCCTTCAATAAGCTATTTTCTTGCTCAAGTGTAACTTGGCTTGAAACATTGTTAGTGGAATCAAGAGAACTACTAGAAGCAACAATATTGGATTTAACATTGTTATTGTTACTACTAGAGGAAGAATTTTTCTTATGCTTGTCATGCTTAGTCTTAATAGGTGGTAAGAAATTAGACAAGAGAAGTCGTTTGGCAAGATATGAAGAACTCTTCTTTCGAAGATCGTCATTGATCGCTTTTAGAAACTCATGTTCTTGCTCTAGAGTGAGCTTCTCGAAGCGTAGCTTCTCATGAGATCTTAGGAGCTCTCTATGATCTTCTTGAGTTGTTTCATGAGCTAACTTAAGATTGTTTAGTTCTTTAGTTAGACGCTCAATCTCCTTCATAGCATTGTCATTCGACTCTTCTCGACTATAAAGACTACTAGCATTTTCATCATTACTAAGCTCACTAGATTTATCATGCAAGAGCTCATCTTCACCAAGCAAGTCATCCTCATCACTATCAAAGTCAATGAATTCAGGGTGTGTTACCTTGGGACCTTTAGCCATGAAGCATCTTCCAATTCCCTCATTTGGTGAATCAAATAAGTCGTAGGAGTTGGAGTTGGAGGATACTAGTGCAAGTCCGGCAACACCTTCATCTTGACTATAGTCGGAGTCGGAGTGATAACTTCCATCGGATTGATTGTCAGAGTCGGAGCCGGAGACCCATTCACCAACATGAGCTTGATGTCTTCTTCTTGTGTAGCTCCTTGATGACTTGTCTTTCCTCTCCGAATCCTTGCTTCTCCGAGAGGGTCTTCGTTCATAACGATCATCTCTACTCCTTCTCTCTCTCCGAGGTGATTCATCTCTTGCTCTTCTTCTTGGAGATTCTTCTCTTCTCTTGTGGGGAGCCGTACACTCATTTGAGAAGTGTCCGGGTCTTCCACAATTGTAGCAGTTTCGATCACGACTAGAAGATCTCTTTTCATCATATGATCTAGATTTTGAGCTTCTTTCTTTGCCTCTATTCTTGTAGAACTTGTTGAAGTTCTTGACCATTAGGCTTATCTCTTCATTGGAAACTAGCTTGTCACTTGAGGTAGTAGGAGCATCACTTGTAGCTTTGTAAGCACCACTTGACTTGTTGTGAAGCTCTTCCTTATCCTTAAGTGTCATCTCATGAGCAACAATTCTTCCAATGACTTCAGTTGGCTTGAGAGTCTTGTAGTTTGGCATCATTTGGATCAAAGTGCACACGGTGTCATACTTTCCATCCAAAGCTCTGAGAATCTTCTTAATGATGAACCGGTCGGTCATTTCTTCGCTTCCTAAGCCAGCAATCTCATTTGTGATGAGAGCAAGCCTAGAGTACATTTCAGCGACTCCTTCACCATCCTTCATCTTGAACTTGTCAAGTTGACCTTGAAGAATATCTAGCTTTGATTCCTTCACAGATTCAGTACCTTCGTGCATTTCAACCAAAGTATCCCAAATCTCTTTAGCATTCTCAAGACGGCTGATTTTGTTGAACTCTTCGGGACACAAAGCATTGAAGAGAATGTCACAAGCTTGAGCATTGTTTTGCAACATCCGCAACTCTTCGGGTGTAGCTTCGCGATCCGGAACTTTTCCTTCTTCAAAGAAATCACCTTGCATGCCAACACAAATAATGCCCCATGCGGCTGGGTTATGACCAAGAATATGCATTTTCATTTTATGCTTCCAACTAGCAAAATTAGTACCATCAAAGTAAGGACCTCTACGATAATTACCCTCACTAGACGCCATACTCTCCTAGGTTGTGAAACCAAGCTTATGGAGTCCAATGCAATGGAAACCAAGGCAATGGAGACCAAAGCTCTGATACCACTTGTTGGATCGAAAGTAGGTCTAGAGGGGGGGTGATTAGACTACTTGACAATATAAAAAATCTGCCTTTAGATCATGCAATGTTTTTGGCAGTTTTGCAATTAAGAACAATTCAAGTATCACCCTACACATGCAATTCTAGAGTATATGCAGCGGAAAGTAAATTGCACATGTAAACGAGAGGTGGAGAAGATCAAACGCAGTTTGGTGACACGAAGATTTTTGTCGTGGTTCCGATAGGTGGTGCTATCGTACATCCACGTTGATGGAGACTTCAACCCACGGAGGGTAACGGCTGCGCGAGTCCACGGAGGGCTCCACCCACGAAGGGTCCACGAAGAAGCAACCTTGTCTATTCCATCACGGCCTACGCCCACGGAGTACTAGCCTTACTCGGGGTAGATCTTCACGAAGTAGGCGATCTCCTTGCCCTTACAAACTTCTTGGTTCAACTCCACATCTCAAAGACGGAGGCTCCCAAGCGACACCTAACCAATCTAGGAGGCACCACCCCCCAAAAGGTAATAGACGGTGTGAATGATGATGAACTCCTTGCTCTTGTGCTTCAAATGATAATCTCCCCAACACTCAACTCTCCTCACTGATATGGCTGTGGTGGAAGAAAGATTTGAGTGGAAAGCAACTTGGGAAGGCTAGAGATCAAGTTTCATATGGTAGGAATGGAATGGCTTGATCTCAACACAAGGGTAGGTGGTTCACTTCTCAGAAAGTGTGTGGTAGAAGTGGTGGTACTTTCTGATGGCTCTCCTCACGAATGAAGAGGGGGTGGAGGGGTATATATAGCCTCCACACAAAATCCAACCGTTACACACACATTTGACCAATCTCGGTGAGACCGAAGTGAAAACTCGGTCAGACCGAAAGTTCAAATATAGTGAACGTTGGGATTTTCGGTGGGACCGAAAATACCATCTCGGTGTGTCCGAAGTGAATCAAAGGTTAGGGTTTGCCATCTCGGTGTGACCGAAAACAACAACTCGGATATTCCGAAAAGCTGTCAATTGGTTACAGAAGGTTGGCAGACCATTTTCGGTGAGACCGAAAATCAGAATCGGATGGACCGAGAAATTAGGGTTTGGGGAAATAATTGAAGTGGTTCATCTCGGTGGGACTGAGTTTGCAGAATCGGTTTGTCCGAGATTACTTATGAGGGTGTTGATAAGTGAAGAGTGCTGATAGTTGAGGGAGCTAGATCACCAAGCACTTGAGCAACAAGAACATTAACACAACCTCATCCCCTTTTAATAGTATTGGCTTTTCCTATGGACTCAATGTGATCCTTGATCACTAAACCAAAAATAGAGTCTTGAGCCTTTGCCAATGCTTGTCTTAGCATTTTGAGGGGTCCACTTCTTCAGACATTTCCATACCCATATCATCGAACTTTTCTGAAATGATTCTCAAGTGAATATTAGTTCAATGATATATATGTTGTTATTAATTACCAAAACCACCCGGGGATTAGTTGCACTTTCACTAACATTTGTTAGTCCTCGGACATGGTCCCCCTTGAGAAGACTTTGCAAAGATCTCATATTGACGTGGGCCAAACGGCGATGCCAAAGCCATCCCACATCAACTTTAGCCATTAGGCATGTCGCAACCTTAGTGGGTTGCTTCGAGAAGTTAACCACATAAAGGCCGTTCTCGACATGCCCAACGTAGGCTACTTTAAGAGTCTTGCTCCACAAGAGGGCCACAGAATCAATATCAAAGAATGTAGCAAAGCCCATGAGTGCAAGTTGGCGGACAGAAAGTAAATTGTATGCAAGGGACTCAACAAGCATGACTTTCTCGATCGTGAGATCATGAGAGACAACCACCTTGCCAAGTCCCAATACCTTAGAAGATGAAGCATCACCCCATTCGACGTTGGTGGCCATAGATGAACCGAGATGCACGTCCACCACCAAGTCTTTGCTTCCGGTCATATGATTTGTGGCTCCGCTATCGAGCAACCATGATCCCCCACCGGAAGCAAACCCCTACAAAAGATCAATGCTTGGATTTAGGTACCCATTTGGTAATGGGTCCTTTGAGGTTAGTGACAAGGGTCTTAGGAACCCAAATGGACCATTCAATGTACTCATAAGAAGAACCAACAAATTTAGCAAACACATGGCCATCACTAGCACGGCATAAAACATATGACGGATTAAAATCGCCGGCCATGTTTGAGGGTGTGGTGGAGTTTTTCTTGACCCCACCACTTTTCTTCTTGGTAGAGGTGCCCTCTCCTTCTTTCACAAAGGATTGTCGGAGAGGGGGTGGTTGCTTTGTCTTGTCATTCTTCTTCTTCTTGGGCTTAGGAGCAAACCCAATTCCTTCCTTTGCCACAACTTCCTTTTGATTGCTCAAAAGGGCGTTGAGGTTCTTCTCACCTTGTATGCAAGTCACAAGGCCTTTCTCAAGTTGCTTCTTCAACTCGGCATTCTCTTCAACAAGATGCACATGCTCACAACATGGGTTAGTAGCATTTGCATTATCAATTAGAACCATGCGAGGAAAGATAGCCTTTTCCTTGGTTAGCGAAACTTGGAGTTGATCATGAGACTCCTTGAGAGTAGCATGCATTCCTTTCAAGGCCTTGTGAGCCTTGTCAAGTATGTCAAACTCCTCTTTGAGTTTAGTATGATCAACCGCAAGTTTTGCCTTCTCAGAGTTAAGGACACGAGAGACAACTAGAGCATGATCAAGATCTTTCTTTAATTTAGCATGATCAACGTTGTGTGACTCCTCAAGAGCCAAACGAAGACCACGCTCCTCCTCTAGAGCGTTAGAGAGATCCGATATCTCATCGGCATAGTCTCGACTATGCCCTTCCATTTTAGTGATGGTTTCCTCGTGAGCCTCAATAATGTCATTTGCCTCACCGAGTTGTTCCAAGAGAGCAACCACATGCTTCTTGGATTTGCCCTTGAGATTCTTTATGAACACATCAAATTCATTTTCTCCCTCCTTACTACCCTCACCCTCATCAATACAATTAGTTAATGAGGGATTAGAAGAGACAGTAGAGTTGATGATCGGAGTTACCTTGTTGGTGGCCTTGGCCATCAGACACTTGGCGGTGATGTTTTCGTTCGGTGAGTTGAATAGAGATGAGTGCGGAGTGGTAGCAATTGCAATTGTGGCCATAGTGGTCACCTCATCCTCTTCATCATTGTCATCATCCTCCACATATTCTTCTTGAGCCACCAACACTTTCGGAGGAGTCTTTTTGATGAAGTTGTTCTTGTTGGGATAGGACTTTGACTTGTCCTTCCGAATAAGCTTGCCTCCAAAGTCTTCTCTCTTCTCATATGGGCAATCCGCAACGAAGTGGCTTACATTTCCACAGTTGAAGCATGTCCTTACTCGTTGCTTCCCTTTGTTCCCACTGGAGTTGTTCCTGTTGAAGTTGGACCTTGAATTCTTCTTGCCCCAGAATTGCCTAGAAGCAAGAGCCATGTGCTCGTGATAGGCATATTTGGTGTCCTCGGGGCAGCACTCATCATCATCTTCAACTTCCTCCTCTTCCACACAAGCCTTGGCCTTCAGGGCAAGATTAGGCTTCTTGGATCGTTGAGCTCTTAGGACCGCATTGTCAGCGGTAACGTCAAGGATCCTCATGGCAACAAATTCATCCAACACTTCGTTTGAGGATAAAGTGTGGAAGTCCGGTGTCTGACGAATCACAGAGGACATGGCCTTGTGATAGGGCATCATGGCCTTGAGGAACTTGCGCTTGATCCAATTGTCATCCGTGTCCTTACTGCCATGGTCTCGAAGAGACACTGCAAGAATAGTTAATCTTCGATAAAGTTCACGAGGATCTTCATCCTCGATCATTGCAAACTCATCAGCTTCATCTTGCACTACTTCATAGTTGGAGCGTTGAATGCTTGTGCTTCCCTTGTACATTGTGCCAACATGCTCCCATGCTTCCTTGGCCACAGTGAATGGACGAAGATGAGCAATGTCTCCAGGAGGGATTGAGTCTTGAAGAATGCAAAGTGCGGACTCGTTGAACTGATGATCGGCAGTTTCTCTTGGAGTCATGTTGTCGGGATCATACGGATAAAAACCTTGCTCAATGATTCTCCAGAGGTTAGTGGAACAATGATTAATATGACGTTTGAAACGAAATACCCAAGTAGCAAAATCAGTATTTTTAACAAACTTCGGTGGGGGCCCGACGAAATTTAAATGCGGTGTGGGGACGGGTCCTCCATAGTGAGTAGGCGGAGGAGATTGGGCAAATTTCCCACTACCATGCTTAGTGACCGGGGCTTGCTCACTACTAGCTTCTCCCTTGTCGGGATTAGCCTCTGACACGTTGGTAGCGGGACGACCCACTTCCAACGGTGAGGTGGATAATTTAAGCCCCTCAAACATTTCTTTAAACATGCCCTTGACCTCGCTCGCTAGTGATTCTTTCAATGTGGTCAAGGCCACATTGAACTCCTCACGAGTGACGGAGGCTCCCCCATCTACCGTAGGCAAGGACGGATTTCCATCGGAATGGTCCTCCGTCTCGACTACGTTGTCAACCATACTCTTTGGACGGTAAAGTCCTTAAAAAGAGACGAGGCTCTAATACCAATTGAAAGGATCGATATGGTTGACTAGAGGGGGGGGGGTGAATAGGCAACTAACAATTTTTAGCTTTTCTTAACCAATTAAAATTAGGCGACAAAATAAGTTGTCTAGATAAACTACTATGAAGACAACTAATGTAAATAAGCCCAACAACTACACAAGCATGCTATAGGAATTAAACAAGTAAAGCATGCAAGAGTAAAGGTAAGAAATAACCACAAGTAGAACCGAAGGAGACGAGGATGTGTTTCCGAAGTTCCTTCCCTTTGAGAGGAAGTACGTCTCCGTTGGAGCGGTGTGGAGGCACAATGCTCCCCAAGAAGCCACTAGGGCCACCGTATTCTCCTCACGCCCTCACACGATGCAAGGTGCCGTGATTCCACTAGTGGTGCCCTTGAAGGCGGCAACCGAACCTTTACAAACAAGGTTGGGGCAATCTCCACAACTTGGAGGTTCCCAACAAACCACGAAGCTTCACCACAATGGAATATGGCTTCGAGGTGACCTCAACCGTCTAGGGTGCTCAAACACCCAAGAGTAACAAGATCCGCAAGGGATTAGTGGGGAGAATCAAATATCTCTTGGTGGAAGTGTAGATCGATGCCTCCTCAAGCAATCCCGAGCAAATCAACAAGTTTGATTGGCTAGGGAGAGAGATCGGGCGGAAATGGAGCTTTTGGAGCAACAATGGAGTGGTGGGGGAAGAGGTAAGTCTCCTTGGAGAAGAAGACCCCCTATATATAGTGGGGGGACAAATCCAACCGTTATTTGAGGTTTCAGCCCGCAGAGAGCGGTAGTACCGCAACTCATGAGCTGTACTACCGCTGGCTGAGCGGTACTACCGCTTGGGAAGCGGTACTACCGCCAAGGCAAAAAATCGAGACCTGATACAGCCACGGATGAAATAAATTACATCCGTGGCTACATCCGCAGGGGAAAACGGAAGTAGCAAAATGCGACACGGTACTACCGCTTCAGCTAAGCGGTACTACAGCTTAAGCTAAACGGTACTACCGCGCGGTATGCGGAAGTAAAAAATTACTTCCGCATCCACTTCTTATACTTAGACTTCAGCGCCTGGCCCAGATACACGGTACTACCGCATGGGGACGCGGTACTACCGCGGGAGCGGTACTACCGTGTCGGCAAGCGGTACTACCGTGTACCTGTGCGGTACTACCGCTTGGCAGAGCGGTACTACCGCATGCTTGGCAGAAGATCAGTACAGAAGCCACAGAATTGCCTCAACGAAAGAAAAACCGGTTGGACCTCCAGAGAAGCAAGGAAAGGAAGTGTGGGAGAAAGATGTGTACGTGTTGATTCTACCCAAACCTTTCCGACGCGGACCCCCTCTTAATAGTACGGCTTTCCTATTACTCAATGCCACCTACAGGGAGCAAAAAGAAAACACCGTCCTTCATAGAATCCGAGGGGCAAGCAATCGTCTTGTGCCATAAGGGAGATATACCTGTATGAGCTTACAGCACACGATCAGTCCGCAAGAGTATTGTCATCAATCACCAAAACTATTAGGGAGAAAAATGCCCTTACAAACTCCTTATAGCCGACCGCTGGTTGCATTATTAACCATGCTCTTAGGTGTAACATTTTACCTTCACATCGTAATGCACGCGGTGGCGGAGAAAGGGGGACCGGCAAGGCCCTGGCCCCTCCTAAGATCAGTGATTGCTGCTAGTTAGTAGATGAACAGTGTATGATCTAAAAACAATACATGTATTAGTATTGTTTGGCCCATGTTATCAGAAGTTTTAAGTCATTAACCTCACTGAGTACTTAATTCCCGGCTCCGCCACTGAGTGCGTGTACGTGCCAGTGTGGACCTCTATGATGTTCCTTTCCGACATGCCGCTCCTCCTCCCCTATTCGTTACCTTCGTCTCCCTCTCACGGTCAAAATGTTAAGGCGGATACATCATCAACTGCTGGAAGAAGACTGCATGCAAATTGATGCCTTAAAAAGGCAAGCATGTTATTTTGGTCATGTTTATCTACAGTTTTATTTCGATATGAAAAGGCAAGTAGGTAAATTGCTCATATTTCTAACCATGGATCTCGTTCATCGCCACCCGCTCCTCACGCGTGACTCGCGAAGGAGCTGAGCCTCACGCTGGGTCATCAAGCCGGTCAATGATGGCATTGTGTAATTTCGTTCAATGATGGCATTGTGTAACGACACTTTTGATCCGAACGATTTGTGGGACAGTCTAAAAATTCGACTCGAGCGGATACTGCAAAAATGGCCTGACCCGTAAAAAGTTTAATGGAGGCCCGAAAACCGCCCTCGCATCCGGTACATATGTCGGCGCTCGGCTGATTTAGAGTATCTCTTATGTTTTCCCCCGTTTCCATCTCTCCCGCGAAGCGTTTTGCCGTTGTTTGCTCGAGCGGGTCTGCGCGGCGATCGCGAGGGAGGGTGTGGGGCGTGGCGGTGGTAGGGGTTTTGGCAACCATGGGGGCTTCGGGTGCCGCAGTGGAGGCAGCGCGCACGGCGGCTTCGTCGCTCGGAAGTGCAGGAACGACGACAAGGCAGGCGGCTCCGGCCTCCGCCGTCCCGTGTCAGACAGGCAGAGGGAGGCGGCGCACAAGCGCGACGCCGAGTCCCGCAACACCGGCGCTCCTGCTTGGGCCAGATTATGTCGCCTCGGCGCTGCAGCACCGTAGGGAGGCGGAGGTCGCTTGGTTCAATGCGAAGGAGGCCCCGCAGACGAAGATGTAGTTGCGGCCACGGGTGTGCTCGCGCTCCTGAAGGAGTTCCAGCTGCAGGTGACCCTCTGCTCCACGCTGATCTACAACACCGCCCACCGCCGGCAGCGATAGCGGCTCCAACGAGGACTCCGGCGACGAGTAGATCTTAAGCTCCCCTATGCTATGTTTAATTATGGTTTATACTAAAAACTCCCCTATGCTATGCGTGTGAAATACCGTATATTATGCTATGCTATGTTGGTTTGATGAACTTGGCGAGACGTTTTTAGCATCAAGTAGTTCGTTTAAATTTGTGGTCTATGTTGGATCTGTTCTTGCAGCGTGCCCGGCACCCTGCAAAAACCATTGACGGGATACCGTAAATGATATTTTCGGGACATCGGCTTGCGGGATTAGCTAGAGATGCTCTAAACTCTTCTTCTCATTAATGAACGAGGCAAACCTTTTGCCTCTTGTTTTTAAAAGAAAAATATCTACGAGTGTGTTTTGTAAAACCCTGGCATGTGCAGTTGTGTATTTTTCCCGAAGGCGCACTGAGTTCTTAATAAAGAGACAGACACTTGACCACTATCCAGCTAGCGACTGATACATCAGCTCTTCCGCCGGACACGCAAACCATTCGTGTGTACTCATACACGCGCACTGCTAATCGAGCCGGAGAGACAAATTAGCTACTCCTAGATGCCCCATCAAATCCACTCCGCTGGACCTCGCAACCAACATTTTAGTATAAACCCTTTGACAGATCATCTGTACAGTTGCACCGTGCGCCCAAGACACAACAAATCAAATCAAACCAAATCAAAGGGGGTGGCATCAAGCCTTGCCGGATAGATCACCAACCATCCGTGTCATCGCCGTCTCCATCGCCCACACACATCCGTGTCACCCCGCGTCCATATACGTACGTACCCTGCGCTGCGCCTGCCCGCGCGTGGTCCAGACTACGAAGTTGACGCGCGCGTATCCATGCGTGGAGCGGCACCCGTGCGCAGTGCGCCCGCCCGGCATGGCGCCAGGGCGCGCGCGTGCGCGGCCGGCCATCGGCGTCGGAGGGGAGAACCACCCGTGACCTAACGGCGGATCCGGCCCGTCCGCGCGGCGATCGGACCGCCGCCTCGGGTGCTTCGGGGTGACAAGCTAACAAAGCGCGTGCGACTCGAAAGCCACGAACGAGAGCGACGGGGCACCGGCCCGATCCATTCCATCGGGTGGCGCTTTGCTTTGGATACGTTTCTCTCCCTGGTGATGATGCTGCGTCGCAGGCTTTATGGCGTTCCTAAAGAGGATAAAGGGCGCCGCTGGGGTCCCTCGCTCCGGCCCCCGGCGGGGGCGGCCGGCCCTCCACTCGCGCACGCCGTGCTCCCGGCCCGGGGTGATCGGCGTGCCCGCGCCCGCGAAAGGCTTGGCTACGCTAAGCGCCGTGGTAGGTGCAATCAGCGACCCACGCACACGCCGTAGCTGATTGCCGGTCCTGTTGCCGATCCGGTCGTGTTTCCATGGTCGCGAGATGGATTAGGTGCTAGCATTACCATCTACCTCAGCCACCGACTGCTCGGCCCCCGTTTGGAATGTGACAAACTTCTAATAATCGGAGGATTAATCCGCTTTCCATGGTGGTTGGGCAGTTCTGAAACGCGCATCTCGTTGGCGAATTGAGACAGATAGCCGAGACAAGGAGGTTATGGCAGACAGTACTACGACTGATCTGACCATTGAGTTGGAGGGTTGTTACATCGAGGAGCTAAACCCTAATTATCCTTCTAGACTTACATGACCCTGCGACGAAGAGTACGCGCCGTGCCGTCAATCACGCGGAGGACGGACATATATAGCGTACGTGACATCGATCACATTTGCTGCTCTCGCCTTATAGTGGTAACCAATCACACACCTTGCACTTGAATGCACGTAACGTAAATCTTGAGCGACTGCGCCAGAAACGGACGCTGTTCCTCCATAAGCTCCGCTTCCCGTTTCGGCTAGGCAGAAAATCCTGGTATTCCTCTGCATGCATCTGCACATTTCCTTCGTACCGTCGCCGTCTCTGCGTAACATTTCCGGTCATCAGAGCGCTCAGGGACGCGCTAGTCCCCACTCCCAATCCTTCCTTTTCTATCGAAAGCAACAAGATTTTTCCCCACCAAGTACCGGCTCCAATTCTTCATCCTACACGTGACAGTGATTTATTACTGCCCTTTCACCTGCAAACGGCAAAGCTGTAGTCCTGAGTAGTGACTAACGGCACCCTAGCAGTAGCGGAGCACGAACTGCACCACCAACTAACTGTTGGGTCTTGACTCAGACTCGGAGATAGCCAACCCATGCTAGGCGGTACTCCACGACTAGAATAAATAAGCAAGCACGCAAGAGGCTGCTATTTGCTCTGGTGCACTGTCCACACCACGCATTAAGTGGAAACATTCGAGCTAAATTAAAGTGGGCGTCCAAGTTAATTGAAAACAACCATGCATGGTGGGGGTGGACCATATGAAAACGCAGAAAAGCAAAATAAGGATTGTTATTTTTATTATGATTATGATATAGTGGTGGTACGATTCTTGGCCTGGACTCTGGAGCCATACCAGCAATAGCAAACCACCCATTTCTCGATCAATAAAATCGGGCTAGTACGTACGTACCACCTTCGCATTTTTGTAGTACGTAGTGCCCACTAATTGAGCGAACCACCATTCTAACTCGTTTCTTTTCTCCATGACTTGTCTTCTTTCTTGACATGACCACTAATGCATCTTCTATCGCCACCTTTGTGCTAAACTAGCAGTGCATTATCTTATCTCCAACTGACACTCCTCGAGGACGAAATCATCCGGACGAACATTCATGTCCACTGGCAGGCAGGCCTGTGTGTGCCTACAGTGACGCGGCAATGCACTGCACGTAGTACGGGGCTTAGTGTTTCCGCCATTAAAGAAAAAAAAGGTAGTCGCAGGCTGTAATAACTCTTGGCAATGTAGTCAAAGTCTGTCCTTGGCAGCATGTTTAATTAGTTTAAGCTGACTTTGGCATCGGACGTCCGCTCTACTCTTCCCTCCAGTTGATGATCGGAGCACCGACTAGAGCAGCAGACTCTACTGCGGTGAAAGCGAAAAGAAAAATCAACTCCTTAACGTCTTGTGGGCTCCTTCCTTCCTATGGTCGACCACACGAAGATCACGAGGAGTAAAAAACAATACTCCCTCCATTTCACAATGTAGTGCTTCCTCTATCCTCGTGCTTCAACTTTGACCGTAAATTTAACCAACGAGACCGTCTGCGGCGGGAGCAAAAATTATACCAATGAATTCGTATTCAAAAGAAATTTTCAATCATGTAATTTTTTCTCCCGCCGCAGTCAGTCTCGTGGGTTAAATTTATGATCAAAGTTGGACCTCGAAAAGCGTGGACGCACTATATTTCGGAATGAAGGGAGTACTACTACGGCCCGCACAGAGTAGACGAGGGACGCCGTGCTGTGCATAAAGGCCAAGAGACCAGTAAGTAACATGCCCGTAATCAAGGGAGGGACATGACAGATTGACACTTTGACAGGTCAGGATAACATCCATCGCATTCTCTTCCGAATCATCAGAACTACGTACTCTAGTAGTAGATCTGACCAAACCCAACCCTCAAAAGGGGTGATGAACACTCGCTGCGATCTCCGCGCTCCAAGCCAATCAATCAGCGCCAAATCCAACCCCACGCATGCCCGGGCATGATTCCATTTACGCCCCGCCATGTACGAAACTGCACATGTACCAGCTGTGCGCCGTTGCACTTTGCTGACACTACGAGCGCAGATGATTATGCTCATCCTGGTTGTTGTTACTACTTTTAAGGCAGGGCTGAGTGGTTTGTGTTTGTGGGTAACCTGCCGGCATCGGGGCATGGAACCATCCACCTGCACTGCACCCGAGCCGTCCGATCACCCATCCAACGGCGCAGGTTCATCCCATCTCGCCTGTCTTGCCCCGATGTGCCATGGGTCATGTATGTTTCGTACTCGTACTCCTCTTCCTTTCTCATAGTTTGTGCATATCCCTAACTTCCCGGTGGATGAAGTGGCGTTGTAGCCGGTGATACTACGTGCCATCTACCGCACCGTCTTCTTGCACTCTTGCGCTTGGACGTTAGCCCTCGGCTAATCACGGTCGTACTCGTCCGTTTTAATTCCATCTGATTAGACCGGTGGCGATAGATAGCAATGCTCTAGGAGTATTCAATCTTCCACGGGAGTGCGTGGGGCAACGCTGCGTACGAGTACTACCACTAGCGTGCTCGGTGGCGATGACATGCCACTGACTCGCTGACACGGATTTGTACACGAGCTTTCACCGCTTACGTGGTCATACTAAAATGTGGCAGGCACATGCGCAGGCCTAGAAGGGAGAGGCCTGCCACTATTCAGCATCTTTGGATCCTCTCCTCTTTCCGAGCGCCAGGAGCTGGAGCTGAGCGACAAGCCTACTATCTCTCGTCCTTTCCAGACCATCCTTCCATCTACACCTAACCTACTGACCTCCCTTTGTTATTTTACTGTCACACATGCGTAACTCAAGTTTGTTTATTAATTAGTACTCACCCCGATAATTGGCTGTCAGTGTAGTCGGAAGGATCGATGGAACTGTAGAGGGTGTCGCGGTGGAAATTCGGGGCCGTTAGCCGGTTTCTTAAGAAACCAACCAGTGACATGTTTGATTGCGCTGTTAGCTTAGCTTAAGGAGAAATGATGCAGGACCGTGACTGCAAATTTTGCATGTCTTGGATACTCGAGAAAAGGATTAAGAGTGGAATTTGTGTTGTCGTTGTTTTTCTCTTGGGGAAGGTATGGAAGATGGATGAGTGAGCGGAGCCTGGTAATTTCCTTCATAAAGGCTCCTTTTTCTCCATATCCTTTTGGATCTACAAGCTGTAGGCACCTTTCCGTTTACTACTGACCATAGGTGGTGAGCTGTTAACGATCAGAATTGCATTTTTCTTTTCTTTTATCGGCGTTAGCAAAAGGCATTTGCTCCAAGGAAAAGCAAGGCATCACACACACACACACACACATCGGTGCCACTAGCTCAGAAACACTAGCACAATTCTTTGGAGTACAACACTATGACATGAATAAGACAACAGTCTTCCACATCTTTCGGTTTGAGCTCCGTGCACCATCCCCTGCCAGGTTAATTGAACCGTTTGGAGGTTAGCAGCGAACAGTGATGTTCCAACTGACCACTGTTCTTGGACGCTATGCTGACTTTAATCCTGATTTGTGCCATGTTTATTAGATTAGATAGATGGTGTGTTGAGCTGTTAGCGGATGGGAATAATAAGATCGGGGTGGACAAGTGTCACCATTAAACTTATATAAATATTCTACCTGCCGGTTCCAAGCGGCTATCTGCTGCTTAAGATATGTCTGCACTCTACAGTCAGCTAGTATATCTTCTTCCTTCTCGGAACTCTTGAATGAATCCATATAATACGCCTGTGTTCTGTACTTCTTCCGCGTTAGAGGCTAAAGTGGTGAGTAAGAAGCATCGCGGCGTGTACTACTACTATCGGTGGCCGTTTGTTCGCATTATTTGCGTGAACAATGTGCCTCTAGTTTCTCCATCGGTTGTTGTGGACGCGGCGGTGTTAGCGTGCTCCTGCTCTCGCGTTGCTCCCTGAACGCATCAAAAGCAGAGTCCACACGACCATTGACTACTCATAACCCACCGTTCATTTGGGTTCTAAGCAAAGGAGATCGTTCGTTTCTTATGTTATTTTTGTTGTTATAAACACAAGAGCGTCACAATAATTTCTCTAAAGTGGAATTTCCACACATCTTCTTGCTCTCCACTAACAACTCCCGGTTTTATCAGATACTTTGTGCATTTATAAGAGCATCTCCAGCCGCGCCCCCAACAGGCCCTCCCCACGTGTTTTTGCCGCGCCGGCATCGAAAAAACCGGCCAGTCGCGCCCCCAGAAGCCCGTTTTTCGCCGGCTCGGGCCAAAACTGGTGCCGGCGGACCCAGGCCGAACCCGACGCCCTGGAGGGCGCCTGGGGAGCCGGCACAAGCGAAAAGGGCGCGTGGGTTCGCCCTGTCGGCGACTCGAGGGCCTCTTCCTGCCGTTTCTTGTCGCTTTTCCCTCGCTTCCCTCCCGCTCGCTCGCCTTCCTCCCGCCATTCCCTTCCTTCCTCCTGCCAAACTCCCTCCCGCTCGCCTTCCAGTCGGCTGCCATGCCACCGAGGAAGTACGTCATGCCACGCGCGGCGGCAACCGCGACCGGCACCGTGGCCCAGCCGAAGCAGTGAAAGCCGAGGGTGCCGCCGTCCAAGCCACCGGGCATGTCAAACGCCGAGTGGAGGGCGAAAGTTCAGCGACGCGATGCAGTCACCGCCGACCGGCGGAACAGGGCCATCGCCAAGAAGGCCCGCGACAACGCGGCGGGCGCGGCTGCGGCTGCCTCCTCATCGGCGGACCACGCGGGGATGATGAATCCAGCCGACATCCACGCCCAGTACGCGCCCTGGGGACAGCAAGGCGTCGGTTCTCCGCAGCCATGGGGATCGCCGTCGCCCGGCTACGCCGACGGCGACGCGCACGGTGGGTTCAACCCAAACGTGACCTTCCCCCATGGCCACCCGACGACGACGCGCACACCCTCGCCCGCCTTCGCCTGCGTGCAGTACCCTCCATACAACTACTCGCCGCCCGCCTACGCGTCCTCACCGACGCCCCCTTTCTGCCGTGGACCGCTGCCCTTCTCGCACCTCGGCGACACCAACGAGACAGGAGCCGACATGGACGACATCATCGCGACAGGTTCGACCGCGGCCGCCGCGTCTCCCGGGTTCGTCACCCAGGACGAGACGGTGGATCTCAGCGGCGGCATGGAGGCCGAGCTCGGCTACGTCTACGGCGAGGACGTGCAGGAGGCGCAGAAACCCGAGGAGGAGGAGGACGAGGAGGAGGAGAAGGAGGAGCCGGCGCCTGATCCGACGAAGGGGCGCAAGAAGAAGAAGCGGGCGGCTAGGCCAGGCGAGCCGCGCATCAAATTGACGTCCAAGGAGGAGAATGCCTTGCCGAAGCATGGAAAGTCGTCTGCCTCGACCCGACTACCGGCACGAACCAGAGCTTCGAGACGTACTGGGACCGCATCAAGTCCGAGTTCGACGAGCGGAAGCTCGTCGAACCCTACTTCAAAGGCGTGTACATGCAGCGCGGCTCCAAGGCGATGGCGAACCATTGGGGGCGTATCCAGGGGGCGTGCAACAAATGGCATGGTATCGTCGAGGAGGTCGCGGCTCGCCCAGAGAGCGGCGCCAACGTTGAGGATCAGGTATGCCACGCCGTTCGCCCGCCTCTCTTCGTCGTCTACGCCCGCCAACTGTTTGTTCCTCCCGCAGTTGCTGCACATGTTCGCCATGTATCGGCGTGACAACCTCGACGCCGACTTCAAGTACCTCCACGTTTACAAGCGCATTGATAAGTGCGAGAAGTGGGCGGAAGTCCGGCGCACCCTCGACAAGGCCAAGGAGACATACAAGCCGGACGCGACGACTCCGGACGCGTCAGAGGGGCGGCCGGACGGCCACAAAGGGGCCAAGAAAGGGAAACAAGCCGACGCTGCTACCGCGCGAGTGCAGGAGTCCATCGAGCATTGCCTCGCCGACGCACAAGCCCGGGCCGTCCTGCGTGAAGAGAAAATTGCGACGCGGTGGTCGTCGTTGATGACGAACAGCGCCATCAAGCTCGACCTGCTCCGGACCAACGTCGACCTGCTCCGGACCAACGTCGCCGCCAAGAAGAGGAACACCGACATGGCTTTTCTGATGGGCGGGGCGGACATGCTTCAGAGCAACGACGAGCAGCTCAAGGCGTGGTACATGGGGGAGCGCGGCCTCATCCTGAACCAGCTGCCGACGACGCCAACTCCCGTGCCCACGACCACGCCGACGCCAAGCCCGAACGATGACGCCTCCACGTCGCCGCCCAGCAGTACCGAAGCCGCGCCGACACCGCCCAACACCGAAGCAGCTCCGATACCGCCGAGCCCGCGCACGCCGACTCCGCCGATGCCTGGAGCCGACCCCGCCGAGTGATTCGTTGCGCACGCGAACTTGCGGCGCTCTGTTTTTGTACGCCAGACTACATCCGATCGCCGAACTGTGACTTGTGATCGCCGGATTTGTGGCGTCTTTTGTGAGCGGGAACGACCAAGTTCGAATTTCCCGCATCCTGGGGCCGGCGCTTGGGGGCGTGACTGGGAGCTAGGTCGCCCCCAGGGGCCGAGCTAGCGCCGGTTCACCCCCAGGCCGCTCTTTTTAGGCGTCCTGGGGGGCCGAACGACTGGAGATGCTCTAAGACTCACATCATTGTTTGGCCACATTAAGACAACAAAATGTGTTGATCCAATGAAATATGTCAGTATTTAGCCAACAACAATAGGGTCTTTTACATATGTCCGTTTCGAAGAAAAAAAAACCTCGAACCCACTACTCAGATTCACCCTTAATTTCGAAGCATGGTCAAATTTACCCCGCTGCCGTCAAGTCACCTTATAGAAATGTCCTTCTATGCCGTCGAACAGTAAATTTGACCGTCTTGTGAACAGTAAATTTGAAAAAATAGAGAAAAAAAATAAAAAAAATCTGAAATTTTGCGGGATCGAAGATACTCAGGTGCATGGAAATATTTGTGTTGTTTGGACATCGAGGAGCTCATGGCGAAGGAAAAAATTCAATTTGTATAGCTGCGAACAGTAAATTTTAAAAAAGCAAGAAAATTCAAAAAATGTGAAAAAAATGGCATCCAAGATGCTTGGGTGTGCAAGGTGCATGCAAATTTTTGTTGTGTTTGGACATTGTAGGAGCTCGTGAAGGAAAAAAAATGGCTCGGAAAAAACTTTTAAAAAATGCACTATTTTGTTTTCTTTGCTAGAGCTCTTCACATGTCATTTGATCACAAAAATTTGCAAGCACCTTGCGCATCCAATCCTCTTTGATGCTAATTTTTTTCTTTATTTCTTTGAATTTTCTTGCTATTTTTTTGAATTTATTATTCACACGCGTACAAATTTAGTGTTTTTCCTTTACCTCGAGCTCCTGCAATGTCCAAATAGCACAAAAATTTGCACACACCTTGCGCACCTGAGTATCTTGGATCCCACAAAATTTCAGACTTTTTTGAATTTTTGTATTATTATTTTTCAAATTTACTGTTCACCAGTTATTGTTCACCAGGACGATAGAAGCCCTTTGACCGGATGGTAACGACACATAAGGGCATTTCTATAACTGCACATGATGGCAGTGGGGCGAATTTGAGCAAGCTTCAAAATTAGGGGCAAATCTGAGTAGGTGGTTCGATTTCGGGACGGAAATGCAAATGGCCCATAACAATAGTACTTAAGTTGAGTTAAAATTACAACATTTGTTACTAAATATGACGTTTTTGCAGTTCAAAACGTCTTATATTTAGTTAGAAAGGGAGGAAGTCTTAGAGGAACAAGTAACAAATATTCCTCACGACATCTTTCAGTCGTGATATTGTACAACATGTAGAGAAGGAGATGACTATCGTCACTCATATTAACCATGTATGATGTTACTCACGGATAGGGGTTGTAGTACACTTGCAGTCTCTGCAGATAACGATAGGAGATCGTCAAAGTATCACCACTGTACAAGTTACTCACTGTTAGGGGTAGTGATGTGATCCACGAGCTGAGCCATGACATCGAAGATTGCACAAAGCGCTTCGCGCACCACTTCACGTGCAAGGCAGGAGCATCAGGGCCTTAGGCACCATGTTTAAATAGAGGTTACAATGGAGAGAAGATGTGTAAAACCGCTGCATAGAGGGGGAGAGAGAGTTGATGCTGACGGTAGCAAGATTGTTGATGTAGATCATTGTCACCGGGAGAGAGGGGAAGAGAACCCCCTCCTTCTTCTACTTCCTTGGCCTCCCCCCTAGACGGGAGGAGAGACCCCCTCCTAGATTGGATCTCTCTCTCTTTTATTTCTGGACCGCTTTTCTGGCCTTTCACCGTTTCTTAAATATCCGGAGATCTGTAACTCCGATTGGGCGGAAATTTTGAGGGGATTTTTATCCATAAATTATCTTTCTTGCGACGAAAGAAGGGCAGCAACCACCTTACGAGGTGCCCACTACCCAAAAGGGCACGCCCTGGTGCTTAGTGGGCCCCTCGAGCACCGTCCTGCGTTGATTCTTCTTTCATAAATTCACATATATTCCAAAATAATTCTTCGTAAATTTTTCTCGCGTTTGGACTTCGTTTGATATGGATATTCTGCAAAATAAAAAACATGCAACAAACAAGTTAGTCCAAAAAATTAATATAAAATGTTGCCAAAAATGTATGAAAGTTGTATAATATTGGCATGGAATAATAAAAAATAAAAAATATGACAGAGATGTATCACGCGTGCGCTGCGACCATCCTCGTGTCAGAGCTCTCTCTATCCCTTGTGTTCTTCTCTTGGGTG
>LR738715.1:183718543-183829460 GCA_902687465.1 Secale cereale | reverse complement strand
TCTTGCGACGAAAGAAGGGCAGCAACCACCTTACGAGGTGCCCACTACCCAAAAGGGCACGCCCTGGTGCTTAGTGGGCCCCTCGAGCACCGTCCTGCGTTGATTCTTCTTTCATAAATTCACATATATTCCAAAATAATTCTTCGTAAATTTTTCTCGCGTTTGGACTTCGTTTGATATGGATATTCTGCGAAATAAAAAACATGCAACAAACAAGTTAGTCCAAAAAATTAATATAAAATGTTGCCAAAAATGTATGAAAGTTGTATAATATTGGCATGGAATAATAAAAAATAAAAAATATGACAGAGATGTATCACGCGTGCGCTGCGACCATCCTCGTGTCAGAGCTCTCTCTATCCCTTGTGTTCTTCTCTTGGGTGAGTTGCACGTTTAGGTATCACTCGCGTGTGGAGTGTAATGCTTTGTAGGCTCCGTGGTTGAGGTATTTGCATGGGCCGCTCAAGATTGCCTCGTACATGCGGGACACGTGCCTTGGCATGTGTTCATGCTTGGATTTCTTGCTGCCTAGCAGGTCGCCATCCTGCCCGGTCGTTGCCGCCGTGTAATGTCCAGGATGGGACTATATCTCCTATGTGTCGAGGCACGACTTAAAGATATAAGTCCATTCTGGAATGATTGCAAGTTTGGTACCTTTGCACATCTCATGTAAAATAGGGATGAAAGCGGAAAAGATAGTTGGCTTACACTCGCCACGTCACACAATTCATTACATGTCCAAACATCATTCAAATAAACATCACAATTGAACGGCCTAGATGAAGGGAATGATTTGAGTTGGGTTGATGGGCTGTTGGAGGGGTTTCTTGGGCCTCAAAGAGGAGGTACTTTTAGCCCACGAGAATAACTGTTGGAGCCTCAAACGAACTCCAAACGCGACAAAACTTGACAGGCGGGTTACACATACTAAAACAACATCGCACAACAAGTCTCACGCCAAACCGAAAACGTTACACGGCCAAACACAAAAGTAGGCCTTGGGGATGCCACGAACACGTGAGAGAGCGCCGGAACTCGAAACGGACAACGGAAAGGAACGAGTGGGACCGGATGCAAACGACAACACAAATGCAATGCAATGCTCATGACAACATGACCTGGATGGATGCACACACGCACACGACAAAACGACGAAAACCCGAAAAGACGAAGAACCCGGAATGGAACTGATGAAGCCAAAGATATATATATTGCCCAAAAAGGAAAGTATTACATCCGGGGCATTACAAACTCTCCTCTACTACGAAAAGATCTCGTCCCGAGATCTAGGACTGGAAGAAGGAAGGGTACTCGGAACGAAGGTGATCTTCTCATTCCCACGTAGCTTCTCGGTCGGTATGGTGTGACCACTTGACTTTCAAGAACTTGATTGACTTGTTGCGGGTCTTGTGCTCGGTTTCTTCGAGAATAGCAACGGGATGCTCTCGGTAAGACAAGTCTTGTTGAAGATCAATCTCCTCAAACGGAATGGTGCGTTCAGGTGTCTTGTAGCACTTGCGGAGTTGAGACACGTGAAACACATCATGAACATTGGCGAAGTTGGAAGGGAGCTCAAGTTGATAGGCTAGATCGCCTCTTTTTCCAAGGATCTTGAAAGGGCCCACGTATCTAGGAGCAAGCTTTCCTTTGATACCGAACCTTTGGGTGCCTTTCATAGGAGAAACACGGAGATAGACATGATCCCCAATGTTGAAGGCCAAATCACGATGCTTGCCGTCATAGTAGCTCTTCTGACGCGACTGAGCGACCTTGAGATTCTCACGTATGACTTTGCACATTTCTTCAGCTTCTGAGATCAAGTCATTACCAAGAAGTTGACGTTCACCAGTCTCGGACCAGTTGAGAGGGGTACGACACTTTCTGCCATAGAGGATTTCAAACGGGGCTTTGCCGGCACTTGCTTGGAAGCTGTTGTTGTAAGAGAACTCGGCAAACGGAAGGCAATCTTCCCATTTCATGACAAAAGATATGACACAGGCTCTGAGCATGTCTTCTAGAATCTGATTCACTCTCTTGACTTGACCACTAGTCTGAGGGTGAAATGCAGTTCTGAAACGGATCTTAGTGCCCATGGCAGACTGAAAGGAGTCCCAGAACTTGGAAGTGAACAAACTTCCACGGTCTGAGGAGATAACTTGAGGAATGCCATGTAAGGACACAATTCTGGAAGTGTACAATTCTGCCAGTTGTGCTGCATTGATGGATTCTTTGACTCGAAGGAAGTGAGCGACTTTGGTAAGCTTGTCAATCACCACAAAGATAGAATCATTCCCTCTCTTGGACTTAGGAAAGCCAGTGACGAAATCCATTTCAATGTGGTCGAATTTCCACTCGGGAATAGGAAGAGGTTGGAGAAGACCGGCTGGACGTTGATGCTCTGCCTTCACTCTTCTGCAGACATCACATTCATTCACGAATTGGGCAATCTCCCTTTTCATGCGAGTCCACCAGTAAGATTGCTTGAGGTCTTGGTACATCTTGGAACTGTCAGGATGAATCGAAAGGAGGGAATCATGTGCTTCATCCATTATGAGCTTACTGAGATCACCTTTGGGAACCACAAGTCTGTCCTCAAAGAACAAGGTATCTCTCTCATCAACGCGATAGCACTTGTATTTGGGAGTACCCTTTGCAATACCATGTTTCACTTTATGCACCATAGCATCATTGAGTTGGGCCTCACGGATCTGATCTTCCAAGGTAGGAGCAACTTGAAGATTTGCAAGAAAGCCTTGCGGAACAACTTGGAGGTTGAGCTTCCTGAATGCTTCACAAAGCTCAGGCTGAAACGGCTTGATAAGGAGACTGTTGCAATATGCCTTTCTGCTCAAAGCATCTGCAATCACATTCGCCTTGCCAGGTGTGTATTCGATGCTTGGATCATACTCTTGGATTATTTTGACCCAACGAGTTTGGCGGAGGTTCAGATTCAGCTGTGTGAAGATGTACTTCAAGCTCTTGTGATCGGTGAAGATGTCGACTTTTCTGCCCAACAGAAGGTGTCTCCACGTAATCAAATCATGTACCACAACTGCTAGTTCGAGATCATGTGTGGGGTAGTTCTTCTCACTTGGCTTCAGTTGACGAGAAGTGTATGCCACAATCTTCTTGCCCTGCATTAGCACACCACCAAGTCCTTGAAGAGAAGCATCACAGAATACTTCGTAGGGCTTGGACTCATCTGGAGGAGTAAGAACTGGAGCAGAGATGAGCTTTTCTTTGAGAGTTTTGAATGCCACATCACAGTCTGGAGACCAGTTGTACTTGACATTCTTCTGCAGCAAGTTAGAGAGAGGCTTGGCAATCTTGGAGAAGTTCTCAACAAACCTTCTGCAATAGCTAGCAAGACCAAGAAAGCTTCGGAGTTGCTTGACGTTCTGAGGAGGTTCCCAGTTGACAA
The DNA here is from genome assembly GCA_902687465.1 of Secale cereale. NCBI lineage: Eukaryota > Viridiplantae > Streptophyta > Magnoliopsida > Poales > Poaceae > Secale > Secale cereale. The sequence goes on along the minus strand of LR738715.1, from coordinate 183,826,039 downwards.
TCGCTTCAACTTTCTCGGGGTTGACCGCAATACCGTCAGCGGAGATGATAGATATAAGACCTTATCGAGCCAGAATTCGCACTTGGAGAACTTGGCATAGAACTTATGTTCACGGAGTCTGTCGAGAACCAGACGGAGGTGCTTTTCGTGATCTTCTTCGTTCTTGGAAAATACCAAAATGTCATCCAGATACACAAGCACAAACTCGTTGGTGTATGGGTTAAAAATGTAGTGCATCATTCTCGAGAAGGTAGGTGGAGCATTAGCGAGACCAAAAGACATGACTGTATACTCATGGGAGCCATAGCTCGTTCTGAAGGCAGTCTTGGGGATATCTTCTTCACGAATGTGAATTTGGTGATAGCCCATTCGGAGATCGAGCTTTGAGAACACTTTAGCTCCTTTGAGCTGCTCGAACAATTCATTGATGTTGGGGAGCGGATACTTGTTCTTTATTGTCTTCTTGTTCAATGGCCGGTAATCGACGCAAAGTTGCTCCGTGCCATCCTTCTTCTTGACAAATAAGAAACCACAGCCCCAAGGAGACGTACTAGGCCTGATCAGACCCATACGCTCCTGTACATCAAGCTGTTTCTTCAACTCCTTCAACTCTTCAGGGGAGAGCTTGTACGAACGTCGGCATGCTGGCTCAGTACCAGGCTCGAGTTCAATGACGAATTCCACTTGACGATGTGGAGGCATGCCTGGATGTTCTTCAGGAAAAACGTCTTCGTATTCGTTAACCACCGGAATTTGAGAGATGGCATTAATCTCGCCCTTGTCATTGAGAGAGAAAATCCTGATTGTGTTATCCCTGGAGGCGAATATAATCACGTCTTCATCGGAATGAGTAATCTTGACTTCCTTATTTGCACAATCAATGTGAGCATCATGCTGAGAAAGCCAATCCATTCCGAGGATGAGGTCAATGTCGGAGTTCCCGAGAATAACCGGATTAGCCAGAAAGCGATAATCACCCATGCGAATAGATACATTCGGAGCAAAGTTGTTGGAGTTCATGAGCAAACCCGGAGAAAGCACAGACATCGGTCTAGGCAAAGCTTGCAATGGCATATCATGTGAAAATGCAAAAGGTCTTGACATGAAAGATTGTGATGCACCTGAATCAAACAAGACTTTTGCAGGAAAAGAGTTAACTGAGAGGTTACCCAATATCACATCAGAAGAATTCTCCGCTTGGGCTGCATTCATCAGATTCACTCTTGCAGACTTTGGATTATGCTTGACAATAGCAGTGCCGACAGGTGGAGGAGGCGGAAGGTGCCTTGGGTTGGGGCACTTGTTAGCATAATGACCCTTCTGAGTGCACTTGTTGCAGACCACTTCTGAAAGAGGACGGTAATGAGGAGCACTTGACTTGGAACCCTGAGACTGAAACTTTGACTGGTTGCTTGGGTTGGGTGGGTGGGAGAAACCACGGCCACCAGAGTTCTTGTTGTTGTTGTAGGGAGCTCGGATCACTGGAGGAGGTGGAAGCCAAAACTTATGTTGCTTCGCGACCACTTGAGAAGATGAGGAGGAGTGAACAGCGTCTCTGATCTTCTTTTTGGAAGCTTCCATCTTGAGCTGGGCTGCCTCTTGCTTAAGCGCCATGTTATAGAATTTGTCAAACTCAACAGGCTCGAACAAGGTGAGAGCAAGTTGGAGCTCATCCTTCAGACCACCACGGAACTGATAGATCTTGCTCTTGGCATCTGGGATGTCTTGCTTGGCATAGCGGGCAAGGTTCTGGAACTTGACATTATATTGGTAGACAGACATAGAGCCTTGCTTCAGGTTGCGGAATTGCTCACGCATACCCTCGATGACACTTGTTGGAATGTGGTGAGAGCGAAAGTCCTTGCAGAAGTCATCCCAGGAGATTTCACGCCCTGCTCTGGAGTCTTTGTACTGCTGCCACCAATCAACTGCTTGGTCCTTGAGTTGGAAGGCTGCAAACTTCACATAGTCCTCGGGCCTGACGTTACTGCACTCAAAATGCTTCTTGATATCAGTGATCCAATTTTCAGCATCGAGAGGGTCGACACAGTAACCGAAAGCCTTTGGTTGATTAGCCAAGAACTGGTTGAGCGTAGCATGGTGCTGTTGGTTGAAGAAATTGCCTTGGTTCCCCTAAGCACCCTGATTTGCTTGATTTGCTTGCATCTGCTGCATCATCTGCATAAGCATCTGGGTGTTCTGATTTGTAGTCTGCATAATTGCTCTCCAGGCCTCAGACGGAGGAGGAGGGGAAGGAGGACGTTCAGGAACCTCTTCACCCTCTGGGTTAGCGTTGGGAACCCTTTTCGGAGCCATCCTGAAATAGATGACCACCAATCAGTCATTTGATTGAAAGAAGATATAAGCTGAAACAACGGCTAGAAATGCAACATAGTCTTCACAAGAATCATTCGAACAAGAGGAACGAATGAAATTCTCAGTTTAATGATAACAACAATCTTCACGAGAAGCCACTTGGGAGACAAAAGGTAAATAAGAAAAAACAATAAAGTGCAGATAGAACAAATACAAGATAGGAGCTTCGTTCGACATCTTTGTGCTGAAAGCTTATGGAACGTGTTACGAAAGGGTTTTGCAATCCCCGGATCAGCATAGCCAAGGACCCTTTAAGATGCAACTACCGATCGGAACATCGGCCATAAAACCACTTCACTCAATGTAGAACCCCGAACTCCGTAACCTGCATTTGTTGGAAGAATGCCTACGATCTACTGGATGAATCCACCTATTAATTTCCAAAAGTTTCCAGTTATGCAATCAGGTGTTGGGGATACAGGGGAAGCATCGCGCACTCAACTCTAATCCTACATCCAGCTGTATCCATCCTTCAACACATAACCAGTTGTTTTCGGAAACCGTCTACCTCGGACCTTCGAAACGCATCTACTATACAAGCTATGGAAATACTTCTGAACTACCTCCCCAGTACTGGGTGATGTCGGGGTTATCTTGCCACTAACCGCATAGGAGAGTTTTCGATGTCGGCCGTCTTAAGTATTCTGGAACTGCCGCGAATTGTTTGTGACGACAATACCTCGGAGCTTAACTCCCCCGGACACTGCCACAACCCCTAATGTCAGGAGGCATCGAGAACAATATTCTCGTCACAAAGACATCGAAACAATCCAAACAATACTCGCGAGATTCCTAAAAAAAATTTGGTGCAATTTTGGGAGTAGAAGAGGCAAGAGTAATCATCAGGAGTCCTCACCAGAGTGAAAAGAGATGAGGAGCAAAAGAAATCCTACTCTCCGATATAAATATAGGACTCAAAACATTTTAAGTGTGTGCCTAGACTCAACCGTCAACGATTCGATCAAACAGTGGGGGCTTCTAGGTCGGAGAAGGCTCTGAATACCAACTTGTAATGCCCAGGATGGGGCTATATCTCCTACGTGTCGAGGCACGACTTAAAGATATAAGCCCATTCTGGAATGATCGCAAGTTTGGTACCTTTGCACATCTCATGTAAAAATAGGGATGAAAGCGGAAAAGATAGTTGGCTTACACTCACCATGTCACACAATTCATTACATGTCCAAACATCATTCAAATAAACATCACAATTGAACGGCCTAGATGAAGGGAAGGGTTTGAGTTGGGTTGGTGGGCAGTTGGAGGGGTTTCTTGGGCCTCAAAGAGGAGGTACTTTTAGCCCACGAGAATAACTGTTGGAGCCTCAAACGAACTCCAAACGCGACAATACTTGACAGGCGGGTTACACATACCAAAACAACATCGCACAACAAGTCTCACGCCAAACCGGAAACGTTACACGGCCAAACACAAAAGTAGGCCTCGGGGATGCCACGGACACGTGAGAGAGCGCCGGAACTCGAAACGGACAACGGAAAGGAACGAGTGGGACCGGATGCAATCGACAACACAAATGCAATGCAATGCTCATGACAACATGACCTGGATGGATGCACACACGCACACGACAAAACGATGAAAACCCGAAAAGACGAAGAACCCGGAATGGAACTGATGAAGCCTATATATATATATATATATATATATATATATATATATATATATATATATATATATATATATATATATATATATATATATATATATATATATATATATATATATATATATATATATATATATATATTGCCCAAAAGGGAAAGTATTACATCTGGGGCATTACACGCCGTTGGCCTCTCCTTTCGTTTGAGTCAGTGGTTCTGGCCACGCGTTATGGGGCCTGCTGATACGTCCATTTTGCATCATGCTTTTATGTTGATATTTATTGCATTGTGGACTATTATTTCACATTATGATACAATACTTATGCCTTTTTTCTCTTATTTTACAAGATTTGCATGAAGAGTGAGAATGCTGGCAGCTAGAATTCTGGACCGGAAAGGAGCAAATCTGAGAGGCCTATTCTGCACAACACCAAAAGTCTTGAAAATCTATGGATAATTATTTTTTAAATATAAAAAAAATATTGGGCGAAGAAAATCCAGAGGGAGGCCCACCAGGTGGCCGCAAGTATGGGCGCCCCTACCCCAAAGGCTTGTGGCCCCCCTAGCAGGTCCCCGATGCCCATCTTCTGCTATATTGAGGGTTTTGACCTGGAAAAAAAATCAGATGAGAGATTTCGGGATGAAACGCCACCGTCTTGAGGGGGAACTTGGGCAGAACCAATCTAGGGCTCGGGCGAAGCTGTTCTGCCGGGGAAACTTCCCTCCGGGAGGGGGAGATCGAAGCCATCGTCATCACCAACGATCCTTTAATCGAGGGAGGGTCAATCTCCATCAACATCTTCACCAGCACCATCTCCTCTCAAACCCTAGTTCATCTCTTCTATTCAATTTTTGCCTCAAAACCTCAGATTGGTACCTGGGGGTTGCTAGTAGTGTTGATTACTCCTTCTAGTTGACGCTAGTTGGTTTATTTGGTGGAAGATCATATGTTCAGATCCTTGATACTATTAAATACTTCTCTGATTATGAACATGAATATGCTTTGTGAGTAGTTACGTTTGTTCCTGAGGACATGGGAGAAGTCTTGTTATAAGTAATCATGTGAATTTGGTATTCGTTCAATATTTTGATGAGATGTATGTTGCCTTTCCTCTAGTGGTGTTATGTGAATACCTTGCTGAAAACCGCTTGTCATTTCCTTCCGCTCCTCGTTGGTTTCGACACTCTTACTTTTTGAAAGGACCGTGATAGATTCCCTATACTTGTGGGTCATCAAGACACTTTTCTGGCGTCGTTGCCGGGGAGTGAAGCGCCTTTGGTGAGTGGAATTTGGTAAGTAAAAATTTATATTACATGCTAAAATTTACTATCACTTGCACAACGGAAAACAAGCCTTTGAGGGGTTTGTTCGGGATATCTTCACCTGGACCGTAAGAACAAATAGTTGCCCCTCAACCTACTGAACCTACTGAAAATATTTAGTACGAAATTCCTTCGGGTATGTTAGAGAAATTGTCAGCTAATCCTTATGCAGGAGATGGAACACTACATCCCGATATGCATCTAATCTATGTGGATGAAGTTTGTGGATTGCTACCTCTTGAGCATGCGTTGGTTTTCCCTTGAAGAGGAAAGGGTGATGCAGCAAAGTAGCGTAAGTATTTCCCTCAGTTTTGAGAACCAAGGTATCAACCCAATAGGAGACAACGCTCAAGTCACCTAGTACCTGCATAAACAATCAAGAACCTTGCAACCAACGCGATAAAGGGGTTGTCAATCCCTTCACGATCACTTGCAAAAGTGAAATCTAATAAATATAGTAAAGTAAATATTTTTGGTATTTTTGTTGTATAGATTGGAAAGTAAAGATTGCAAAATAGTAAACGAGATGCGAAGTAAATAAAAAAGATTCAATATAATAGGAAAGCAACCCGGGGGCCGTAGGTTTCACTAGTGGCTTCTCTCAAGATAGCATGTATTACGGTGGGTGAAAAAATTACTGTCGAGCAATTGATAGAAAAGCGCATAGTTATGAAGATATCTAAGGCAATGTTCATGAATATAGGCATCACGTCCGTGTCAGGTAGACCGAAACAATTCTGCATCTACTACTATTACTCCACACATCGACCGCTATCCACCATGCATCTAGAGTATTAAGTTCATAAGAACGGAGTAACGCATTAAGCAAGATGACATGATGTAGAGGGATAAACTCAAGCAATATGATATAAACCCCATATTTTTATCCTTGATGGCAACAATACAATACGTGCCTAGTTGCCCCTGCTGTCACTGGGAAAGGACACCGCAAGATTGAACGCAAAGCTAAGCACTTCTCCCATTGCAAGAAAGATCAATTTAGTAGGCCAAACTAAACTGATAATTCGAAGAGACTTGCAAAGATATCAAATCATGCATATAAGAATTCGGAGAAGAACAAAATAATATTCATAGATAAACGTGTTCATAAATCCACAATTCATCGGATCTCGGCAAACACACCGCAAAAAGTATTACATCCAATAGATCTCCAAGACAATCGAGGAGAACTTTGTATTGAGAATCAAAGAGAGAGAAGAAGCCATCTAGCTAATAACTATGGACCTGAAGGTTTGTGGTAAACTACTCACGCTTCATCGGAGAGGCTATGGTATTGATGTAGAAGCCCTCCATGATTGATTCCCCCTCCGGCAGATCGCCAAAAAAGGCCCCAAGATGGGATCTCGCGGGTACAGAAGGTTGCGGCGGTGGAAAAGTGGTTTAATTGCTCTCCCTGATGTTTCTAGGTGATGACCCAGAAGTGTAGCGGATCTATCGTAGTCCTTTCGATAAGTAAGAGTGTCGAACCCAACAAGGAGCAGAAGGAAATGATATGCAGTTTTCAGTAAGGTACTTTTTGCAAGCACTGAAATTATAAGTTACAGATAGTTTTGTGATGAGGTAATTGGTAGCAAGTGACAAATAGTAAAAGTAAATAAGGTGCAGCAAGATGGCCCAATCCTTTTTGTAGCAAAGGACAAGCCTCGACGAACTCTTATATGAAGGAAAATGCTCCCGAGGACACATGGGAATTATCGTCAAGCTAGTTTTCATCATGATCATCTGATTCACGTTCGGTAGTTTGATAATTTGGTATGTGGGTGGACCGGTGCTTGGGTGCTGTCCTTACTTGGACAAGCCTCCCACTTATGATTAACCTCTAATGTAAGCATCCGCAACTACAAAAGAAGTATTAAGGTAAACCTAACCATAGCATGAAACAAGTGGATCCAAATCAGCCCCTTACGAAGCAACGCATAAACTAGGGTTTAAGCTTCTGTCACTCTAGAAACCCATCATCTACTTATTAGTTCCCAATGCCTTCCTCTAGGCCCAAATGATGGTGAAGTGTCATGTAGTCGACGTTCACATGACACCACTAGAGGAAAGACAACATACATCTCATCAAAATATCGAACGAATGCCAAATTCACATGACTACTTATAGCAAGACTTCTCCCATGTCCCTAGGAACAAAAGTAACTACTCACAAGACATAATATTGTTCATGATCAGAGGGGTATTAATATGCATAATGGATCTGAACATATGATCTTCTACCAAATAAACCAACTATCATCTGAAGGAAATATGCCCTAGAGGCAATAATAAAGATGTTATTTGTATTTCCTTATATCATGATAAATGTCTTTCATTCATGCTAGAATTGTATTAACCGGAAACTTAGTACATGTGTGAATACATAGACAAAACAGTATGTCCCTAGTATGCCTCTACTAGACTAGCTCATTGATCAAAGATGGTTATGTTTCCTAGCCATAGACATGAGTTTTCATTTGATTAACGAGATCACATCATTAGTAGAATGACGTGATGGACAAGACCCATCTGTTAGCTTAGCACTATGATCGTTTAGTTTTACTGCTATTGCTTTCTTCTTATACATGTTCCTATGACTATGAGATTATGGAACTGCCGAGTACCGTACGAACGCCTTGTGTGCTATCAAACGTCACAACGTAACTGGGTGATTATAAAGATGCTCTACAGGTGTCTCCGAAGGTGTTCGTGGTGTTGGCATAGATCAAGAATAGGATTTGTCACTCCGAGTGTCGGAGAGGTATCTCTGGGCCCTCTCGGTAATGCTAATCATAATAAGCCTTGCAAGCAAATGACTAATGAGTCAGTCATGAGATGATGTATTACAGAACGAGTAAAGAGACTTTCCAGTAACGAGATTGAACTAGGTATTGAGATACCGACGATCGAATCTCGGGCAAGTAACATACCGATGACAAAGGGAACAACGTATGTTGTTATGCGGTTCGACCGATAAAGATCTTCGTAGAATATGTAGGAGCCAATATGGGCATCCAGGTTCCACTATTGGTTATTGATCGGAGATATGTCTCGGTCATGTCTACATAGTTCTCGAACCCGTAGGGTCTGCACGCTTAAACGTTCGTTGACGATATAGTATTTAATGAGTTATGTATGTTGGTGACCGAATGTTATCCGGAGTCCCGGATGTGATCACGGACATGACGAGGAACTCCGGAATGGTCCGGAGATAAACGTTAATATATGGGATAATAGTGTTTGACCTCCGGAAGGGTTCCGGATGTTTCCCGAAATGTTTGGGTACGAGAACACTTTAGTTGGGCCAAAAGGGAAAGCACACAAGTTTTTGGAAAGCGCAAAAGGAAGTTTTGCGGAGTCCAGGGGTCAGACGCCAGGGTCCCTGGCGTCTGGGTCCAGACGCTAGGAACCCTGCCGTCTGGCCCTGGAGTCCGAGAAGGACTCTTGCCTTTCGGGTGAAACCGACTTTGTTAAGGTTTTTACTCCAAGTTTCGACTCCAAGGCTCAACATATAAATAGAGGGGTAGGGTGATACGTCCAAAACGTATCTATAATTTCTGCTTGCTCCATGCCTCTTTTGTGTGATATTGCTATGATATTTATGCACTTCCATACACTTTTGATCATATTTGGACTAACCTATTAACTCAGTGCACCACAGTGCCAGTTCCTGTTTTCTGCTGTTTTTCTATTTCAGGTTTCCCCCATATTAAAAGTGCCCTAAAAAATCCGGGAAAAATACAGGAAAAATCAGCGTATCGGGAGCTTCCAGAAAAACCAAGGCAGGGCCAGAGGGGAGCCTGGGGTGGCCCAGGCGGCCACCCGGCGCGGCCCCACCCCTGGCCGCGCCAGGGGGGCGCCTGGGGCCCCACCTCCGCCTCTGGTGACCCCCTTTGGCATATATATTGTACGCGTCCCGAAACCCTCGAGGACGGAACCCTTTTTCGCGATCTCATCTCTGTTCCGCCGCCGCCGCGCTTCCAAGATCGGGAGCACCAAGAGAACTCTTCCCGGCACCCTGCCGGAGGGGAGAACCACCACCGGGAGCTTCTCCACCACCATGGACGCTTTCCGGATGAGTTGTGAGTAGTATCCCTTGGACCATGGGTCCATGACCAGTAGCTATGTGATGTTCTCCTCCCCTCTTTGTTCTTCATCGATTAGACCTCGTGAGCTGCCCTACATGATCGAGGCACATATGTAATCTTTATGCTGTTGCTCTGCTGAGTTTGCTGGGATCCGATGGATTATGAGATTATGTTCAGATTGTGTGTGAGTAATATATTTGATTCACCTCTTTTATATTTATGTTCTTGAGTAATTCTTGCATGTTCTCCGTTGCTGTTTATTGCTTTGGCCGAGTAGTAGGTAGTAACTCCAAGAGGGAACGTTATGCTTGATTGTGGGTTCATGCCCCTCGATGACTAGCTTGAGTGACAGAAACATGAGTCTAGGGGATGTGTTGTTGCCACAAGGGGGAAAACAACGGTGCTTGTACTTGCGGGTGCAAGGATTGTTTACTTTACGCAAAGTTATTTTAATGCAGTTGTCTGTTGCTTTGAGTTTACACTTTGGGTGGGACTCGCAACTTAATACCAGCGAGATGTTCCGGATAGATATCTCAAGGTGGATGATTAGTAGTAGACGCAGATGGATTTCGGTCTACTTGCCTTGGCGTACCGCCCATGCTTTTGAGCCTCTACCTTTCTTTACAGCATAGTTAGCATTGGTTTGCGCACATAATCCTGTCAATTGCCCAGCTGTAATTTGTTTACCTCGCTTAGCTGTTTTATCGTCTTTTGGGAGAGAGACATCACTAGTGAACATCATGGGACCCCGGTCCATATTACCATCACTGATCACACCCGCTATTTATTTCCTGTTCTATTTCCTAGTTGCAGTCATACCTATCACTATTATCTCTTGCGTTTGATCCTTTGTAAACGACAAGGCCGGAGGGATTGACAATCTCTCTGTACTCGTTGGGAGCAAAGTTATTTGTATCTGTGTGCAGGTCCTGTCAAGCAAAAGTTTCTGGCGCTATTGACACCTTCTTGTCAACCCTCGGAGTCTCACGGGATTCGATCCTTGGTATCTTTGCCAAGGGAAATTTGCCGCTACGCTACATCTCAAACCTTCCACTTGGGGTAACCAACGAGGGGCGAGAAGCCATCAAGCAAGTTTCTGGCGCCGTTGCCGGGGACTCCACTCTTCAAGATAGGGGAGTTGCACGCTATCTTTTATCTTTGCTTTTTAGTCTTTTTAGTTTACCTTTCAGTTTTTGCTTTAGTGTCCCTTTACCAAAAAACACAAAAATAGTTATCTCGCTTTTATTTGGCATTATGTCTGGTCCTTTTGCCTTTGGTGAGGCAGAAGTGCTCACCTTTAAACAAAGAGGTGGTGAAAGTCTAAAAGATGCTTGGTATAGAATTAATGATTCTCATAAAAGAGCCACCAAGAAGCAATCTACTACTATCTTGCTTAGAAATTTTTATGTTGGAATTACTTCTTGGAATAGGTTTATTCTAGATTCTGCTATCAATGGAAATTTCCTAGAAGCCCCAGTTTGGGAATCTCTTAGTATTATGGAAAATCTTGTTGGAAATCCCCCTGTTGTTAGCATTCAAGAGGACATTACCCTAGCTCACATTATGAAAAAACTTGAAAAGATAGAGCTAGAGATGCCAAGCATTAATAAGATAAATGAGTTGGACCGTAAGATCCAAGGGAATTTGAATAGGCTTGATAGCTCCATGCATAAAATTCTCAAAATTTTGGAGACCACCAAATCCCATGACTTGGATTCTTCTAGGATAGACAAGATTGAGGAAATCTTTGACACTTTAGGAACTACTTTCTCCTCAATCAAAACCAAAAAGGTAGAAACTCCGGCAAAGAAGGAGCCTAAGTTCGTTTACGTTCCAAAGGCTCCTCGTTCCAAAAGTAATCCATCTATTGCCAAAGGGGTTGAAACTGTGAAGACTTTGGAAGAAACACCTCTCTTTGATAAATTTATAAATGAATCTTCCATTGACTTTTTACCTTTTGGTCTTCTCCCTAGAAGTATCTCTATTAGGCCTTTATTTGAAAGTCCTCTTAAGACTAATTGTACTATTGAAGAGCTTTTTGATGATCTTGATGATGGTTCAATTGATACAACTTGATCTCTTTGCATTATGCCTAGCTTAAAGGCATAAAACAAAGCGCTTTTGGGAGGCAGTCCACAACGAATAAAATTTTATTTTGCTTTTGTTGTGTATTAATGTTTGTTACTACAGTAGCATCATCATTGTATCTTTTCTTTTCAGCTTTGTGCCAAGTTTAGCCTCTGATTGCAAGAAAGTTCAAAAGTTGTGACGTCCAGTCCAGGAAACAGATTCTGTCCTTGGACAGAAAAATTCGTATAAAATCACCCGACATCTTTTTGATCTGAATTTTTTTGAAAGCGTGCTCTATACAATTGGCTTTCGGGCGTCTGTTCTGAGTTTTTTGATTTGAGTTGCGGAAGTGCCCCGAAAAAGTTATTTACTACCTGCTGGTCTGTTTTTCGCAGATTCTGTCCTGTTTTGCCTTTTCTTCGTTTTGCAAACCTTGAGCTTGATTTTTCTTTGCAAAAACCTTTTGGCAATCTTGAGAAACAGTAGCTCTTCAAGATTATCTTTATTTCCAGCAAGGAAAAATTATTTTATTATGGGTACTAACCTCGCTAATCAGATTATGATGAGTTATGTATGAAGGGAGTTTTCAAGTGTGCGAGGGAAGATGATAAAAAGATTCAGGAGGGTCAAACACTCAAGCTTGGGGATGCCCCCGTGCACCCTCAAGAAATATTCAAGAAGACTCAAGCGTCTAAGCTTGGGGATGCCCCCGTGCATCCCCTTCTCCATCAACAATTATCAGTTCGTCTTTCGTTCCACTATATTTTAATCACTTCATGCGTTATGTGCTATGCTTGGAGCGTCTTGCTTTTAGTTTCCTTTTTAGTTTTCTTTAGCTTTGCTTGCTGTTCATAACGAGTTAGAACCCAACTTTCTTTGTGTGGGAGAGAAACACGCTCCACTTCAACCTAGAACACAACATAGGGTTTTCATGCTTATCTTTGCTGTGTATGTTCTTTGTCTTTCAATAGCTACTGTCATGTTTAGCTCTTAGTTTTCATGCTTTTCTTTTTAAAGAGCTTTTGTTTAGTTGGTTGCTGAACCCTCTTGAGTTTTCATGTTTATATTGTTAAGAGAGTTTGTCTGTTGCACTGAGTTGTGTGTCTTAACTTAAAGTAGGTAATTGAGGTTGCTATTTAATTTTAGTAGTAACTTGCAATAGTTTTGAGGTGTTGCCATGAGTAATGTCTGAACTTTTGGTGTCAAGAGCTTTAGCCTATTAGTGATAGATGTCGTATTTTGGGCAATCCGTGTTTATTTTCAAAAACCTACAAAATAGTTGAGAACTTTAGCTACTAAATGGATCACTAATCTTTGGAGGAATCGAATATTAGAGTACACTCACGTATCATGGGTCGAGGATGCGCAAGGGTAACCAAACCCCCATACACTCCTCCTCGGGGTACTTGTCTCTTTGAGAACCTCCTAATTAGATTGAGAGTTACCGATAATAAGTGCATGAGTTCTTCGGACTAATGTGAGTATTCGAAAGTTGACACTTCCACCTAACCATATTTTTCTAGCCTCTTCGGTACCGTGCATTGCCCTTTCTCACCTCGAGAGTTGGCGCATACTTCGCCGGTGCATCCAAATCCTTGGCATGATACGCTCTGTCATCATAAGCCTCATTATATCCTTCCTCAAAACAGCCACCATACCTACCTATTAAGGCATTTCCATAGCCTTTCCGAGATACATTGCCATGCAACATCCATCTTCTCATGACTTGATCTTCATGTCATACATGCTTTTTGCTTGATCGATGAGCCGCATGCTATTTGGGCCTTGCCCTAATCATTGCTACATGACGCGCTAGTATCATTGCATATCCTGCTACACTGGCAGAGGCATACATTTGCATACATCATGATAGTTTCATTTTCTTTATGTTGAGTACTTTTGTAAAGTGTGAAAGATCTTCTATACTTCTTGTAATACATAGAGTGTTGCCCCTAAAGTGAGGAAAAGATCCCAAAGAGGACAAATCAAAAGATCCCAAAGAGGACAAAATCAAAAGATCCCAAAGAGGACAAAATCAAAAGATCCCAAAGAGGAGAGATAAATAGAAAGAACCATTGTGGCCACAAAAAAATAAAAAAATAGAAAAAAAAGAGAAAAAGAAATAAAAAGAGAGAAGGGGGCACACTACTATTTCCTTTTGAGAGATCCACACTCGTACTCCATCTTATACCTTGTGCTCCATAGAGATTATCATTCATGCATATAGCTATGTGGGGACCTTTACACTATATAACTTGGCTTGTATATTCCAATGATGAGCCTCCTCAAAAGAGCTCTAGGTCTTCTTGAGCAAGCAAGTTGGATGCACCCCCACTAGTTCCATTGGAGAGCTTACCTTAGCTCGTATGTGCATTCGTTGCATGGCAATCCCTACTCCTCACATCATATCTATCATTTGGCTTTCTCTCGCCGATAATTGTCCTCATTGATGTGAGCCTTTCACACCTTTTTTGTCTTCCCCCTCTATCATCTTTATCTCTTTGCCAATCTAAGTGTCGACTTTCTTGCTTACGCTCATCCATTCCATGAGTGCTCAAAATATCGAAAGGGAGTGGATCATTTTGACTTGTACCTGGCTGACGGTCTGGGGATGAGTCAAGATAAGATTCCAAAGAAGACCAAGTGTGAAACTTTAGTAGATAAAGTTCTCAACAATACAAAAACGATGTTTTACTCTCTCATATATCCCTATCCCCTTTCTTGCACGCAAACACCATTTGGAGACATTCGAGTCACGGACAGCGAGAGCTCTTGCACCTTTATGTTCTTATGTTACTTGTTACAATGCTAATATAGACTCTTGCTTGTTATGACTTGAATTGAATTACATGCCTTGATTGCTTTACTTAAAAGTTCTTATATGATTGATAGCATGTCACCACAAAAATTATGCTTGTTATCATTTACCTACTCGAGGACGAGCAGGAATTAAGCTTCGGGATGTTGATACGTCCAAAACGTATCTATAATTTCTGCTTGCTCCATGCCTCTTTTGTGTGATATTGCTATGATATTTATGCACTTCCATACACTTTTGATCATATTTGGACTAACCTATTAACTCAGTGCACCACAATGCCAGTTCCTGTTTTCTGCTGTTTTTCTATTTCAGGTTTCCCCCATATTAAAAGTGCCCTAAAAATTCCGAGAAAAATACAGGAAAAATCAGCGTATCGAGAGCTTCCAGAAAAACCAAGGCAGGGCCAGAGGGGAGCCTAGGGTGGCCCAGGCGGCCACCCGGCACGACCCCACCACTGGCCGCGCCAGGGGGGCGCCTGGGGCCCCACCTCCGCCTCTGGTGACCCCCTTTGGCATATATATTGCACGCGTCCCGAAACCCTCGAGGACGGAACCCTTTTTCGCGATCTCATCGCTGTTCCGCCGCCGCCGCGCTTCCAAGATCGGGAGCACCAGGAGAACTCTTCCCGGCACCCTGCCGGAGGGGAGAACCACCACCGGGAGCTTCTCCACCACCATGGACGCTTCCCGGATGAGTTGTGAGTAGTCTCCCTTGGACCATGGGCCCATGACCAGTAGCTATGTGATGTTCTCCTCCCCTCTTTGTTCTTCATCGATTAGACCTCGTGAGCTGCCCTACATGATCGAGGCACATATGTAATCTTTATGCTGTTGCTCTGCTGAGTTTGCTGGGATCCGATGGATTATGAGATTATGTTCAGATTGTGTGTGAGTAATATATTTGATTCACCTCTTTTATATTTATGTTCTTGAGTAATTGTTGCATGTTCTCCGTTGCTGTTTATTGCTTTGGCCGAGTAGTAGGTAGTAATTCCAAGAGGGAACGTTATGCTTGATTGTGGGTTCATGCCCCTCGATGACTAGCTTGAGTGACAGAAACATGAGTCTAGGGGATGTGTTGTTGCCACAAGGGGGAGAACAACGGTGCTTGTACTTGCGGGTGCAAGGATTGTTTACTTTACGCAAAGTTCTTTTAATGCAGTTGTGTGTTGCTTTGAGTTTACACTTTGGGTGGGACTCGCAACTTAATACCAGCGAGATGTTCTGGATAGATATATCAAGGTGGATGATTAGTAGTAGATGCAGATGGATTTCAGTCTACTTGCCTTGGCGTACCGCCCATGCTTTTGAGCCTCTACCTTTCTTTACTGCATAGTTAGCATTGGTTTGCGCACATAATCCTGTCAATTGCCCAGCTGTAATTTGTTTACCTCGCTTAGCTATTTTATCGTCTTTTGGGAGAGAGACATCACTAGTGAACATCATGGGACCCCGGTCCATATTACCATCACTGATCACACCCGCTATTTACTTCCTGTTCTATTTCCTAGTTGCAGTCATACCTATCACTATTATCTCTTGCGTTTGATCCTTTGTAAACGACAAGGCCGGAGGGATTGACAACCTCTCTGTACTCGTTGGGAGCAAAGTTATTTGTATCTGTGTGCAGGTCCTGTCAAGCAAAAGTTTCTGGCGCTATTGACACCTTCTTGTCGACCCTCGGAGTCTCACGGGATTCGATCCTTGGTATCTTTGCCAAGGGAAATTTGTCGCTACACTACATCTCAAACCTTCCACTTGGGGTGACCAACGAGGGGCGAGAAGCCATCATAGGGCTAGCACCCAAGACACATCAAGATACACCAAGCCGTGTGCTGGCAACCCTGACCCTCTAGTTTATCCTCCGTCTAGTTTCTGTAGTGCTTGGCGAAGCCCTGCAAAGATTGTTCTTCATCAACAACCGTTACCACGCCGTCGTGCCGCCGGAACTCATCTACTACTTCGTCCATCTTGCTGGATCAAGAAGGCGAGGACGTTATCGAGCTAAACATGTGCTGGACGCGGAGGTCCCATACGTTCGGTACTAGATCAGGACAGATCGTGAAGGTGCACGACTACCTCAACCGCGTTGATAAACGCTTCCGCTTTCGGTCTACGAGGGTACGTAGGCACACTCTCCCCTCTCGTTGTTATGCATCTAGTAGATAGATCTTGCATGATCGTAGGAAATTTTTGAAGTACTACGTTCCCCATCACTGGCATCATGAGCTAGGTCTATGCGTAGATGATATGGACGAGTAGAACACAAGTGAGTTGTGGACGATACTAGTCATACTGCTTACCAGCATGTCATACTTTGATTCGGCGGTATTGTTGGATGAAGCGGCCCGGACCGACATTACGTGTACGCTTACGCGAGACTGGTTCTATCGACATGCTTCGCACACAGGTGGCTGGCGGGTGTCAGTTTCTCCAACTTTAGTCGAATCAAGTGTGGCTACGCCCGGTCCTTGTGAAGGTTAAAACAACATATACTTGACGAAATATCGTTGTGGTTTTGTATGCATAGGTAAGAACGGTTCTTGCTAAGCCCATAGCAGCCACGTAAAACATGCAACAACAAAGTAGAGGACGTCTAACTAGTTTTTGCAGGGCATGTTGTGATGTGATATGGTCAAGACATGATGAGTGATACATTATTGTATGATATGATCATGTTTTGTAAAGTTATCGACAACTGGCAGGAGCCATATGGTTGTCGCTTTATTGTATGAAATGCAATCGCCATGTAATTGCTTTACTTTATCACTAAGCAGTAGCGATAGTCGTGGAAGCAACAGTTGGCGAGACGACAACGATGCTACGATGGAGATCAAGGTGTCGCGCCGGTAACGATGGTGATCATGACGGTGCTTTGGAGATGGAGATCAAAGGCAAAAGATGATGATGGCCACATCATATCACTTATATTGATTGCATGTGATGCTTATCTTTTATGCATCTTATTTTGCTTAGATCGACGGTAGCATTATAAGATGATATATCACAAAATTTCAAGGTATAAGTGTTCTCCCTGAGTATGCACCGTTGCGAAAGTTCGTCGTGCCGAGACATCACGTGATGATCGGGTGTGACAAGCTCTACGTTCACATACAACGGGTGTAAGCCAGTTTTGCACACGCAGAATACTCGGGTTAAACTTGACGAGCCTAGCATATGCAGATATGGCCTCGGAACACTGGAGACCAAAAGGTCGAGCGTGGATCATATAGTAGATATGATCAACATAAGATGTTCATCATTGAAAACTACTCCATCTCACGTGATGATCGGACATGGTTTAGTTGATTTGGATCACGTGATCATTTAGATGACTAGAGGGATGTCTATCTAAGTGGGATTTCTGTAGTAATTTGATTAATTAAACTTTAATTTATCATGAACTTAGTACCTAATGATACGTCCAAAACGTATATATAATTTCTGCTTGCTCCATGCCTCTTTTGTGTGATATTGCTATGATATTTATACACTTCCATACACTTTTGATCATATTTGGACTAACCTATTAACTCAGTGCACCCTAGTGCCATTTTCTGTTTTGTGCTGTTTTTGTATTTCAGGTTTTCCCATTACGTAAACTGCCAGAAAAATTCCGGGAAAAATATAGAAAAAATCAGCGTTCCGGAAGCTTCCATGTGGCCAAAGTAGGGCCGGAGGGGGGCCACCAGGGCTCCAGGCGGCCAGGGGGAACGCCCCCCTCCTGGCCGCGCCGCCAGGGCGCCTGGGCCCCCCCAGGCCTCCTCTGACGCCCCCCTTTGGCATATATTTACACCGCGTTCCGAAACCCTCGAGGACGGAACCCTTTTTCGCGATCTCATCTCTGTTCCGCCGCTGCCGCGCTTCCAAGATCGGGAGCACCAGGAGAACTCTTCCCGGCACCCTGCCGGAGGGGAGGATCACCACCGGGAGCCTCTCCACCACCATGGACGCCTCCCGGATGAGTTGTGAGTAGTCTCCCTTGGACCATGGGTCCATGACCAGTAGCTATATGATGTTCTCCTCGCCTCTTTCTTCTTCACCGATTAGACCTCGTGAGCTGCCCTACATGATCGAGGCACATATGTAATCCTTATGCTGTTGCTATGATGAGTTTGCTGGGATCCGATGGATTATGAGATTATGTTCAGATTGTGTTTGAGTAATATATTTGATTTACCTCTTTTATATTTATGTTCTTGAGTAATTCTTGCATGTTCTCCGTTGCTGTTTATTGCTTTGGCCAAGTAGTAGGTAGTAACTCCAAGAGGGAACGTTATGCTTGATTGTGGGTTCATGCCCCTCGATGACTAGCTTGAGTGACAGAAACATGAGTCTAGGGGATGTGCTGTTGCCACAAGGGGGAAAACAACGGTGCTTGTACTCGCGGGTGCAAGGATTGTTTACTTTACGCAAAGTTCTTTTAATGCAGTTGTCTGTTGCTTTGAGTTTACACTATGGGTGGGACTCGCAACTTAATACCAGCGAGATGTTCTGGATAGATATCTCAAGGTGGATGATTAGTAGTAGATGCAGATGGATTTCGGTCTACTTGCCTTGGCGTACCGCCCATGCTTTTGGGCCTCTACCTTTCTTGCAGCATAGTTAGCATTGGTTTGCGCACATAATCCTGTCAATTGCCCAGCTGTAATTTGTTTACCTCGCTTAGCTGTTTTATCGTCTTTTGGGAGAGAGACATCACTAGTGAACATCATGGGACCCCGGTCCATATTACCATCACTGATCACATCCGCTATTTACTTTCTGTTTTTACTTACTAGTTGCAATCATACCTATCACTATTATCTCTTGCGTTTGATCCTTTGTAAACGACAAGGCCGGAGGGATTGACAACCTCTCTGTACTCGTTGGGAGCAAAGTTATTTGTATCTGTGTGCAGGTCCGGTCGATCGCTAGTTGCGCCGCTAGCAGTTGACACCTTCTTGTTGAACCTTGGAGTCTCAGGGGAATTCGATTCTTGGTATCTTTGCCAAGGGAAAACTACCGCTACACTGCATCTCAAACCTTCCACTTGGGGTAACCAACGAGGGGCGAGAAGCCATCAAGCAAAGTTTTCTGGCGCCGTCGCCGGGGACTCCACTCTTCAAGATAGGGGAGTTGCACGCTATCTTTTACCTTTGCTTTTTAGTCTTGTTAGTTTACCTTTCAGTTTTTGCTTTAGTATCCTTTATCGAAAATCACAAAAATAGTTATCTTGCTTGCTTGCTGCTATGGGTTCCACCAAGAACACCAAGTTGTGTGACTTCACTAGTCATAACAACGATGACTTTATTTGCACGCCTATTACTACACCTGCCATTTCAGCACCTTCTTATGAAATTAAACCTGCTTTACTGAACCTAGTCATGAAAGATCAATTCTCCGGTGCTGGAGATGATGCTGCTTTACGCTTAAACAACTTTGTTGAACTCTGTG
Organism: Secale cereale; assembly: GCA_902687465.1. NCBI lineage: Eukaryota > Viridiplantae > Streptophyta > Magnoliopsida > Poales > Poaceae > Secale > Secale cereale. The sequence continues at coordinate 183,806,301 of LR738715.1, read as the reverse complement.
ATATGCAAAAGTACCAAGAAATAGATGGTAATATTGTTAAGCTTAAGCTTTTTCCTTTCTCCTTGAGAGGAGGAGCTAAAATTTGGTTTCAATCCTTGCCTAGAAATAGCATAGATTCTTGGGACAAGTGCAAGGATGCTTTTATTGGAAAGTACTATCCACCTGCTAAAATTATCCAACTAAGGAGTAACATAATGAATTTCAAACAATTGGATAATGAACACGTTGCCCAAGCTTGGGAACGCATGAAGTCTCTTGTCAAGAATTGCCCTACTCATGGTTTGACTACTTGGATGGTTATCCAAACTTTTTATGCAGGCTTGAACTTTACCTCGCGGAACTTACTAGATTCGGCCGCGGGAGGAACCTTTATGTCAACTACACTTGGTGCTGCCACGAAGCTTCTCGATGAGATGATGACCAATTATTCCCAATGGCACACCGAACGCGCTCCAACAAGTAGGAAGGTAAACTCTGTCGAGGAGATTTCCTCCCTAAATGAAAAAGTTGACTTGATCATGTCTCTACTTTCCAAGCAATCTTCTGTTGATCCTCGTGATGTTCCTTTAAATTCTTTGATTGCTCAAGAACAAGTAGATGTGAACTTTATCTCTAGAAACAATTTCAATAACAATGCTTACAGGAGTAATTTTGGTAGCAATCCTAGACCGTTCCCCTCTAATTCCTATGGGAACAACAATGCTTATCCTAGCACCAAGAACTCCACTTCTGAACTAGAGATTATGCTTAAAGATTTCATCACTACCCAAAAAGCCTTCAATAAGAGTGTAGAAGAAAAACTAGCCAAACTAGATGATCTCTCTTCGAAGGTAGACAATTTAGCCCATGAGGTAGAATTGCTTAAAAATAGAACTTCCCCTCTTGAGGAGAGGAAGATCACTCCTATGAATGCTATTCAAGTGCAAATTAATGAAAACATTAGGATGTTGGCTAAAATTAAAGAGAGATGGGCTAGAGAAAAGGAGGTAGAAGATTGCTACTATCCAAGTTGTTGAGGATATCCAAACTCTTAGCACCCAATGCACTCCTGGTCCCATTGGACCTATTAATGGTGATGCTATGACCATAGAAACTACCAAACAAGTGAGCCTAAAGGACACCACTACCACTTTACTTGATAGTAGTGACCTTGATTTTGATAATTGCACCCTTACCGAAGTTATTGATTTCCTTCACAAGATATCTAGAGATCCCCGCACTAGCACACTTAACCTTGCCTTCACAGAGCATATCACTAATGCTCTCATCAAAGCTAGGGAGGAGAAACTTAGAGTAGAAGCCTCCATACCTAGAAAGCTAGAAGATGGTTGGGATCCTATGATTAAAATTAAGTTGAATAACTTCTCTTGCTATGCTTTATGTGATGTTGGAGCTAGTACCTCCGTTATGCCCAAAAGAATATATGATATGCTTAAATTGAAACCTTTTGATTCTTGTTCTTTTGGTGTTCGTCTTGTTGATTCTTCCATAAAGAAACCTTTGGGGAGGATCAACGATGTTCTTATCATTGTCAATGACAATTACGTTCCCGTTGATTTTACTATTATGGATATTGAATGTGAACCTTCTTGTCCAATTATTTTGGGACGTCCTTTTCTTCGCACCGTTGGTGCCATCATTGACATGAAAGAGGGGAATATAAAATTCCAATTTCTTCTCAAGAAAGGGATGGAACACTTCCCTAGGAAGAAGATTAAGTTACCTTTTGAGTCCGTTATACGGGCTAGCTATTCTTTTACTCTTGATAAAACTTGATCTCTTTGCATTATGCCTAGCTTAAAGGCATAAAAGAAAGCGCCTTTGGGAGGCAGCCCACAATGAATAAATTTTTATTTTGCTTTTGTTGTGTCTTGATGATTGTTACTACAGTAGCATCATCATTGTATCTTTACTTTTTAGCTTTGTGCCAAGTTTAGCCTCTGATTGCAAGAAAGTTCAAAAGTTATGACGTGCTGTCCAGGAAACAGATTCTGTCCTTGGATTGAAAAATTCGTATAAAATCACCGGATCATCTTTTTGGTCTGAATTTTTTCGACAGCGTGCTATATACAATTGGCTTTCGGGCGTCTGTTCTGAGTTTTTTTATTTGAGTTGCCGAAGTGCCCCGAAAAAATTATTTACTACCTGTTTGTCTGTTTTTCACAGATTCTGTCCTGTTTTGCCTTTTCTTCGTTTTGCAAACCTTGAGCTTGCTTTTTCTTTGCAAAAACCTTTTGGCAATCTTGAGAAACAGTAGACCTTCAAGAATATCCTTATTTCCAGCAAGGAAAAATTATTTTATTAATGGTACTAACCTCGCTAATCAGATTATGATGAGTTATGTATGAAGGGAGTTTTCAAGTGTGCGAGGGAAGATGATAAAAAGATTCAGGAGTGTCAAACGCTCAAGCTTGGGGATGCCCCCATGCACCCCCAAGAAATATTCAAGAAGACTCAAGCGTCTAAGCTTGGGGATGCCCCCGTGCATCCCCTTCTCCATCAACAATTATCAGTTCGTCTTTCGTTCCACTATATTTTAATCACTTCATGTGTTATGTGCTATGCTTGGAGCGTCTTGCTTTTAGTTTCCTTTTTAGTTTTCTTTAGCTTTGCTTGCTTTTCATAACGAGTTGGAACTTAGCTTTCTTTGTGTGGGAGAGAAACACGCTCCACTTCAACCTAGAACACAACATATAATTTGCATGTCTATCTTCGCTGTGTGTTCTTTGTCTTTCAATAGCTACTATCATGCTTAGCTCTTAGTTTTCATGCTTTTCTTTTTTAAAGAGCTTTTGTTTAGTTGGTCGCTGGAACTCTCTTTAGTTATCATGCTTATCTTGATAAGAGAGTTGGCTTCTATTGCACTGGTTGATATGTCTATGATAAAAACGCTATGTGCATAATGGTGCTTAGTAGTTCATGTTTTCTTATGGTTAGTCTCAAATAGCTGGGGGGTTCTCAATGTGTTATTGGAGTACCAACATGATTTGTTTGCCTATGATGTGGTATGGTTTAGTGATATCTTCCCCCAAGAATTTATTTTGATTGACTTGGCATATGCTCACGCATATTTAAGACTGTAAAGAAAGTCTATCAAGCCTTGATGATCTTTAATTTCTGAGTAGCGATATAACTTCCATGCCCGATTCAATGTTGCTTTATCGCTCTGCATGATTATGACCGTCATTGCTCTCTTAGTTGGTCGCTCCCAGTCTTTTGCTAACCTTCGTCTGTACTAAGCGGACTGACTGCTTGTGCATCCAAATCCTTTAACCAGTTATGCCATATGAGTCCACCATACCTTCCTATACATGGTATTTACCTGTCATTCCTAACGAAGACTTTCATGTACCATCTCGAAATTATTCAAAAAAGCATTTCTCTTTTGTGCCTCTGTTTTAGCTCATGAGGAAGTAGTAGTTAATTCATGATCTTTTTAAGTTGGACAAGCTTCACCCCGGGATTGCATGTCTAATGTGCAAACCCATAATACGAGAAGGAACTGGCATAGAGTGCGCCCGGCTCATTAAAAAATATACAACAAACAAACCCTCCTTCACGCTTTGTTCATGAGAAATCAGAAAACTTTGGCAGTGATAAAGAGATTAAGAGGATGTGATCGTCCTCATTCGGGAGCCGTTCCTCGAAACTTGTCCAGCTCAAGAAGTAATTGAGTTATCTGCTAGCATTCGTTGACGAAACATGCATATTCAAAAATAATAATTATTACCTCTGTTTTTAAAACCAAGAGCTCTAGTACATGTTTAGTTTTTTGTTTCCGACCACGGGATTTCAACCTTGCCATCAAAAGCCACGGTTCGAGAGTCTCCACCTTCTTTAAAGCACCAACTATTGAGAGCATGATTGTCATTCTGAGTGTAATGTGCATTGTCCCAAAGTACCATTGTCTTTTGCATGACTATGATATCGTTTATTCTGAAATCATTGTATCTAGTCGTCACTTAAACCTTGGAGGTGCCCATGCATTTATGTTTTGCTTCACTAAAGGGGGCAAGCGAGGTACCACTTTATCATATTTGCACACCATGCTCACTACAAATCTATTGAGTGTTTTAGTATCATATTGTAAAACTTTTAGTTCTTTGTGATTATCTCATGAGGCAACTTAATTACTACAGATTCATTATCTCAGTAAGCATTTGTCATGTGACTGTGAAAAGTTCTTATATGGTTAATAGCATGTCACCACAGAAATTATGCTTGTTATCATTTACCTACTCGAGGACGAGCAGGAATTAAGCTTGGGGATGTTGATACGTCCAAAACATATCTATAGTTTCTGCTTGCTCCATGCCTCTTTTGTGTGATATTGCTATGATATTTATACACTTCCATACACTTTTGATCATATTTGGACTAATGATACGTCCAAAACGTATCTATAATTTCTGCTTGCTCCATGCCACTTTCGGGTGATATTGCTATGATATTCATACACTTCCATACACTTTTGATCATATTTGGACTAACTTACTAATCCAGTGCACCCCAGTGCCAGTTTCTGTTTTAGGCTGTTTTTGTATTTCAGGTTTTCACGTTTCGAGAACTGCCCAGAAAAATCCAGAAAAATTATATAAAAAATCAGCGTTCCGGAAAACAACACTGCGTCCGAAGGGCAGCCTGGGGGGGGGGGGCACCAGGGCCCCAGGCGCCCTGGCGGCGCCCCCCCCCCCTGGGCCGCGCCGGGTGGGCGCCTGGGCCCCCCGAGGCTCCCCCGATGCCCTACTTTGGCATATATTTAAAGGACCCTCCGTAACCCTCAGAAGAGGAACTTTTTTCGCGATCCCATCTCTGTTCCGCCGCCGCCGCCGCTTCCAAGATCGGGAGCACCAGGAGAACTCTTCCCGGCACCCTGCCGGAGGGGAGGATCACCACCGGGAGCTTCTCCACCACCATGGACGCCTCCCGGATGACTCGTGAGTAGTCTCCCATGGACCATGAGTCCATGACCAGTAGCTATGTGATGTTCTCCTCCCGTTCTTGTGCTTCACTAATTAGTCCTCGTGAGCTGCCCTACATGATCGAGGCACCTATGTAATCCTTATGCTGTTGCAATGTTGAGTTTGCTGGGATCCGATGGATTATGAGATTATGTTCAGATTGATCTTGAGTATTATATTTGATTCACCTCTTTTATATTTTAGTTCATAAGTAATTCTTGCATGTTCTGCGTTGTTATTTATTGCTTTGGCCGAGTAATAGGTAGTGACTCCAAGAGGGAACGTTATGCTCGATTGTGGGTTCATGCCCCTCGATGACTAGCTTGAGTGACAGAAACATGAGTCTAGGGGATGTGCTGTTGCCACAAGGGGGAAAACAACGGTGCTTGTGCCCGCGGGTGCAAGGATTGTTTACTTTACGCAAAGTTCTTTTAATGCAGTTGTCTGTTGCATTGAGTTTACACTATGGGTGGGACTCGCAACTTAATACCAGCGAGATGTTCTGGATAGATATCTCAAGGTGGATGATTAGTAGTAGATATTGATGGATTTCGGTCTACTTACTTTGGCGTACCGCCCATGCTTTGAACCTCAACCTTTCTGGCAATGTAGTCAGCATTGGTTTGCGTTCGTGGTCCTGTCAATTGCCCAGCTGTAATTCGTTTACCTCACATAGCTGTTTTATCGTCTTTTGGGAGAGAGACATCACTAGTGAACATCATGAGACTCCGGTCCATATTACCATCATTGATCACTACTATCATTGCTTTTAACCCTTTGAGAACTACAAGGCCGGAGAGATTGACAACCTCTCTGTGGTCGTTGGGAGCAAAGTTATTTGTATCTGTGTGCAGGTCCACGTTGATTGCTACTAATCTGGCGCCGTAGCAATTGACACCTACTTGTTGAACCTAGGAGTCTCTGGGGATTCGATCCTTGGCACCTTTGCTAAGGGAAAACACTTCTACTTACTGCATCTTACACCTTCCACTTGGGGTAACCAACAAGGGGTTCGAGGCCCATCAACTAACCTATTAACTCAGTGCATCCCAGTGCCAGTTTCTGTTTTCTGTTGTTTTTGTATTTCAGGTTTTCCCATTACGTAAACTGCCAGAAAAATTCCGGGAAAAATATATAAAAAATCAGCGTTCCGGAAGCTTCCATGCGGCCAAAGTAGGGCCGGAGGGGGGCCACCAGGGCTCCAGGCGGCCAGGGGGCGCGCCCCCTCCTGGCCGCGCCGCCAGGGCGCCTGGGCCCCCCAGGCCTCCTCTGACGCCCCCCTTTGGCATATATTTACACCGCGTCCCGAAACCCTCGAGGAAGGAACCCTTTTTCGCGATCTCATCTCTGTTCCGCCGCCGCCGCGCTTCCAAGATCGGGAGCACCAGGAGAACTCTTCCCGGCACCCTGCCGGAGGGGAGGATCACCACCGGGAGCCTCTCCACCACCATGGACGCCTCCCGGATGAGTTGTGAGTAGTCTCCCTTGGACCATGGGTCCATGACCAGTAGCTATGTGATGTTCTCCTCCCCTCTTTGTTCTTCACCGATTTGACCTCGTGAGCTGCCCTACATGATCAAGGCACATATGTAATCCTTATGCTGTTGCTATGATGAGTTTGCTGGGATCCGATGGATTATGAGATTATGTTCAGATTGTGTTTGAGTAATATATTTGATTTACCTCTTTTATATTTATGTTCTTGAGTAATTCTTGCATGTTCTCCGTTGCTGTTTATTGCTTTGGCCAAGTAGTAGGTAGTAACTCCAAGAGGGAACGTTATGCTTGATTGTGGGTTCATGCCCCTCGATGACTAGCTTGAGTGACAGAAACATGAGTCTAGGGGATGTGCTGTTGCCACAAGGGGGAAAACAACGGTGCTTGTACTCGTGGGTGCAAGGATTGTTTACTTTACACAAAGTTCTTTTAATGCAGTTGTCTGTTGCTTTGAGTTTACACTATGGGTGGGACTCGCAACTTAATACCAGCCAGATGTTTTGGATAGATATTTCAAGGTGGATGATTACTAGTAGATGCAGATGGATTTCGGTCTACTTGCCTTGGCGTACCACCCATGCTTTTGAGCCTCTACCTTTCTTGCAGCATAGTTAGCATTGGTTTGCGCACATAATCCTGTCAATTGCCCAGCTGTAATTTGTTTAACTCGCTTAGCTGTTTTATCGTCTTTTGGGAGAGAGACATCACTAGTGAACATCATGAGACCCCGGTCCATATTACCATCACTGATCACATCCGCTATTTACTTTCTATTTTTACTTACTAGTTGCAATCATACCTATCACTATTATCTCTTGCGTTTGATCCTTTGTAAACGACAAGGCCGGAGGGATTGACAACCTCTCTGTACTCGTTGGGAGCAAAGTTATTTGTATCTGTGTGCAGGTCCGGTCGATCGCTAGTTGCGCCGCTAGCAGTTGACACCTTCTTGTTGAACCTTGGAGTCTCAGGGGAATTCGATCCTTGGTATCGTTGCCAAGGGAAAACTACCGCTACACTGCATCTCAAACCTTCCACTTGGGGTAACCAACGAGGGGCGAGAAGCCATCACCTAATAGTATTTTGCATATCTATGTTGTTGTAGATAGATGGCCCGTGCTATTGTTCCGTTGAATTTTAATGGGTTCCTAGAGAAAGCTAAGTTGAAAGATGATGGTAGCAATTACACGGACTGGGTCGGTAACTTAAGGATTATTCTCATTGTTGCACAGAAGAATTATGTTCTTGAAGCACCGCTAGGTGACAAGCCCCCTCCCGCTAATGTAGACGCTTTGAACGTCTGGCAGACGCGATCTGATGACTACATGATAGTTCAGTGTGCCATGCTTTACGGGTTAGAACCGGGACTTCAACGACGTTTTGAACGTCATGGACCATATGAGATGTTCCAGGAGTTCAAGTTAATATTTCAAGCAAATGCCCGGATTGAGAAATATGAGATTTCCAATAAGTTCTACGGCTGCAAGATGGTGGAGAATAGTTCTATCAGTGAACACTTGCTCAGAACGTGTGGGTACTACAATCATATGACTCAACTTGGATGAAAAGTTGATGAAGATAGTGTTATTGATAGAGCTCTTCAATCACTACCACCAAGCTAGAAAGGCTTCGTGATGAACTATAACATGCAAGGGATGCAGAAGACAATTCCCGAGCCCTTCGCTATGCTCAAGGCTGCGGAGGTAGAAATAAAAAAGGAGCATCAAGTATTGATGGTTAACAAGACCACTAGTTTCAAGAAAAAGGACAAGGGAAAGAAGGGGAACTTGAAGAAGAATAGCAAGACAGTTGCTACTCCCACGAAGAAACCCAAGTCTGGAGCCAAGCCTGAAACTGAGTGCTTCTACTGCAAAGGGACTGGACACTGGAAGCGGAACTGCCCCAAGTATTTGGCAGATAAGAAGGATGGCAAGGTGAACAAAGGTATATGTGATATACATGTTATTGATGTGTACTCCCTCCGTCCGGGTTTATTAGGCCTCTCAGCATCACAAGCATGTCCCTTTTTATAAGGCCTTGCTTTGGAAAGGTCCATGCATGTAACTATTTCATTGGTTGCATTGAAAGACATTGTTGTTCGTACCATGGCTGGGAAATTAATACACTTCATGCGTGCTTTTTTATTGGCTGCATGCATGTGAGAGAGTGCATTGGAGTTGGAATGGAAGAATTAATGTAAGTAAATTACTATGTGTCTTGGTCTAAGAGAAGTTGTCTTTAGGCCTAATAAACCCGGACGGAGGAAGTACCTTACTAATGCTCGTAGTAGCACCTGGGTATTTGATACCGGTTCGGTTGCTAATATTTGTAACTCAAAACAGGGCTACGGATTAAGCGAAGATTGGCTAAGGACGAGGTGACGATGCGCGTGGGAAATGGTTCCAAAGTCGATGTGATCGCCGTCGGCACGCTACCTCTACATCTACCTTCGGGATTAGTTTTAGACCTGAATAATTGTTATTTGGTGCCAGCGTTAAGCATGAACATTATATCTGGATCTTGTTTATTGCGAGATGGTTATTCATTTAAATCTGAGAATAATGGTTGTTCTATTTATATGAATAATATCTTTTATGGTCATGCACCCTTGAAGAGTGGTCTATTCTTGTTGGATCTCGATCGTAGTGATACACATATTCATAATATTGAAACCAAAAGATGCAAGATTAATAATGATAGTGCAACTTATTTGTGGCACTGCCGTTTAGGTCATATTCGTGTAAACCGCATGAAGAAACTCCATAGTGATGGACTTTTGGAATCACTTGATTATGAATCACTTGGTGCTTATGAACCATGCCTCATGGTCAAGATGACTAAAACTCCGTTCTCCGGAACAATGGAGCGAGCAACAGATTTCTTGGAAATCATACATACTGATGTATGTGGACCGATGAGTGTTGAAGCTCGCGGCGGGTATCGTTATTTTTGGGCCTTCACTGATGATTTGAGCAGATATGGGTATATCTACTTGATGAAGCACAAGTCTGAAACATTTGAGAAGTTCAAAGAATTTCATAGTGAAGTAGAGAATCATCGTAACAAGAAAATAAAGTTTCTACGATCTGATCATGGAGGAGAATATTTGAGTTACGACTTTGGTCTTCATTTGAAACAATGTGGAATAGTTTCACAACTCACGCCACCCAGAACACCACAGCGTAATGGTGTGTCCGAACGTCGTAACCGTACTTTATTAGATATGGTGCGGTCTATGATGTCTCTTACCGATTTACCACTATCATTTTGGGGTTATGCTTTACAAACAGCTGCATTCGTGTTAAATAGGGTACCATCTAAATCTGTCGAGACGACGCCTTATGAACTGTGGTTTGGCAAGAAACCAAAGTTGTCGTTTCTTAAAATTTGGTGCTACGATGCTTATGTGAAAAAGCTTCAACCTGATAAGCTCGAACCCAAGTCGGAGAAATGTGTCTTCATAGGATACCCAAAGGAGACTGTTGGGTACACCTTCTATCACAGATCCGAAGGCAAAATATTCGTTGCTAAGATTGGATCCTTTCTAGAGAAGGAGTTTCTCTTGAAAGAAGTGAGTGGGAGGAAAGTGGAACTTGATGAGGTAATTGTACCTTCTCTCGAATTGGAAAGTAGTACATCACACAAATTGGTTCGAGTGATTCCTACACCAATTAGTGAGGAAGCTAATGATGATGATCATGAAACTTCAGATCAAGTTACTGCTGAACATCGTAGATCAACTAGAGTACGTTCCGCACTTGAGTGGTACGGCAACCCAGTTCTGGAAGTCATGTTACTAGACCATGATGAACCTACGAACTATGAGGAAGCGATGATGAGCCCAGATTCCGCAAAATGGCTTGAGGCCATGAAATATGAGATGGGATCCATGTATGCGAACAAAGTGTGGACTTTGGTTGACTTGCCCGATGATCGGCAAGCCATCGAAAATAAATGGATCTTCAAGAGGAAGACCGACGATGACGGTAATGTTACTATTTACAAAGCTCGACTTGTTGCGTAAGGTTCTCGACAAGTTCAAGGAGTTGACTACGATGAGACTTTCTCACCCATAGCGATGCTTAAGTCTGTCCGAATCATGTTAGCAATTGCCGCATTTTATGATTACGAAATCTGGCAAATGGATGTCAAAACTACATTCCTGAATGGATATCTCAAACAAGAGTTGTATATGATGCAACCAGAAGGTTTTGTCGATCCTAAAGGTGCTAACAAAGTGTGCAAGCTCTAGCGATCCATCTATGGACTGGTGCAAGCATCTCGGAGTTGGAATATACGCTTTGATGAGGTGATCAAAGCATATGGTTTCATACAAACTTTTGGAGAAGCCTGTATTTACAAGAAAGTGAGTGGGAGCTCTGTAGCATTTCTGATATTATATGTGGATGACATATTGTTGGTTGGAAATGATATAGAATTTCTGGATAGCATAAAATGATACTTGAATAAGAATTTTTTCCATTGAAAGACCTCGGGGAAGCTGCTTACATATTAGGCATCAAGATCTATAGAGATAGATCAAGACGCTTAATTGGACTTTCACAACGCACATACCTTGATAAAGTTTTGAAGAAGTTTAAAATGGATCAATCAAAGAAAGGATTATTGCCTGTGTTACAAGGAGTGAAGTTGAGTAAGACTCAATGCCCGACCACTGCAGAAGATAGAGAGAAAATGAAAGTCATTCCCTATGCCTCAGCCATAGGATCTATCATGTAGGCAATGCTGTGTACCAGACCTGATGTGTGCCTTGCTATAAGTTTAGCAGTGAGGTACCAAAGTAATCCAGGAGTGGATCACTGGACAATGGTCAAGAACATCCTGAAGTACCTGAAAAGGACAAAGGATATGTTTCTCGTATATGGAGGTGACAAAGAGCTTGTCGTAAACAGTTACGTCGATGCAAGCTTTGACACTGATCCGGATGACTCGAAGTCACAAACCGGATATGTATTTTTATTGAAAGGTGGAGCTGTCAGTTGGTGCAGTTCCAAGCAAAGCGTCGTGGCAGGATCTACGTGTGAAGCGGAATACATAGCTGCTTCAGAAGCAGCAAATGAAGGAGTCTGGATGAAGGAGTTCATATCCGATCTAGGTGTGATACCTAGTGCATCGGGTCCAATGAAAATCTTTTGTGACAACACTGGAGCAATAGCCTTGGCGAGGGAATTCAGGTTTCACAAGAGAACAAAGCACATCAAAAGACGCTTCAATTCCATCCACGATCTAGTCAAGGAGGGAGACATAGAAATTTGCAAGATACATACGGATCTCAATATTGCAGACCCGTTGACTAAGCCTCTTCCACGGGCAAAACATGATCAGCACCAAGACTCCAAGGGTGTTAGGATCATTACTTTGTAATCTAGATTATTGAATCTAGTTCAAGTGGGAGACTGAAGGAAATATGCCCTAGAGTCAATAATAAAGATGTTATTTGTATTTCCTTATATCGTGATAAATGTCTTTTATTCATGCTAGAATTGTATTAACCGGAAACTTAGTACATGTGTGAATACATAGACAAAACAATATGTCCCTAGTATGCCTCTACTAGACTAGCTCATTGATCAAAGATGGTTATGTTTCCTAGCCATAGACATGAGTTGTCATTTGATCAATGAGATCACATCATTAGGAGAATGATGTGATGGACAAGACCCATTCATTAGCTTAGCACTATGATCGTTTAGTTTTACTGCTATTGCTTTCTTCATGACTTATACATGTTCCTATGACTATGAGATTATGCAACTCACGAATACCGGAGGAACACCTTGTGTGCTATCAAACGTCACAACGTAACTAGGTGATTATAAAGATGCTCTACAGGTGTCTCTGAAGGTGTTCGTGGTGTTGGCATAGATCAAGAATAGGATTTGTCACTCCGAGTGTCGGAGAGGTATCTTTGGGCCCTCTCGGTAATGCTCATCATAATAAGCCTTGCAAGCAAATGACTAGTCAAAAAAAAAATCTCGGGCAAGTAACATACCGATGACAAAGGGAACAATGTATGTTGTTATGTGGTTGGATCGATAAAGATCTTCGTAGAATATGTAGGAGCCAATATGGGCATCCAGGTTCTGCTATTGGTTATTGACCGGAGAGATGTCTCGGTCATGTCTACATAGTTCTCGAACCCGTAGGGTCCGCACGCTTAAACGTTCGTTGACGATATAGTATTTAATGAGTTATGTATGTTGGTGACCGAATGTTATTCAGAGTCCCGGATGTGATCACGGACATGACGAGGAACTCTGGAATGGTCCGGAGATAAAGATTAATATATGGGATAATAGCGTTTGACCTCCGGAAGGGTTCCGGAATTCACCGGAAGGGGTTCCGGATGTTTCCCGAAATGTTTGGGTACGAGAACACTTTATTTGGGCCAAAAGGGAAAGCACACAAGGTTTTTGGAAAGCGCAAAAGGAAGTTTTGCGGAGTCCAGGGGCCAGACGCCGGGAACCCGGGCATCTGGCCCTGGAGTCCGAGAAGGACTCTTGCCTTTCGGGTGAAACCGACTTTGTGAAGGCTTTTACTCCAAGTTTCGACCCCAAGGGTCAACATATAAATAGAGGGGTAGGCCTAGCACCCAAGACACATCAAGATACACCAAGCCGTGTGCCGACAACCCCGACACTCTAGTTTATCCTCCGTCTAGTTTCTGTAGTGCTTGGCTAAGCCCTGCAAAGATTGTTCTTCATCAACAACCGTCACCACGCCGTCGTGCTGCCGGAACTCATCTACTACTTCGCCCGTCTAGCTGGATCAATAAGGCGAGGACGTCATCGAGCTGAACGTGTGCGGAACGCGGAGGTGCCGTACATTCGATACTAGATCGGGACGGATCGTGAAGGTGCACGACTACATCAACAACGTTGATAAACGCTTCCGCTTTCTGTCTACGAGGGTACGTAGACACACTCTCCCCTCTCGTTGCTATGCATCTAGTAGATAGATCTTGCGTGATCATAGGAAATTTTTGAAATACTACGTTCCCCATCAGCATCAACTACAAGGAGTAATCAACACTACTAGCAACCCACGGGTACCAATCTGAGGTTTGGACACAAAGATTGGATACAAGAGATGAACTAGGGTTTGAGAGGAGATGGTGCTGGTGAAGATGTTGATGAAGATAACCCTCCCCAAGATGGGAGAGTTGTTGGTGATGACAGCGGTGACGATTTCCCCCTCCCGGAGGGAAGTATCCCCGACAGAACAGCTCTGCCGGAGCCCTAGATTGGTTTCCGCCAAGGTTCCACCTCGAGACGGCGGCGTTTGGTCCCGAAAGCCTCCTTCTGATTTTTTTTCCAAGTCAAAACACCTCATATAGGAGAAAATGGGCATCATGGGGTCACCGGGTGGCCCACGAGGCAGGTGGGCACGCCCAAAGAGGGGGTGGTGTAATGCCCCGGATGTAACACTTTCCCCTTTTGGCAATATATAAACTTTGGCTTCATCAGTTCCATTCTGGGTTCTTCGTCTTTTAGGGTTTTCGTCGTTTTGTCGTGTGCGTGTGTGCATTCATCCATGTCATGTGGTCATGTGCATTGCATTGCATTGTGTTGTCTTTTGCATCCGGTCCCACTCGTTTCTTCCCGTTGTCCGTTTCGAGTTCCGACGCTCTCACACGTGCACATGGCTTCCCCGAGTCCTTCTTTTATGTTTGTCCGTGTAACGTTTTCGGAATGGCGTGAGACTTGTCGTGCGAAGTTGTTTTGGTACGTGTGACCCGCCTGTCAAGTTTCGTCGTGGTTGGAGTTTGTTTGGTACTCCAATAGTTATCCTCGTGGGCTAAAAGTACCTCCTCTTTGAGGCCCAAGACCCCCCTCCAACAGCCCAACAACCTAGCTCAAACCATTCCCATCATCTAGGCCGTTCAATTGTGACCGCGTGGCCGAAAACCTCTCCTCATTTGGACTCTCCTAGCTCCTTGTGCCTATATAAACGTCCACCCCCCTCCAATTTTGCGTCCAAAACCCTAGTGCTTCCACCGCCGCCGCACCGTGCTTCCACGTCGCCGCACCGTGCTTCCACCGCCGCCGCTCCCACCGCGCGGGCCCGCAGGGCCCGAAGCCAGCCCGCCGATCTAGGCCAGATCGCCTCGCCGCCAGCCTCCCGCGCCCCCCGCCTCCGGCTCGCAGCCGCCGCCGCCGGCCGAAGCGCCGCCACGCCCTCAGATCCCAGCAGCCGCCGCCACCCTTTGGAATCTCGCCGCCGGCCGAGCCCGCTCTCCTCCGCCGCCTCTCGCCGGCCTTCACCGACCCGCCGCCTCGGCCCCCTCGCCGCTGGCCCTCACCGCCCCTCGCTGCCTGGAGCCCGGGCCAGCCGCCGGCCGCCTCGCCGCGAGGCTCCAGCGCCGCCGCCCCGACGGGATCGAAGACCCCGCAGCCAGATTGAGCCAGGGCGCCTGGGGCAAACCCTAACGGGCGAGGACCCGCTTGCCGCGACCCGATCCTACCTGCACCGGCGCCCGTTGACCGGATCCACCGACCCGCGACTGATGGGCCTCGAACCCCTCGTTGGTTACCCCAAGTGGAAGGTGTAAGATGCAGTAAGTAGAAGTGTTTTCCCCTAGCAAAGATGCCAAGGATCGAATCCCCAGAGACTCCTAGGTTCAACAAGTAGGTGTCAGTTGCTACGGCGCCAGATTAGTAGCAATCAACGTGGACCTGCACACAGATACAAATAACTTTGTTCCCAACGAGTACAGAGATGTTGTCAATCTCTCCGGCCTTGTAGTTCACAAAGGGTTAAAAGCAATGATAGTAGTGATAGATAGTTTTTGCGATAGTAAGTAATAACGGAAAGTAAATAGTGGATGTGATCAATGATGGTAATTTCGACTGGAGTCTCATGATGTTCACTAGTGATGTCTCTCTCCCAAAAGACGATAAAACAGCTATGTGAGGTAAACAAATTACAGCTGGGCAATTGACAGGACCACGAACGCAAACCAATGCTGACTACATTGCAAGAAAGGTTGAGGTTCAAAGCATGGGCGGTACGCCAAAGTAAGTAGACCGAAATCCATCAATATCTACTACTAATCATCCACCTTGAGATATCTATCCAGAACATCTCGCTGGTATTAAGTTGCGAGTCCCACCCATAGTGTAAACTCATTGCAACAGACAACTGCATTAAAAGAACTTTGCGTAAAGTAAACAATCCTTGCACCCGCGGGCACAAGCACCGTTGTTTCCCCCTTGTGGCAACAGCACATCCCCTAGACTCATGTTTCTGTCACTCAAGCTAGTCATCGAGGGGCATGAACCCACAATCGAGCATAACGTTCCCTCTTGGAGTCACTACCTATTACTCGGCCAAAGCAATAAATAACAACGGAGAACATGCAAGAATTACTTATGAACTAAAATATAAAAGAGGTGAATAAAATATATTACTCAAGATCAATCTGAACATAATCTCATAATCCATCGGATCCCAGCAAACTCAACATAGCAACAGCATAAGGATTACATAGGTGCCTCGATCATGTAGGGCAGCTCACGAGGACTAATTAGTGAAGCACAAGAACGGGAGGAGAACATCACATAGCTACTGGTCATGGACTCATGGTCCAAGGGAGACTACTCACGAGTCATCCGGGAGGCGTCCATGGTGGTGGAGAAGCTCCCGGTGGTGATCCTCCCCTCCGGCAGGGTGCCGGGAAGAGTTCTCCTGGTGCTCGCGATCTTGGAAGCGGCGGCGGCGGTGGAACAGAGATGGGATCGCGAAAAGAGTTCCTCTTCTGAGGGTTTCGGAGGGTCCTTTAAATATATGCCAAAGTAGGGCACAGGGGGAGCCTCGGGGGGCCCAGGCGCCCCCCCCCCTGGCGCGGCCCAGGGGGGGGGGGCGCCCACAGGGCGCCTGGAGCCCCTATGCCCCCCCAGGCTGCCCTTCGGACGCAGTGTTGTTTCCGGAACGCTGATTTTTTATATAATTTTTCTGGATTTTTCTGGGCAGTTCTCGAAACGTGAAAACCTGAAATACAAAAACAGCCAAAAACAGAAACTGGCACTGGGGTGCACTGGATTAGTAAGTTAGTCCAAATATGATCAAAAGTGTATGGAAGTGTATGAATATCATAGCAATATCACCCAAAAGTGGCATGGAGCAAGCAGAAATTATAGATACGTTTTGGACGTATCAACATCCCCAAGCTTAATTCCTGCTCGTCCTCGAGTAGGTAAATGATAACAAGAATAATTTCTGTGGTGACATGCTATTAACCATATTGGACTTTCTCATAGTCATATGACAAAAGCTTACTGAGACAATGATTCTAAAGTAATTAAGTTGTCTCAAGAGAAAATCACAAATGACTGAAAGTTTTACACCATGAAACTGAAACATCAAAAAGATTTGCAATGAACATGAAGTGCAAATATGATAAAGTGATATCTAGCTTGCCCCCTTTAGTGATGCAAAACATAAATGCAAGGGCACCTTCAAGGTTTAAGTGATGACTAGATACAATCATTTCAGAATAAACGATATCACAATCATGCAAAAGACAATGCTACTTTGGGACAATGCACATTACACTCAGAATGTTAATCATGCTCTCAGTAGTTGGTGCTTCAATATAAAGGTAAAATAAAGGTTAAGTGCTAAAGCTTTTTATTTTGAAAACATGGAAGCAATTGTGTCAACGGTAGTAGTAATTCATATGTGTCATGCATAAAACATCCTATAAGTTGCAAGCCTCATGCATCGAATACTAATAGTGCTCGCTCCTTGTCCTAATTAGCTCGGATCCCCATGGGTTATCATTGCATTACATATGTTTTAACCAAGTGTCACAAAGGGGTACCTCTATGCCACCTGTACAAAGGTCCAAGGAGATAGATCGCATTTGATTTCTTGTTTTTGATAGATCTCAACTTGAGGACATCCATACCGGGACAACATAGAAAATAGATGATGGACTCCTCTTTAATGCATAAGCATATTCTCATAAGAGATTGAGGATTAAGGTCCAAGCTAAAACTTCCACCATGATGCATGGCTTTGGTTGGCGGCCCAATGTTCTTCTCTAACATTATGCATAGTTATTCAACCCACGGTAAATCACCCTTACTTCAGACAAGACGAACATGCATAGCAACTCACATTATATTCAACAAAAGTGTGACAGTTGATGGCGTCCCCAGAAACATGGTTACCGCTCAGCAAGCAACTCATAGGAAATAAGATACATAAGCAACATATTCTTTACCACAATAGTTTTTAGGCTACTTTCCCATGAGCTATCTATTGCATGGTTAATTTGCTTAGTACAGGTGGAGGTTAGCAAAAAGACTAGGAGCGACCAACTAAGAGAGCAATGACGGTCATAATCATGCAGAGCGACAAAGCAATATTGAATCAGGCATGGCAGTTATATCGTTACTTAGAAATAAAAGATCATCAAGGCTTGACAGACTTTCTTTACAGTCTTGAATATGCGTGAGCATACGCCAAGTCAATCAAAATAAATTCTCGAAGGAAGATATTACTAAACCATACCACATCATAGGCAAACAAACCAAGTTGGTACTCCAATAACACATTGGGAACCCCCCCAGCTATTTGAGATTAACCAAAAGAAAACCTGAACTACTAAGCACCATCATGCAAGTAGCATCTTTATCATAGACACATTAACCCATGCAACGGAAGCAAACTCTCTTAATAAGGTGAGCATGGTAATTAAAGAGAGTTCAAGCAACCAACTAAATAAAAGCTCTTGAAAAGATAAGCATGAATACTAAGAGCAGAGTATGATAGTAGCTATTAAAAGACAAAGAACACACACATCATAGATAGACATGAAAATTCTATGTAATGTTCTAGGTAGAAGTGGAGCATGCTTCTCTCCCACATAAAGGAATGCTGGGTTCCGACTCGTTATGAAAAACTAAAAAGAAAACTAAAAGCAAGACGCTCCAAGCATAGCACATAACACATGAAGTGATAAAAATATAGTGGAACGAAAGACGAACTGATAATGTTGATGGAGAAGGGGATGCACGGGGGCATCCCCAAGCTTAGACGCTTGAGTCTCCTTGAATATTTCTTGGGGGTGCATGGGGGCATCCCCAAGCTTGAGCGCTTGACACTCCTGAATCTTTTTATCATCTTCCCTCGCACACTTGAAAACTCCCTTCATACATAACTCATCATAATCTGATTAGCGAGGTTAGTACCCTTAATAAAATAATTATACCTTGCTGGAAATAAGGATATTCTTGAAGTTCTACTGTTTCTCAGGATTGCCAAAAGGTTTCTGCAAAGAAAAAGCAAGTTCTTAATTTGCAAAGTGAAGGTAAGGCAAAATAGGACAGAATCTGTGAAAAACAGAACAGCAGGCAGTAATTGACCTGTTCGGGATACTTCTGCAACTCAAATAAAAAAACTCAGAACTGACGCACGAAAGACAATTATATAGAGAACGCTGTCGAAACAATTTAGACCAAAAAGATGATCTGGTGATTTTATACGAATTTTTCTATCCAAGGACAGAATCTGTTTCCTGGACAGCACCTCACAACTTTTGAACTTTCTAGCAATCAGAGGCTATACTTGGCACAAATATGAAAAGCAAAGATACAATGATGGTGCTACAGCAGTAAACAACATCAAGACACAACAAAAGCAAAAAATTTATTCATGTGGACTGCCTCCCAAAAGCGCTTTCTTTTATGCCTTTAAGCTAGGCATAATGCATAGATCAAGTTTTATCAAGAGTAAAAGAATAGCTAGCCCGTACAACGGACTCAAAAGGTAACTTGACCTTCTTACGAGGGAAGTGTTCCATCCCTTTCTTGAGAGGAAACTGAAATTTTATATTACCCTCTTTCATGTCAATGACAGCACCAACGGTGCGCAAAAAGGGACGTCCCAAAATAATTGGCCAAGAAGGATCACATTCAATATCCATAATAGTAAAATCAACGGGAACATAATTATCATTGACAACAATAAGAACATTGTCGATCCTCCCCAAAGGTTTATTTATGGAAGAATCAACGAGACGAACACCAAAAGAACAAGAATCATAAGGTTTCAATTTAAGCATATCATATAGTCTTTTGGGCATAATAGAAGTACTAGCACCAACATCACATAATGCATAACAAGAGAAGTCATTCAAATTAATTTTTATCATAGGATCCCAACCATCTTCTAGCTTTCTAGGTATGGAGGCTTCTACTCTAAGTTTCTCCTCCCTAGCTTTGATGAGAGCATTAGTGATATGCTCTGTGAAGGCAAGGTTAAGCGTGCTAGTGCGGGGATCTCTAGACATCTTGTGAAGGAAATCAATAACTTCGGTAAGAGTGCAATTATCAAAATCAAGGTCACGAGCATCAAGTAAAGTGGTAGTGGTGTCCTTAAGGTTCTCTTGTTTGGTAGTTTCTATAGTAATAGCATCACCATTAATAGGTCCATTGGGACCAGGAGTACATTGGGTGCTAAGAGTGTGAACATCCTCAATAACTTGGATAGTAGCAACAGTGTGGTGGGTAGGAAGGCTCTTAATTCTTTCCTCTTCCTCCCTTTCTCTAGCCCATCTTTCTTTAAGCTTAGCCATCATCCTAATATTTTCATTAATTTGCACTTGAGTAGCATTAATAGGGATGACTTCCCTCTCCTTAAGAGGAGAAGTTTTAATTTTTAGCAATTTTACCTCATTGGCTAAGTGGTCTACCTTAAAAGAAAGATCATCTAGTTTATGTAGTTTCTCTTCTACATTCTTATTAAAGGCTTTTTGGGTAGTGATGAAATCTCTAAGCATGGTCTCTAGTTCAGTATTGGAGTTCTTGGTACTAGGATAAGCATTGTTGTTCCCATAAGAGTTAGAGGGGAACAGTCTAGAATTGTTACCAAAGTTACTCCTATAAGCATTGTTGTTGAAATTATTTCTAGAGATAAAGTTAACATCTACTTGTTCTTGAGCAATCAAAGAATTTAAAGGAACATCACGAGGATCAACAGTAGATTGCTTCGAAAGTAGAGACATGATCAAGTCAACTTTTTCATTAAGGGAGGAAATCTCCCCGACAGAGTTTACCTTCCTACCTGTTGGAGTGCGTTCGGTGTGCCATTTGGAATAGTTGGTCATCATCTCATCGAGAAGCTTTGTGGCAGCACCAAGTGTAGTTGACATAAAAGTTCTTCCCGCGGCCGAATCTAACAAGTTCCGCGAGGTAAAGTTCAAGCCTGCATAAAAAGTTTGGATAACCATCCAAGTAGTCAAACCGTGAGTAGGGCAGTTCTTGATAAGAGACTTCATACATTCCCAAGCTTGGGCAACGTGTTCATTATCCAATTGTTTAAAATTCATGATGTTACTTCTAAGTTGGATAATTTTAGCAGGTGGATAGTATTTTCCGATAAAAGCATCTTTGCACTTGTCCCAAGAATCTATGCTATTTCTAGGCAAAGACTGAAACCAAATTTTAGCTCCTCCTCTCAAGGAGAAAGGAAAAAGCTTAAGCTTAACAATATTACCATCTATTTCTTGGTACTTTTGCATATCACAAAGTTCTACAAAGTTGTTCAAGTGTAAAGCAGCATCATCTCCAGCACCGGAGAATTGTTCTCTCATGACTAAGTTCAGTAAAGCAGGTTTAATTTCATATGAAGGTGCTGAAGTGGCAGGTGTAGTGATAGGTGTGCTGATAAAGTCATCGTTGTTGTGACTAGTGAAGTCACACAACTTGGTGTTCTCGGTGGAACCCATAGTAGCAAGCAAGCAAGATAACTATTTTTGTGATTTTCGATAAAAGGAACTAAAGAAAAAAATGAAAAGTAAACTAACAAGACTAAAAAGCAAAGGTAAAAGATAGCATGCAACTCCCCTATCCTGAAGAGTGGAGTCCCCGGCAACGGCGCCAGAAAATACTCCTTGATGGGCCTCGAACCCCTCGTTGGTTACCCCAAGTGGAAGGTGTAAGATGCAGTAAGTAGAAGTGTTTTCCCCTAGCAAAGATGCCAAGGATCGAATCCCCAGAGACTCCTAGGTTCAACAAGTAGGTGTCAATTGCTACGGCGCCAGATTAGTAGCAATCAACGTGGACCTGCACACAGATACAAATAACTTTGCTCCCAACGAGTACAGAGATGTTGTCAATCTCTCCGGCCTTGTAGTTCACAAAGGGTTAAAAGCAATGATAGTAGTGATAGATAGTTTTTGCGGTAGTAAGTAATAACGGAAAGTAAATAGTGGATGTGATCAATGATGGTAATATGGACCGGAGTGTCATGATGTTCACTAGTGATGTCTCTCTCCCAAAAGACGATAAAACAGCTATGTGAGGTAAACAAATTACAGCTGGGCAATTGACAGGACCACGAACGCAAACCAATGCTGACTACATTGCAAGAAAGGTTGAGGTTCAAAGCATGGGCGGTACGCCAAAGTAAGTAGACCGAAATCCATCAATATCTACTACTAATCATCCACCTTGAGATATCTATCCAGAACATCTCGCTGGTATTAAGTTGCGAGTCCCACCCATAGTGTAAACTCAATGCAACAGACAACTGCATTAAAAGAACTTTGCGTAAAGTAAACAATCCTTGCACCCGCGGGCACAAGCACCGTTGTTTTCCCCCTTGTGGCAACAGCACATCCCCTAGACTCATGTTTCTGTCACTCAAGCTAGTCATCGAGGGGCATGAACCCACAATCGAGCATAATGTTCCCTCTTGGAGTCACTACCTATTACTCGGCCAAAGCAATAAATAACAACGGAGAACATGCAAGAATTACTTATGAACAAAAATATAAAAGAGGTGAATCAAATATATTACTCAAGATCAATTTGAACATAATCTCATAATCCATCGGATCCCAGCAAACTCAACATAGCAACAGCATAAGGATTACTTAGGTGCCTCGATCATGTAGGGCAGCTCACGAGGACTAATTAGTGAAGCACAAGAATGGGAGGAGAACATCACATAACTACTGGTCATGGACTCATGGTCCAAGGGAGACTACTCACGAGTCATCCGGGAGGCGTCCATGGTGGTGGAGAAGCCCCCGGTGGTGATCCTCCCCTCCGGCAGGGTGCCGGGAAGGGTTCTCCTGGTGCTCCCGATCTTGGAAGCGGCGGCGGTGATGGGCCTCGAACCCCTCGTTGGTTACCCCAAGTGGAAGGTGTAAGATGCAGTAAGTAGAAGTGTTTTCCCCTAGCAAAGATGCCAAGGATCGAATCCCCAGAGACTCCTAGGTTCAACAGGTAGGTGTCAACTGCTAACGGCGCAATTAGCAATCAACGTGGACCTGCACACAGATGCAAATAACTTTGCTCCCAACGAGTATAGAGAGGTTGTCAATCGTCTCTCCGGCCTTGTAGTTCACAAAGGGTTAAAAGCAATATGATAGTAGTGATAGATAGTGTTTTGCAATAGTAAATAAATAGCGGAAAGTAAATAGTGGATGTGATCAATGATGGTAATATGGACCGGAGTCTCATGATGTTCACTAGTGATGTCTCTCTCCCAAAAGACGATAAAACAGCTATGTGAGGTAAGCAAATTACAGCTGGGCAATTGACAGGACCACGAACGCAAACCAATGCTGACTACATTGCAAGAAAGGTTGAGGTTCAAAGCATGGGCGGTACGCCAAAGTAAGTAGACCGAAATCCATCAATATCTACTACTAATCATCCACCTTGAGATATCTATCCAGAACATCTCGCTGGTATTAAGTTGCGAGTCCCACCCATAGTGTAAACTCAATGCAACAGACAACTGCATTAAAAGAACTTTGCGTAAAGTAAACAATCCTTGCACCCGCGGGCACAAGCACCGTTGTTTTCCCCCTTGTGGCAACAACACATCCCCTAGACTCATGTTTCTGTCACTCAAGCTAGTCATCGAGGGGCATGAACCCACAATCGAGCATAACGTTCCCTCTTGGAGTCACTACCTATTACTCAGCCAAAGCAATAAATAACAACGGAGAACATGCAAGAATTACTTATGAACTAAAATATAAAAGAGGTGAATCAAATATATTACTCAAGATCAATCTGAACATAATCTCATAATCCATCGGATCCCAGCAAACTCAACATAGCAACAGCATAAGGATTACATAGGTGCCTCGATCATGTAGGGCAGCTCACGAGGACTAATTAGTGAAGCACAAGAACGGGAGGAGAACATCACATAGCTACTAGTCATGGACTCATGGTCCAAGGGAGACTACTCACGAGTCATCCGGGAGGTGTCCATGGTGGTGGAGAAGCTCCCGGTGGTGATCCTCCCCTCCGGCAGGGTGCCGGGAAGAGTTCTCCTGGTGCTCCCGATCTTGGAAGCGGCGGCGGCGGCGGAACAGAGATGGGATCGCGAAAAGAGTTCCTCATCTGAGGGTTTCGGAGGGTCCTTTAAATATATGCCAAA
Organism: Secale cereale; assembly: GCA_902687465.1. NCBI lineage: Eukaryota > Viridiplantae > Streptophyta > Magnoliopsida > Poales > Poaceae > Secale > Secale cereale. The sequence goes on along the minus strand of LR738715.1, from coordinate 183,782,413 downwards.
GTAGGGCACCGGGGGAGCCTCGGGGGGCCCAGGCACCCCCCCGGCGCGGCCCAGGGGGGGCGCGCCCACAGGGCGCCTGGAGCCCGTGTGGCCCCCCCCAGGCTGCCCTTCGGACGCAGTGTTGTTTCCGGAATGCTGATTTTTTATATAATTTTTCTGGATTTTTCTGGGCAGTTCTCGAAACGTGAAAACCTGAAATACAAAAACAGCCGAAAACAGAAACTGGCACTGGGGTGCACTGGATTAGTAAGTTAGTCCAAATATGATCAAAAGTGTATGGAAGTGTATGAATATCATAGCAATATCACCCAAAAGTGGCATGGAGCAAGCAGAAATTATAGATACGTTTTGGACGTATCAGCGACCCGCGCGCCCGCTCCACCGACCTGTTGACCCGACCCACGGAGGTTGACCTCGTTTTTTGACTAAGTCCTTTAGATTTTCAGTGTCTGATGCATTTTTGTGATGAGGATAACTTTTACTGTGCTTGTCCGTTTTGTGCATATGATATGTCAAAATGATCGTGGTGACATGTACTATGTTTTGTTCCATTGTGTCATGCATGTTTGAGACCATCTAGATGTATTAATCTTCATGAGAAGAGTGCTACTTGTTATAAACTGCTGCTATTAGTAGTTTTCATGCCATGTTTGTGATGTGATAACTTGATGCATGTTTATCCAAATGAAGCAAATGAGATGTCCACATGTTCATCATGAGATGCTCTACATGTTGGTTGCTTTAGCTTGCATGATAGAATTCATATTGCCATGTTTATCTCCTTTGCAAAAGTGCTTGCGGCTGTCAGGTTTTTAAACTAGTTACGAGATGCCTAGTTGAGGAGCTCATTGCTATTGATGTGGTTGTCCCCATGTTGCATGCTTATATGTTTTGGATTCCCCATCATGTGTTCTTTGCTGTGGTGCAAACCACTTGCCATGTTATGCTTTGAGGTGACTTAAACTTGCTCACAAACATGCCATGATAATACTGATGTTTTAACACTTAGTGAAATTTCACTAAGTCTGGAATCTGTAATATCTGGATGCTATGTTTGCTTGTTGTTCTAGGCAAATCCATGATAGTTTTGGGGTGACTATTGATGATTCCTTGTTGTATATGTTGTTGGCTATCCATTCATGCTCTCATATGCTCATTTGGGTGGCTGTAGCATATTTAACTCTTGCTTGCAAGTTGCTATAAAATACCACTGTCAGGTTTTTGTTGTCATGTTCAAAATGTTGTAACTTGTTGCTATTGATCCATGCCTCCTATGGAGATGCTCCAATGGAATTGTTTGTTGTAGGATATGTCTACTTCATGTCCATGCTTCTTGTCACCATGTTTGAGTGCTGTAGAGTATATATTTCTTGCTCCGAAGTTGCTATGTGGCTGTTAATTTCAGCTTGTATCTTTTAGCCCGTTGCTCCATTTTGAGCAAGTCCTATATGAAACTTGTGTGGTTTTGCATGTAGATTCAAAATATCATCTTGTTAGCATGTTTTGAAGTATTTTGCTTGATGCATATTGTCATGTTCCTTGTGCTGTATCTCTGTGTTTCCTATGTTGTCTTGCTGTGCATCCTTAGTGCATCTGCAGTGCTTCCTTAGTGCATCAGCCATGCATCCTGTAGTTTGCGCATTGCATCTTGTTTGATTTCGTGCCTCATGTGTTTTTTTTAGTAGAGCCGGAAGCCGAGACCGAGTACGAGAACGAGGTTACTACCGAGGTTGAGAAGGAGGAGCCCTCTTACGATCCCATCGACGACTCAACATGCAAGATGACCTGACCCAGATATCATTACTATCTTTGCCTATTGCTAGAAGTCTCGCTCTTTAGCTTATTGCCTCGATGCCCATGTTTTCCTGTCAGCCCCCTATTGTAACCATGAATCTGTCTAACCACCCTACCTATGCAAACCATTGATTAGCTAAGTAGGCTTCGCTCAACCCCTCTTATAGCATTGCTAGTTGCAGGTGAAGATTTGAAGATTCTTGCTTCATGTTGAAGCTTGTTGGGTTATCACACTATATAAATTCTTAATGGAATCATCTATATATTGGTAATGGGTGGAAGGCTAAGCCTCTTGCTTGGTGATTTGTTCCACTCATGCCGCCTTAGGTATAAACCGGTGTTATGTTCCTTGATTATGCGTTCCTCACACGGTTGGGGTTATGGGACCCCCTCGATAAACCGCTTAGCGCTAAGGCTTTTCCAGCAAGTCCCGACATTGGTACTCCATTTGCCTAATAACTAAAAACTTGCATAGGGACTAGCTATCCCTTTTTATTTAATCAACAACCCCCGGGCCAGTGCTCCTCATGAGTGTTGGTCCGAACTGAGCAGACTGCGGGGCCGCCTTGGGGAAACCCGAGGTATCTGGTATTCACCTGTAGGATGTCTCATCCGGTCGTGGCCTGAGACTAGATACGCGCGGCTACTGTCAGGGTGTCGGCACGCCGGGAGGATTTGCTGGATTAGTCTTACCTTAGTCGGAGTATCTTGAGCACGGGATTCCGAGAATACTCGGGCCTTCCCACCTTGGAGTTGCGACTCCGCGGATCGTGGGCTTGTCATGGGCCAAGCTGGAACACCCCTGCAGGGTCTTGAACTTTCGAAAGCCGTGCCCACGGTTATGTGGCAGATGGGAATTTGTTAATATCCGGTTGTAGAAAACTTGACTCCATGTTCAGAACACACTACCAGCGTGAGTACCGTGGCGGTCATTTTCCGGATAGGGCTCGGAAAGTGAACACGGTGGGGTTATATTTGACGTGTTTTAGATAGGATCACTTCGTGATCACTTTATCGTCCGAGGCACTTCTCTTCTCGCTCTTCTTACGTAAGTTAGTGCTAGTGCTGCTGCAACCTCTTATTCTTTCTTCAGCCTTGTTCCACACCCAAGGCTTAGATAGTTGTGTTACCCGGGAACGGGATTGCTGAGTCCTCGTGGCTCACAGATTCTACACCACACCAGATGCAGGTACTATGGTGACCTATTCAGGTGACGGCACAGAGCTATACTGGGAGTACGACGAGGAACGTAGCCGTTACTATGTGCACTATCCCGACGATCAGTAGTGGTTTCTACTAGGGGCGATTCAGACCTGTGGCTTTATGTATGTTTGGTATCTTTCATTTGGATCTTCACCCGTAGACGGGTTGTGATGTTATTTGAATGATGTTTTGCTATGTAATGAATTGTGTGACGTGGCGAGTGTAAGCCAACTATATTTTTTTCGCTTTCATCCCTATTTTTACATGAGATGTGCAAAGATACCAAACTTGAGATCATTCCCGAATGGGCTTATACCTTTAAGTCGTGCCTCGACACGTAGGAGGTATAGTCCCATCCTGGGCATTACAAGTTGGTATCAGAGCCTTCTCCGACCTAGAAGCCCCCACTGATTGATCGAATCATTGACGGTTGAGTCTAGGCACACACTTAAAATGTTTTGAGTCCTATATATATATCGGAGAGTAGGATTTCTTTTGCTCCTCATCTCTTTTCACTATGGTGAGGACTCCTGACGATTACTCTTGCCTCTTCTACTCTCAAAAATTGCACCAATTTTTTTTAGGAATCTCACGAGTATTGTTTGGATTGTTCCGATGTCTTTGTGACGAGAACAATGTTCTCGATGCCTCCTGTCATTAGGGGTTGTGGCAGTGTCCCAGGGAGTTGAGCTCTGAGGTGTTGTCGTCACAAACATATCGCGGCAGTTCTAGAATACTTAAGACGGCCGACATCGAAAACTCTCCTATGCGGTTTGTGGCAAGATAACCCCGACATCACCCAGTACTGGGGAGGTAGTTCGGGAGTATTGCCATAGCTTGTATAGTATATGCGTTTCGAAGGTCCGAGGTAGACGGTTTCCGGAAATAACTGGTTATGTGTTGAAGGATGGATACAGCTGGATGTAGGATTAGAGTTGAGTGCGCGATGCTTCCCCTGTATCCCCAACACCTGATTGCATAACTGGAAACTTTCGGAAATTAATAGGTGGGTTCATCTAGTAGCTCGTAGGCATTCTTCCAACGAATGCAGGATATGGAGTTCGGGGTTCTACATTGAGTGAAGTAGTTTTACGGCCGTTGTTCCGATCGGGAGTTGCATCTTAAAGGGTCCTTGGCTATGCTGATCCAGGGATTGCAAAACTCTTTTGTAACACGTTCCATAAGCTTTCAGCACGAATATGTCGAACGAAGCTCGTATCTTGTATTTGTTCTATCTGCACCTTGTTGTTTTATTTACTTTTTGTCTCCCAAGTGGCTTCTCGTGAAGATTGTTGTTATCATCAAACTGAGAATTTCATTCATTCCTCTTGTTCGAATGATTCTTGTGAAGACTATGTTGCAATTCTAGCTGTTGTTTCAGCTTATATCTTCTTGCAATCAAATGACTAATGGTGGTCATCTCTTTCAAGATGGCTCCTAAAAAGGTTCCCAACGCTAACCCAGAGGGTGAAGAGGTTCCTGATCGTCCTCCTTCCCCTCCTCCTCCGTCTGAGGCCTGGAGAGCAATTATGCAAGCTACGAACCAGAACACCCAGATGCTTATGCAGATGATGCAACAAATTCAAGCAAATCAAGCAAATCAGGGTGCTCATGGGAACCAAGGCAATTTGTTCAACCAATAGCACTTTGCTACGCTCAACCAGTTCTTGGCAAATCAACCAAAGGCATTCAGTTACTGCGTGGACCCTCTCGACGCTGAAGACTGGATAACAAATATCAAGAAGCATTTTGAGTGCAGTAACGTAAGGCCCGAGGACTATGTGAAGTTTGCAACCTTCCAACTCAAGGACCAAGCAGCAGATTGGTGGCAGCAGTACAAAGACTCCAGAGCAGGGCGTGTAATCTCTTGGGATGACTTCTGCAAGGACTTTCGCTCTCACCACATTCCAACAAGTGTCATCAAGGGTATGCGTGAGCAATTCCGCAACCTGAAGCAAGGCTCTATGTCTGTCTACCAATATAATGTCAAGTTCCAGAACCTTGCCCGCTATGCCAAGCAAGACATCCGAGATGCCAAGAGCAAGATCTATCAGTTCCATGGTGGTCTGAAGGATGAGCTCCAACTTGCTCTCACCTTGTTCGAGCCTGATGAGTTTGACAAATTCTATAACATGGCGCTTAAGCAAGAGGCAGCCCAGCTCAAGATGGAAGCTTCCAAAAAAGGATTAGAGACGCTGTTCACTCCTCCTCATCTTCTCAAGTGGTCATGAAGCAACAGAAGTTTTGGCATCCACCTCCTCAAGTGATCCGAGCTCCCTACAACAACAACAAGAACTCTGGTGGCCGTGCTTTCTCCCACCCACCCAACCCAAGCAACCAGTCAAAGAATCAGTTTCAAGCTTCCAAGTCAAGTGCTCCTCATTACCGTCCTCTCTCAGAAGTGGTTTGCAACAAGTGTGGTAAGAAGGGTCACTATGCCAACAAGTGTACTCAAAGGCGCCTTCCGCCTCCTCCACCTGTCAGCACTTCTATTGTCAAGCATGATCCGAAGGCAGTAAGAGTGAATCTGATGAATGCAGCTCAGGCAGAGAATTCTTCAGATGTGATACTTGGTAACCTTCTAACCTTCCAGTCAACCTTAAACTTGCTAAAGTCTTGTTTGATTCAGGTGCATCACATTCTTTCATGTCAAGACATTTTGCATTGTCACATGATATGCCATTGCAAGCTTTGCCTAGGCCGATGTCTGTGCTTTCTCCGGGTTTGCTTATGAACTCCAACAATTTTGCTCCGAATGTATCTATTCGCATGGGTGATTACCGTTGTCTGGCTTCTCCGGTTATTCTCGGCAATTCCGACATCGATCTTATTCTCGGGATGGATTGGCTTTCTCAGCATGATGCTCACATTGATTGTGCAAATAAGGAAGTCAAGATTACTCATTCCGACAAAGACGTGATTATCTTCGCCTTTCGAGATAACACAATCAGGCTATTCTCTCTCAATGACAAGGGCGAGATTAATGCCATCTCTCAAATTCCGGTGGTTAACGAATACGAAGACGTCTTCCCTGAAGAGCTTCCAGGCATGCCTTCGCATCGTCAAGTTGAATTCGTCATTGAACTCGAGCCTGGTACTGAGCCAGCATGCCGGCGTCCGTACAAGCTCTCCCCTGAAGAGTTGAAGGAGTTGAAGAAACAGCTTGATGAACAAGAGCGTATGGGTCTGATCAGGCCTAGCACGTCTCCTTGGGGCTGTGGTGGCTCATTTGTCAAGAAGAAGGATGGCACGGAGCGCCTTTGCGTTGATTACCGGCCATTGAACAAGAAGAAAATAAAGAACAAGTATCCGCTCCCCAACATCAATGAACTGTTCGAGTAGATCAAAGGAGCTAAAGTGTTCTCAAAGCTCGATCTCCGAATGGGTTATCACCAAATTCGTATTCGCGAAGAAGATATCCACAAGACTGCCTTCAGAACGAGCTACGACTCATATGAGTATATAGTCATGTCTTTTGGCCTCGCTAATGCTCCACCTACCTTCTCGAGAATGATGCACTACATTTTCAACCCCTACACCAACGAGTTTGTGCTTGTGTATCTGGATGACATCTTGGTATTCTCCAAGAATGAAGAGGATCACGAAAAGCACCTCCGTCTGGTTCTCGACAGACTCCGTGAACATAAGTTCTATGCCAAGTTCTCCAAGTGCGAATCCTGGCTCGATAAGGTCTTATATCTGGGCCATATCATCTCCGCTGACGGTATTGCTGTGAACCCTGAGAAAGTTGAAGCGATTGTCAACTGGGAACCTCCTCGGAACGTCAAGCAACTCCGAAGCTTTCTTGGTCTTGATAGCTATTGTAGAAGGTTCGTTGAGAACTTCTCCAAGATTGCCAAGCCTCTTTCCAACTTGCTGCAGAAGAATGTCAAGTACAACTGGTCTCCGGATTGTGATGTGGCATTCAAAACTCTCAAAGAAAAGCTCATCTCTGCTCTAGTTCTTACCCCTCCAGATGAGTCCAAGCCCTACGAAGTATTCTGCGATGCTTCTCTTCAAGGACTTGGTGGTGTGCTAATGCAGGACAAGAAGATTGTGGCATACACTTCTCGTCAACTGAAGCCAAGTGAGAAGAACTACCCCACACATGATCTCGAGCTAGCAACTATGGTACACGCTTTGATTATGTGGAGACACCTTCTGTTGGGCAGAAAAGTCGACATCTTCACCGATCACAAGAGCTTGAAGTACATCTTCACACAGTCGAACCTAAACCTTCGCCAGACTCGTTGGGTTGAAATGATCCAAGAGTATGATCCAAGCATCGAATACACACCTGGCAAGGCAAATGTCATTGCAGATGCTTTGAGCAGAAAGGCATATTGCAACAGTCTCCTTATCAAGCCGTTTCAGCCTGAGCTTTGTGAAGCATTCAGGAAGCTCAACCTCCAAGTTGTTCCGCAAGGCTTTCTTGCAAATCTTCAAGTTGCTCCTACCTTGGAAGATCAGATTCGTGAGGCCCAACTCAGTGATGCTATGGTGCAGAAAATGAAACATGGTATTGCAAAGGGTACTCCCAAATACAGGTGCTATCGCGTTGATGAGAGAGATACCTTGTTCTTTGAGGACAGACTTATGGTTCCCAAAGGTGATCTCAGGAAGCTCATAATGAACGAAGCACATGACTCCCTCCTGCCGATTCATCCTGGAAGTTCCAAGATGTACCAAGACCTCAAGCAATCTTACTGGTGGACTCGCATGAAATGGGAGATTGCCCAATTCGTGAATGAATGTGATGTCTGCAGAAGAGTGAAGGCAGAGCATCAACGTCCAGCCAGTCTTCTCCAACCTCTTCCGATCCCCGAGTGGAAATTCGACCACATTGAAATGGATTTCGTCACTGGCTTTCCTAAGTCCAAGAAGGGAAATGATTCTATCTTTGTGGTGATTGACAAGCTTACCAAAGTCGCTCACTTCCTTCCAGTCAAAGAATCCATCAATGCAGCTCAACTGGCAGAGTTGTACACTTCCAGAATTGTGTCCTTACATGGCATTCCTCAAGTTATCTCCTCAGACCATAGAAGATTGTTCACATCCAAGTTCTGGGACTCCTTTCAGTTTGCCATGGGCACTAAGATTCGTTTCAGCACCGCATTTCACCCTCAGACTAGTGATCAAGTCGAGAGAGTGAATCAGATCCTAGAAGACATGCTCAGAGCCTGTGTCATATCTTTTGGCATGAAATGGGAAGATTTCCTTCCGTTTGCCGAGTTCTCTTACAACAATAGCTTCCAAGCAAGTGCTGGCAAAGCTCCGTTTGAAATCCTCTATGGCAGAAAGTGCCGTACCCCTCTCAACTGGTCCGAGACTGGTGAACGTCAACTTCTTGGCAATGACTTGATCTCAGAAGTCGAAGAAATGTGCAAAGTCATACGTGAGAATCTCAAGGCCGCTCAGTCGCGTCAGAAGAGCTACTATGACGGCAAGCATCGTGATTTGGCCTTCAACATTGGGGATCATGTCTATCTCCGTGTTTCTCCTATGAAAGGCACCCAAAGATTCGGTATCAAAGGAAAGCTTGCTCCTAGATACGTGGGCCCTTTCAAGATCCTTGGCAAAAGAGGCGATCTAGCCTATCAACTTGAGCTCCATTCCAACTTTGCTAATGTTCATGATGTGTTTCACGTGTCTGAACTCCGCAAGTGCTTCAAGACACCTGAACGCACCATTCCGTTTGAGGAGATTGATCTTCAACAAGACTTGTCTTACCGAGAGCATCCCGTTGCTATTCTCGAAGAAACCGAGCGCAAGACCCGCAACAAGTCAATCAAGTTCTTGATAGTCAAGTGGTCACACCATACCGACCGAGAAGCTACGTGGGAACGAGAAGATCACCTTCGTTCCGAGTACCCTTCCTTCTTCCAGTCCTAGATCTCGGGACGAGATCTTTTCGTTGTAGAGGAGAGTTTGTAATGCCCCGGATGTAACACTTTCCCCTTTTGGCAATATATAAACTTTGGCTTCATCAGTTCCATTCCGGGTTCTTCGTCTTTTCGGGTTTTCGTCGTTTTGTCGTTTGCGTGTGTGCATTCATCCATGTCATGTGGTCATGTGCATTGCATTGCATTATGTTGTCATTTGCATCCGGTCCCACTCGTTTCTTCCCGTTGTCCGTTTCGAGTTCCGACGCTCTCACACGTGCCCGTGGCTTCCCCGAGTCCTTCTTTTGTGTTTGGCCGTGTAACGTTTCCGGAATGGCGTGAGACTTGGCGTGCGATGTTTTTTTGGTACGTGTGACCCGCCTGTCAAGTTTCGTCGCGGTTGCAGTTTGTTTGGTACTCCAACAGTTATCCTCGTGGGCTAAAAGTACCTCCTCTTTGAGGCCCAAGACCCCCCTCCAACAGCCCAACAACCCAGCTCAAACCCTTCCCATCATCTAGGCCGTTCAATTGTGATCGCGTGGCCGAAAACCTCTCCTCATTTGGACTCTCCTAGCTCCTTGTGCCTATATAAACGTCCACCCCCTCCAATTTTGCGTCCAAAACCCTAGTGCTTCCACCGCCGCCGCACAGTGCTTCCACCGCCGCCGCACCGTGCTTCCACGCCGCCGCACCGTGCTTCCACCGCCGTCGCTCCCACCGCGCGGGCCCGCGGGGCCCGAAGCCAGATCGCCCCGCCGCCAGCCTCCCGCGCCCCCCGCCTTCGTCCCCGCCTCCGGCTCGCAGCCGCCGCCGCCGGCCGGAGCGCTGCTGCGCCCTCAGATCCCAGCAGCCGCCGCCGCCCTTTGGAATCTCGCCGTCGGCCGAGCGCGCTCTCCTCCGCCGCCCCTCGCCGGCCTTCACCGACCCGCCGCCTCAGCCCCCTCGCCGCCGGCCCTCACCGCCCCTAGCCGCCTGGAGCCCGGGCCAGTCGCTGGCCGCCTCGCCGCGAGGCTCCAGCGCCGCCGCCCCGACGGGATCGAAGACTTCGCAGCCAGATCGAGCCAGGGCGCCTGGGGCAAACCCTAACGGGCGAGGACCCGCTTCCCGCGACCCGATCCAACCCGCACCGGCGCCCGTTGACCGGATCCACCGACCCGCGACCCGCGCGCCCGCTCCACCGACCCGTTGACCCGACCCGCGGAGGTTGACCTCGTTTTTTTTGACTAAGTCCTTTAGATTTTCAATGTCTGATGCATTTTTGTGATGAGGATAACTTTTACTGTGCTTGTCCGTTTTGTGCATATGATATGTCAAAATGATCATGGTGACACGTACTATGTTTTGTTCCATTGTGTCATGTATGTTTGAGACCATCTAGATGTCTTAATCTTCATGAGAAGAGTGCTACTTGTTATAAACTGCTGCTATTAGTAGTTTTCATGCCATGTTTGTGATGTGATAACTTGGTGCATGTTTATCCAAATGAAGCAAATGAGATGTCCACATGTTCATCATGAGATGCTCTACATGTTGGTTGCTTTAGCTTGCATGATAGAATTCATATTGCCATGTTTATCTCCTTTGCAAAAGTGCTTGCGGCTGTCAGGTTTTTAAACTAGTTACGAGATGCCTAGTTGAGGAGCTCGTTGCTATTGATGTGGTTGTCCCCATGTTGCATGCTTATATGTTTTGGATTCCCCATCATGTGTTCTTTGCTGTGGTGCAAACCACTTGCCATGTTATGCTTTGAGGTGACTTAAACTTGCTCACAAACATGCCATGATAATACTGATGTTTCACTAAGTCTGGAATCTGTAATATCCGGATGCTATGTTTGCTTGTTGATCTAGGCAAATCCATGATAGTTTTGGGGTGACTATTGATGATTCCTTTTTGGATATGTTGTAGGCTATCTATTCATGCTCTCACATGCTCATTTGGGTGGCTGTAGCATATTTAACTCTTGCTTCCAAGTTGCTATAAAATACTGCTGTCAGGTTTTTATTGTCATGTTCAAAATGTTGTAGCTTGTTGCTATTGATCCATGCCTCCTATGGAGATGCTCCAATGGAATTGTTTGCTGTAGGATATGTCTACTTCATGTCCATGCTTCTTGTCACCATGTTTGAGTGCTGTAGAGTATATATTTCTTGCTCCGAAGTTGCTATGTGGCTGTTAATTTCAGCTTTGCATTGTTTCTTGTTTCGGGTGTATCTTTTAGTCCGTTGCTCCGTTTTGAGCAAGTCCTATATGAAACTTGTTTGGTTTTGCATGTAGATTCATAATATCATCTTGTTAGCATGTTTTGAAGTATTTTTCTTGATGTATATTGTCATGTTCCTTGTGATGTATCTCAGTGTTTCCTATGTTGTCTTGCTGTACATCCTTAGTGCATCTGCAGTGCTTCCTTAGTGCATCAGCCATGCATCCTGTAGTTTGCGCATTGCATCTTGTTTGATTTCGTGCCTCGTGTGTTTTGTGTTGAGTAGAGCCGGAAGCCGAGACCGAGTACGAGAACGAGGTTACTACCGAGGTTGAGAAGGAGGAGCCCTCTTACGATCCCATCGACGACTCAACAGGCAAGATGACCTGACCCAGATATCATTACTATCTTTGCCTATTGCTAGAAGTCTCGCTCTTTAGCTTATTGCCTCGATGCCCATGTTTTCCTGTCAGCCCCCTGTTGTAACCATGAATCTGTCAAACCACCCTACCTATGCAAACCATTGATTGGCTAAGTAGGCTTCGCTCAACCCCTCTTATAGCATTGCTAGTTGCAGGTGAAGATTTGAAGATTTTTGCTTCATGTTGAAGCTTGTTGGGTTATCACACTATATAAATTCTTAATGGAATCATCTATATATTGGTAATGGGTGGAAGGCTAAGCCTCTTGCTTGGTGATTTGTTCCACTCATGCCGCCTTAGGAACCGTATAAACCGGTGTTATGTTCCTTGATTATGCGTTCCTCACACGGTTGGGGTTATGGGACCCCCTCGATAAACCGCTTAGCGCTAAGGCTTTTCCAGCAAGTCCCGACATTGGTACTCCATTTGCCTAATAACTAAAAACTTGCATAGGGACTAGCTATCCCTTTTTATTTAATCAACAACCCCCGGGCCAGTGCTCCTCATGAGTGTTGGTCCGAACTGAGCAGACTGCGGGGCCGCCTTGGGGAAACCCGAGGTATCTGGTATTCACCTGTAGGATGTCTCATCCGGTCGTGGCCTGAGACTAGATACGCGCGGCTACTGTCAGGGTGTCGGCACGCCGGGAGGATTTGCTGGATTAGTCTTACCTTAGTCGGAGTATCTTGAGCACGGGATTCCGAGAATACTCGGGCCTTCCCACCTTGGAGTTGCGACTTCGCGGATCATGGGCTTGTCATGGGCCAAGTTGGAACACCCCTGCAGGGTCTTGAACTTTCGAAAGCCGTGCCCGCGGTTATGTGGCAGATGGGAATTTGTTAATATCTGGTTGTAGAAAACTTGACTCCATGTTCAGAACACACTACCAGCGTGAGTACCGTGACGGTCATTTTCCGAAAAGGGCTCGGAAAGTGAACACGGTGGGGTTATGTTTGACGTGTTTTAGATAGGATCACTTCGTGATCACTTTATCGTCCGAGGCACTTCTCTTCTCGCTCTTCTTACGTAAGTTAGTGCTAGTGCTGCTGCAACCTCTTATTCTTTCTTCAGCCTTGTTCCACACCCAAGGCTTAGATAGTTGTGTTACCCGGGAACGGGATTGCTGAGTCCTCGTGGCTCACAGATTCTACACCACACCAGATGCAGGTACTATGGTGAGCTATTCAGGTGACGACACAGAGCTATACTGGGAGTACGACGAGGAACATAGCCGTTACTATGTGCACTATCCCGACGATCAGTAGTGGTTTCTACTAGGGGCGATTCAGACCTATGGCTTTATGTATGTTTGGTATCTTTCATTTGGATCTTCACCCGTAGACGGGTTGTGATGTTATTTGAATGATGTTTTGCTATGTAATGAATTGTGTGACGTGGCGAGTGTAAGCCAACTATCTTTTTTTCGCTTTCATCCCTATTTTTACATGAGATGTGCAAAGATACCAAACTTGAGATCATTCCAGAATGGGCTTATACCTTTAAGTCGTGCCTCGACACGTAGGAGGTATAGTCCCATCCTGGGCATTACAGGGGGGCGCCCCCCACCCTCGTGGACAGGTGGGGGCCCCCTAGTGAATCTCTTTCGCCAGATATGTTTTATATTTTATGAAATGGTGTCCCGTGGAGTTTCGGAGCTTTTTGAGTTGTGCATAATAGGTTTCCAATGTTTGCTCCTTTTCCAGCCCAGAATTCCAGCTGTCGGCATTCTCCCTCTTCATGTAAGCCTTGTAAAATAAGAGAGAAAAGGCATAAGTATTGTGACATAATGTGTAATAACAGCCCATAGTGCAATAAATATCAACATAAAAGCATGATGCAAAATGAACGTTTCAACTCCCCCAAGCTTAGACCTCGCTTGTCCTCAAGCGAAAGCCGATATCGAAAAATATGTCCACATGTTTAGAGATAGAGGTGTCGATAAAAATAAAATACGAACATGAGGGTATCATGATCATTCTTATAACGACAACACACATATATTGTCATATGATTCTTATGCTAAAGTAAAATTCATTCACAATATCAAGTATGACTCAGAAACTTCATTGAAAACCAACAAACTATGATCTCGGTCAATGAAGCAATTGCAATTTATCATAACATCGGAAAGAGTCATTGTAAGAGCTTTTCAGCAAGTCCACATACTCAACTATCATATAGTCTTTCACAATTGCTCACACTCACGCAATACTTATGGGTATGGAGTTGTAATCGTACACAGAGAAAGATAGGGGCTTATGGTATTGCCTCCCAACCTTTTACCTCAAGGGTAATGTCAACAGTAATAGACTATGATAACTTACATCCAAGTGGGTATATATGGTTGGATCTTTCCAACACAATGTGCTTGCCAAAGGATAAAGTGTAAAAAGGAAAGGTGATTTTCACCTTGACTCTTATAAGGCAAGAATAATAGATAGGCCCTTCGCAGAGGGAAGCAGAGGTTGTCATGCGCTTTTATGGTTGGATGCACAAAGTCTTAGCACAAAAGAACATCACTTTATATTGCCACTTGTGATAGGGACCTTTATTATGCAGTCGCTTTTATGGTTGGATGCACAAAGTCTTAGCACAAAGTCGCTTTTATTACTTCCATATCACAAGATCGTATAAAGCTTATTTCCTCCACACTAATAAATCATACATATTTTAGAGAGTTTGCAAACATGAAAACTTACTTGAAGGATCTTACTCAATCCATACGTAGGTATGGTGGACTCTCATGGCAAAACTGGGTTTAAGGATGTATGGAAGCACAAGTAGTATCTCTACTTTGTGCAAGGAGTTTTGGCTAGCATGAGGGGGAAAGGCAAGCTCAACATGTTGGATGATCCATGACAATATACTTTATTTCGAATATAAGAAAACATAACCCATTATGTTGTCTTCCTTGTCAAACATCAACTCTTAGCATGCCATATTTTAATGAGTGCTCACAATCATAAAAGATGTCCAAGATAGTATATTTGTATGTGAAACCTCTCTTTCTTTATTACTTCCTATTAATTGCAACGATGACCAAGACTCTGTTTGTCAACTCTCAACAACTTTTATTCATCATACTCTTTATATGTGAAGTCATTACTTCCCATAAGATCAATATGATCTCTTTGATACTTTTTATGTTTTCTTTTATTCTCTCATGACCAAAGTGAGGAAATCAAGCCCTTGACTCAACACTAATCTTTATTATATAGCTCACGGACTCGATTACAAAGGTAAAGATCATAAAGCAAAAGCTAACAACTAGATCATGCTAACTTTATTCAACTAGATCAAGATATTACCAAAAGGATCGAACTAAGAAAAACGGTAAAGACAGGAGTGTGATGGTGATACGATACCGGGGCAACTCCCCCAAGCTTGGAAGTTACCAAGGGGAGTGCCCATACCCATATGATTATGTCTCCTTCTTCGGAAGTGGTGATGTGATATTCTTGGCGATGATACCCCTCAGGATACGATTCTCCTCCTCGAGCTTGTTAACTTGCTGCTTAAGGTCCATAATTTCCTTGCGGAGCTTGCCCGTGACGGCTAAAGCTCCTTTCACCCAAGGATGCTTCATAGATGCGGGAGAACAAGTAACACTCTTTTTCATATTTTCAAAAGAAAGAAACCTGACATTGGTAGGGATGACTGAGTTTGAAATGGCTGAGCTCTGTAATTCCCCCACCGTGAATCCAGCTTGAAACCGAGAAGTAACCTCTTGATCTTCCTCCATTGCATCTATCCTCTTCAAGTCAGCCTCCATCTCTTCCTCCGTTGATGGACCAAAGTGGTCAGCATCACTGTTTGCTCCTGGGCTAAGTGTTGGATGAGACACCCGACTCTCTCCAACTGACTCCTGATAAGACATCTTGCTCTTATCTGCGACAAAAACAGCTTGAAACAAAAACAGAGGATTTTGCGTGATACGGTGGTCAAAACCTTCGGGAGATTATATAATGAATTTTTACTGACCAAAATGAGTAACATACAAGAAATCGGAGTCCGGGAGGCACACGAGGTGCCCACGAGGCAGGGGGCACGCCCAGGGGAAGGGGGCGCGCCCTCCACCCTCATGGACGGCTCGTGTCTCTTCCGGACTGCCTCTTATTTTTCTATTTTCTAAATATTTTTAAACGGTGAAAAATTGCCTTTAGAACTGTTTTGGAGTCAGTTTACTTACCATACCACATACCTCTTCCTTTTCGGGGTCTGAATCGTTCTAGAAAATATCCCTTATGTATTCATGTGGGGTTACGGTTTTAATAACATTGGTTCCAACATTTATAGGATTACCTCAGATATAATGTTTGATTCTTTGACCATTCACCACCTTCGGATTTGTGCCTTCGAAGTTGTTGATTTTTATGGCTCCGGAACGATAAACCTCCTCGATAACGTAAGGCCCTTCCCATTTCGAGAGAAGTTTTCCTGCAAAAAATCTTAAACGAGAGTTGTATAGCAAGACATAATCGCCTACGTTAAACTCATGCTTTTGTAACCTTTTGTCATGCCATCTTTTAACTTTTTCTTTAAACAGCTTGGCATTCTCATAGGCCTGGGTTCTCCATTCATTAAGAGAGCTAATGTCAAATAACCTATTCTCGCCGGCAAGTATGAAATCATAATTGAGCTCTTTAATAGCCGAATATGCCCTATGTTCTAGCTCAAGAGGTAAGTGACAAGCTTTTCCATAAACCATCTTATATGGAGACATACCCATAGGATTTTTGTATGCAGTTCTATAGGCCCATAATGCACCATCAAGTTTCTTGGACCAATTCTTTCTAGACCTATTAACTGGTCTTTGCAAAATTAATTTCAGCTCTCTATTACTTAGTTCTACTTGACCACTAGTCTGCGGGTGATAAGGGGATGCAATTATATGGTTAACATCATACTTAGCAAGCATTTTACGGAAAGCACCATGAATAAAGTGTGAACCACCATCAGTCATTAAGTATCTAGGGACTCCAAACTTCGGAAAAATAACTTCTTTAATCATCTTAATAGAGGTGTTATGATCAGCACTACTTGTTGGAATAGCTTCTACCCACTTAGTAACGTAATCAATATCAACTAAAATATGTGTATACCCATTAGAGGAAGGAAACGATCCCATATAATCAAAGCCCCAGACATCAAATGGTTCAATAACAAGTGAGTAATTCATAGGCATTTCTTGACGTCTACTGATATTACCAATTCTATGACATTCATCACAAGATAAGACAAACTTACAGGCATCCTTGAAGAGAGTAGGCCAATAGAAACCAGATTGCGATACCTTATGTGCAATTCTATCTCCAGCATGATGTCCTCCATAAGCTTCGGAGTGGCACTTGCGTAGGATATGTTCCCGTTCATGCTCAGGTACACAACGTCTAATAATACCATCTACTCCTTCTTTATGAAGACGTGGGTCATCCCAGAAGTAATGCCTCAAATCATAGAAGCACTTTTTCTTTTGCTGGTATGTGAAACTAGGTGGTATAAACTTAGCAACAATGTAATTAGCATAATCAGCATACCATGGAGCAGTATGAGAAGTATTTATGACAGCTAATTGTTCAACAGGAAAGCTATCATCAATAGGTTGTGGGTCATCAAGAATATTCTCTAGCCTAGACAAGTTGTCTGCAACGAGGTTCTCAGCTCCCTTTCTATCAATAATATGCAAATCAAATTCTTGCAGCAAGAGAACCCATCTAATAAGTCTAGGTTTAGCATCTTTCTTTTCCATTAGGTATTTGATAGCAGCATGATTAGTGTGAATAGTTACTTTAGAATCAACAATATAAGGTCTAAACTTATCACAAGCAAATACAACTGCTAAAAATTCCTTCTCAGTAGTAGCATAATTTATGTGGGCACTATCTAGAGTTTTACTAGCATATTGGATAACATTCAATTTCTTATCAACTCTTTGTCCTAGAACAATACCTACAGCATAATCACTAGCATCACACATAATCTCAAAGGATAAATTCCAGTCAGGAGGCTGGACAATAGGTGCAGAGATCAATGCTTTCTTAAGTATTTCAAATGCTTCTAGACAATCATCATCAAAGACAAAAGGAACATCGTTTTGTAAGAGATTAGTCAGGGGCAAGGAGATTTTGGAGAAGTCCTCAATGAACCTCCTATAAAACTCGGCATGACAACTTCGTATACCTTTGATGTCCTTGGGACAGGACATCTTTTCAATAGCATCAACTTTAGCTTTGTCAACTTCAATACCTCTTTCAGAAATTTTATGTCCCAAGACAATGCCTTCATTAACCATAAAGTGACACTTCTCCCAATTCAAGACAAGGTTAGTGTCTTCACATCTCTGCAAAACTCAATCAAGGTTGCCCAAGCAATCATCAAAAGAAGTTCCGTAAACGGAGAAATCATCCATGAAAACATCAACAATCTTTTCACAAAAATCAGAGAATATAGCCATCATGCATCTTTGAAATGTAGCAGGTGCATTACATAAACCAAAAGGCATACGTCTATAAGCAAAGGTACCGAAAGGACAAGTAAAGGTGGTCTTTTCTTGATCCCCTTTGGACACAGGTATTTGAGAGAAACCAGAATAACCATCTAGAGAAAGCAAAAATGAGTATGTTTGGATAACCTTTCTAGCATTTGATCAATAAAAGGAAAGGGGTAATGATCTTTCTTAGTAGCTTTATTTAATTTGCGGAAATCAGTTACCATCCTATAACCTATAACAATTATTTGCGGGATCAATTCTTCTTTATAATTAGGAACAACAGTCATACCTCCCTTCTTAGGGACACAATGGACGGGACTTACCCACTGGCTGTCAGCAACTGGATAGATAATACCTACCTCTAGAAGCTTTAGTATCTCCTTCCTTACCACTTCTTTCATCTTAGGATTTAACCGTCGTTGATTATCAATAATCGGTTTAGCGTCCTCTTCCAATTTTATCTTGTGTTGGCATAAAGTGGGACTAATGCCCTTAAGATCATCCAGAGTATATCCAATAGCAGCACGATGCTTCTTCAGAGTTTTCAATAATTTTTATTCTTCCTGCTCTGAAAGGTTAGCACTGATAATAACAGGATATATCTTCTTTTCATCGAGATAAACATACTTAAGATTATTAAGTAAAGGTTTAAGTTCAAACACGGGATCACCCTTGGGTGGAGGAGGATCCCCTAGGATTTCAAAAGGCAAGTTGTTTTTCAATACGGGTCACTGCTTAAAGATTATTTCATCTATTTCCCTTCTCTCATTCATATACATATCATTTTCGTGGTATAGCAGATATTGTTCTAGAGGATCGTTAGGAGGCACAGCAATAGAAGCAAGACCAATAATTTCATCCTTACTAGGTAATTCTTTATCATGGGGTTGTCCACGAAATTTAGCAAAGTTAAAATCATGAGACATGTCCCCTAAACCAATGGTAACAATATCTTTTACGCGGTCTATCTTAGCATTGACAATATTCAAGAAGGGTCTACCAAATATAATGGGACAAAAATCATCTTGTGGGGAACCAAGAACATGAAAATCAGCAGGGTATTTAACTTTCCCACACAAGACTTCAACATCTCTAACAATCCCAATTGGTCAAATAGTGTCTCTATTAGCAAGCTTAATAGTGACATCAATACCTTCTAGCTCAACGGGTGCAATATCATGCATAATTTCATCATATAAGGAAATAGGTATTACACTGGCACTAGCACCTACGTCACATAAACCATGATAGCAATGATCTCCTATTTTAATAGAAATAACAGGCGAGCCTACAACATGTCTATGTTTATTCCTAGCATCGGGTTTGGCTATTCTAGCAGCTTCCTCTTGGAGGTAAATAACATGTCCATCTAAGTTTTCAACCAAGAGATCTTTAACCATAGCAACACTAGGTTCAACTTTAATTTTCTCATAGGGTGTAGGTGTTCTAGTATTACTCTTACGAACCACAGTTGAAGCTTTAGCATGATCCTTTATTCTAACAGGGAAAGGTGGTTTCTCAATATAAGTAGTGGGAACAATATGATCAACATTATAAGTGATAGTATTTTCTTCAACTTTAACAGGTTCAACTACTTTTACTTCAATGGGAGGATGGTATTTAAACCACTTCTCCTTGGGAAGATCAACATGAGTAGCAAATGATTCACAGAAAGAAGCTACTATCTTAGAGTCAAGCCCATATTTAGTGCTGAATTCACGGAAAACGTCGGTATCCATAAAAGCTTTAACACAATCAAACTTAGGGGTCATACCTGACTCCTTACCTTCGTCGAGATCCCAATTTTCAGAGTTGCGTTTAATTCTTTCCAATAAATCCCATTTGAATTCAACAGTCTTCATCATAAAAGAACCAGAACAAGAATTATCGAGCATGGTGCGATTATTGAGAGAAAGTCGAGCATAAAAATTTTGAATGATCATTTTTTCTTGAGAGCTCATGATTGGGGCATGAATATAACATTGACTTAAGCCTCCTCCAAGCTTGAGCGATGCTTTCTCCTTCCCGAGGCCAAAAATTATATATATAATTATGATCACGATGAACCTGACGCATAGGGTAGAACTTCTGATGAAATTCCAACTTCAGCCGATTATAGTTCCATGATCCAATATCATCGCATACCCTAAACCATGTCAATGCATATCCCTTCAAAGATAAAGGGAAGACCTTCTTCTTGATAACATCCTCGGGCATACCTGCAAGCTTAAATAATCCACAAACTTCATCCACATAGATTAGGTGTAAATCAGGATCCAGTGTTTCGTCTCCTGTAAAGGGATTATCTAGCAGTTTCTCTATCATACCCGAAGGATTTTCAAAGCAAACATTTTCAGTAGGTTCAGTAAGTTGTGGAGAAACTCTTTGCTCTTCTGGTCGGGGTGAAGATACCCCAAACAAGCCCCTCAAAGGATTATGAGCCATAGTAACAAGTAACAAAATTTCAGCACACTATATAAATTTTTCCTTACCAAATTCCACCTACCAAAGGCGCTTCACTCCCCGGCAACGGCGCCAGAAAAGAGTCTTGATGACCCACAAGTGTAGGGGATCTATCGTAGTCCTTTTGATAAGTAAGAGTGTCGAACCCAACGAGGAGCGGTAGGAAATGATAGGCAATTTTCAGTAAGGTATTTTCTGCAAGCACTGATATTATAAGTAACAGATAGTTTTGTGATAAGGTAATTGGTAGAAAGTGACAAATAGTAAAAGTAAATAAGGTGCAGCAAGATGGCCCAATCCTTTTTGTAGCAAAGGACAAGCCTGGAAAAACTCTTATATGAAGGAAAACGCTCCCGAGGACACACGAGAATTATCGTCAAGCTAGCTTTCATCACGATCATCTGATTCGCGTTTGATACTTTGATAATTTGGTATGTGGGTGGACCGGTGCGTGGGTGCTGTCCTTACTTGGACAAGCCTCCCACTTATGATTAACCTCTAATGCAAGCATACACAACTACAAAAGAAGTATTAAGGTAAACCTAACCATAGCATGAAACAAGTGGATCCAAATCAGCCCCTTACGAAGCAACGCATAAACTAGGGTTTAAGCTTCTGTCACTCCAGCAACCCATCATCTACTTATTACTTCCCAATGCCTTCCTCTAGGCCCAAATGATGGTGAAGTGCCATGTAGTCGACGTTCACATGACACCACTAGAGGAAAGACAATATACATCTCATCAAAATATCGAACGAATACCAAATTCACATGACTACTTATAGCAAGACTTCTCCCATGTCCTCAGGAACAAAAGTAACTACTCACAAGACATAATATTGTTCATGATCAGAGGGGTATTAATATGCATAATGGATCTGAACATATGATTTTCCACCAAATAAACCAACTAGCATCAACTACAAGGAGTAATCAACACTACTAGCAACCCACAGGTACCAATCTGAGGTTTGGATACAAAGATTGGATACAAGAGATGAACTAGGGTTTGAGAGGAGATGGTGCTGGTGAAGATGTTGATGAAGATAACCCTCCCCAAGATGGGAGAGTTGTTAGTGATGATGGCGGTGATGATTTCCCCCTCCCGGAGGGAAGTATCCCCGGTAGAACAGCTCTGCCGGAGCCCCAGATTGGTTTCCGCCTAGGTTCCGCCTCGAGACGGCGGCGTCTGGTCCCGAAAGACTCCTTCTGATTTTTTCCACGTCAAAACACCTCATATAGGAGAAGATGGGCATCGGGGGGGCACCGGGTGGCCCACAAGGCAGGGGGCACGCCCAAAGAGGGGGGGCGCGCCCCCATCCTCGTGGACAGGTGGTGGCCCCCTGGTGAATCTCTTTCGCCAGATATTTTTTATATTTTCTGAAACGGTGTCCCATGGAGTTTTGGAGCTTTTTGAGTTGTGCAGAATAGGTTTCCAATCTTTGCTCCTTTTCTAGCCCAGAATTCCAGCTGCCGGCATTCTCCCTCTTCATGTAAGCCTTGTAAAATAAGAGAGAAAAGGCATAAGTATTGTGACATAACGTGTAATAACAACCCATAGTGCAATAAATATCAACATAAAATCATGATGCAAAATGGATGTATCACTAGGGTATAAGAGTATATATAGGCGGAAGAGGTACATTGGTGGAGCTACGAGGGCCCACGAGGGTGGGGGGCGCACCTTCCTGCCTCGTGGCCTCCTCGTGGAGTCCCGAGCATTTACTCCAAGTCTTCTGGATTGCTTTCGGTCCAAGAAAGATCATCGCGAAGGTTTCATTCCGTTTGGACTCCGTTTGGTATTCCTTTTCTGCGAAACTCTAAAATAGGCAAAAAAAACAGAAACAGGCACTGGGCCTTCGGTTAATAGGTTAGTCCCAAAAATAATATAAAAGAGCATATCAAAGCCCATTAAACATCCAAAACAGATAATATAATTGCATGTAACAATGAAAAATTATAGATATGTTGGAGACGTATCATGGATTATTAAAGCTTGCAGGTTTGCCCGAGGGTGAGGTAAATAAGAAGGTCTTCCCTTTATCTTTGAAGGGAAAGGCATTGACATGGTATAGGCTATGTGATGATATTGGAGCTTGGAATTACAACCGATTGAAATTGGAATTTAATCACAAGTTTTATCCTATCATCTAGTTCATCGTGATCGGAATTATATTTATATTTTTTGGCCTCGTGAAGTAGAAATTATCGCTGTAGGTTGGGGGAGGCTTAAGTAAATGTTATATTCATGCCCCAATCATGAGCTCCCAAGAGAAATTACTATTCAGAATTTTTATACTCGTTTTTCTCATAATGATTGATCCATGCTCCATACTTCTTTTACCGGTTCTTTTATGAAGAAGACTATTGAATTACGATGGGAACTTTTAGAAAGAATTAATTGCAACTCTGAATATTGGGAAATCGACAAAAGTAAGGAGTCGGGTATGAACCTTGAGTTCGCTTGTGTTAAATCTTTTATGAATACCGATGCTTTTTGTGAATTTAGCACTAAGTATGGACTTGACTCTGAGATAGTAGCTTCTTTCTGTGAATCATTTGCTACTCATGTTGATATCCCTAAGGAGAAGTGGTTTAATATCATACCCTCATTGAAGTAAAAGTAATAGAACCCATTAAGGTTGAAGAAGAAACCACCACTTATAATGATAATCTAGTTGTTCTGACTTCTTATATTGAGAAACCACCCTTCCCTGTTAGGTTAAAGCAACATGCTAAAGCTTCAACGGTGGTTCGTAAGAGTTATCTTAGAACAACTACACCCCCTGAACAAATTAAATTACAACCTAATTTTGCTATGGTCAAATATCTTTTGGTCAATAATATCAATGGGCATGTTATTTACTTCGTTGGTGAAACTGCTAGAATTGCCAAACCCGATGAAAAAGATAAACATAGACCTATAGTTGGCATGCATGTTGTCTCGGTTAAAATTGGAGATCATTGTTATCATGGCTTATGTGATTTGGGTGGAGTGCCGGAAAGGGCTCTAGATTGGATCTCGTGGACTACGAAGCCTTGCGGCAGCGGAACTTCCGATCTAGGTCAACCCCGAGGGTTTTCGGAATATTTGGGAATTTATAGGGTAAAGAGGGGGTGCGGGAGGCCACCGAGGTGGGCACAACCCACCAGGGCGCGTCAGCCCCCCTGGCGTGCCCTGGTGGGTTGTGCCCCCTAGGGGCACCCCCAGGTGCAGCTCTGGCCCATCATGGGTGTTCTGGCCCATAAAAATCTCCAAAAAGTTTCGCGATGTTTGGACTCCGTTCGATATTGATTTCCTGTGATGTAAAAAACAAGCAAAAAACAGCAACTGGCACTGGGTCAATAGGTTAGTCCCAAAAAATGATATAAAGTTGCTATAAAATGATTGTAAAACATTTAAGAATGATAATAAAACAGCATGAATACTTCATAAATTATAGATACGTTGGAGACGTATCGGTATTGAATAGTATTAAGGATCTGAACATATGATCTTTCATCGAATAGACCCACTAGCATCAACTACAAGGATTAATCGACACTACCAGCAACCCACAGGTACCAGTATGAGGTTTTGAGACAAAGATCGAATACAAGGAATGAACTAGGGTTTGAGAGAAGATAGTGCTGGTGAAGATGTTGGTGGATATTGACCCCCTCTTGATGAGAGGATCGTTGGTGATGACAATGGCTTCGATTTTCCTCTCCCGGAGGGAAGTTTCCCCGGCAGAACAGCTCCGTCAGAGCCCTAGATTGGTTCTCCTCAAGTTTCGCATCGAGACAACGGCGCTTCGTCCCGAAAGCTTCCTCCTTATTTTTTTTTCAAGGGAAAGACCCTTCATATAGCCAAAGATGGGCACCGGGGGCCTGCCAGGTTGGCGACAAGGCAGGGGGCGCGCCCCCACCCTTGTGCATGGCTAGTGCTCCCCCGGCACTTTCTTCGCCCAATATTTTTATTAATTCCAAAATGACTCCCCGTGAAGTTTCAGGACTTTTGGAGTTGTGCAAAATAGGTCTATAATATTTGTTCCTTTTCTAGCCCAGAATTCCAGCTGCCGGCATTCTCCCTCTTCATGTAAACCTTATAAAATAAGAGAGAAAAGGCATAAGTATTGTGTCATAATGTGTTATAACCGCCCATAATTGAATAAATATCAACATAAAAGCATGATGCAAAATGGACGTACCAGTTTGCTTGTGATAAATTCAGGTCTTACATTGTTGATTCTAAAGTTACTATTCACACCGATCATGCTCCTATTAAATATTTTATGGAAAATAAAGATGCCAAATCTAGACTTATTAAGTGGGTTCTTTTGCTACAAGAATTTGATTTACATATCACTGACAAGAAAGGAGCTGAGAACCCAGTAGCAGATAACTTGTCTAGGTTAGAAAATATTCTTGATGACCCAGTACCCATTGATGATAGCTTTTTAGATGAACAATTAGCGGTCATAAACACTTCTCGTAGTACTCCATGGTATGCATACTATGCTAATTATATAGTTGCCAAATTTATACCACCTAGTTTCACATACCAACAAAACAAAAAAGTTATTCTATGATTTAAGACATTACTTCTGGGATGACACACACCTTTATAAAGAAGGAGTAGATGGTGTTATTAGACGTTGTGTACCTGAGCATGAACAGGAACAAATTCTACGCAGGTGTCACTCTGAGGCCTATGGAGGACACCATGCGGGAGACAGAACTGCACACAAGGTTCTACAATCTGGTTTTTATTGGCCTACTCTTTTTAAAGATGCTTGTAAGTTTGTCTTGTCTTGTGATGAATGTCAAAGAATTGGTAGTATAAGTAGACGTCAGGAAATGCCTATGAATTATTCACTTGTTATTGAACCATTCGATGTTTGGGGTTTTGATTTCATGGGACCTTTTCCATCCTCTAATGGGTATACACGTATTTTAGTTACCGTTGATTACGTTAATAAGTGGGTAGAAGCTATTCCAACTAGTAGTGCTGACCATAACACTTCTATTAAAATTCTTAAAGAAGTTATTTTCCCGAGGTTTGGTGTCCCTAGATATTTAATGACTGATGGTGGTTCACATTTCATTCATGGTGCTTTCCGTAAATTGCTTGCTAAATATGATGTTAACCATAGAATTGCATCACCTTATCATCCTAAGTCTAGTGGTCAAGTAGAACTAAGCAATAGAGAAATAAAATTGATCTTGCTAAAGACTGTCAATAGATCTAGGAAGAACTAGTCTCAGAAACTCGATGATGCGTTATGGGCTTATAGAACTGCGTACAAAAATCCTATGGGTATGTCTCCGTATAAAATGGTTTATGGAAAAGCATGGCACTTACCTCTTGAACTAGAACAAAAAGCTTATTGGGCAATTAAAGAGCTCAACTACGATTTTAAACTTGCCGGTGAGAAGAGGTTATTTTACATTAGCTCACTTGATGAGTGGAGAACCCAAGCCTATGAAAAATCCAAGTTATTTAAAGAAAAAGTTAAAATGTGGCATGACAAAAGAATACAAAAGCGAGAATTTAATGTAGGTGACCAAGTTTTGCTATACAATTCTCATGTAAGGTTTTTTGCAGGAAAACTTCTATCTAAATGGGAAGGACCTTACATTGCCGAGGAAGTTTATCGTTCTGATGCCATCAAAATTAACAACACCGCGGGTAATAACCCAAGAGTGGTAAACGGGTAAAGAATCAAACATTATATCTCAGGTACTACCATAAATGTTGAAACCAATATCATAGATACCATAACACTAGAGGCGTACATAAGGGATACTTTCCAGCACGTTCCAGAACCCTGAAAAGGAGTAGGTATGTGGTACGGTAGGTAAACCGACTCCAAACACTTTCCAAAGTCAATTTTTATCTGTTATGGAATATTTAAAAAATTAGGAAAATAAAAAGTAGTCTGAAAAGCACACAAGGAGGCGACAAGCCGTGGGGGCACCATACCCCCCAGGGCGCGCCACCCTGGCTTGTGGCCACCTCGTGTGCCCTCCGGACTCCGTTTTCTCCTAGAATACTTGTTCTGCACAATAAAAAATCATTATATGATTTCCCGAAGGTTTTGACCACTTTATCACGGCAATAGCCTCTGCTTGTTTTGCGGTGTTTCTGCAGTAGATTCAGGGCAAGATGTCTTTGCAAGAGTCGGTCGGGGCGAGTCGTGTCTCTCACCCGTTGCCGGGCCCGAGAGAATATAACAAAGCTGATCCTTTTTAGGCGGTCCACGGAGGAGGAGATGGAAGCTGATCTAAAAAGAGTGGATGACATGGCAGAAGACCAAGAAGTCAACTCCATCCCTCAACCTAATATTGGGCATGAGGACCTCACCAGCTCAGTCATCCCGAATTCAGTCATACCTCCCGGTGCTCAATTTATCTCTTACAATAACATGAAAAAGAGTGTTGGTTTTTCTCCCGCAGCTAGGAATCATCCATGGGTGCAAGGTGCCTTGATTGTTATAGGGAAGCTCCGCAAGGAAGTTATGGATCTCAAGCAGAGAAATTTTAAGCTCGAGGAGGAGAATCAAATACTTAAGGGGATCAATGCTAAAAATATTGCACATCTACCACCAAAGGATGAGACTTGAGTACATGGGTATGGGTACTCCCCTTGGCTTGTGCCAAGCTCGGGGGAGGTTCCCCGGTATAGTATCACCATCACACCTTTATCTTTATCGTTTATCTTAGTTTGATCCTTTTGGTTGTATCTTGATCTAGTAGAATAAAAGGTGTAGTATGATCTAGCTTTTGAGTTTTGCTTCGTGATCCATCTAGGTAATCGAGTGTGAGAAGTTATATAATAAAGAGTAGTTTTGATTTGAGAGCTTTGCTTTCATGCTTTTATTTTAGAAAAGAAAGAAAATAAAATAAAATATAGACTATATAATAATCTTACGGGGAGTTATGACTTCACATATTAAGGGTATGTTACATGAAACTTGTTGAGAGTTGACAAACATAGTTTTGGTCATTGTTGCAATTAATAGGAAGTAATAAACAAAGAGAGGTCTTGCATGCAAATATATTATCTTGGACATCTTTTGTGATTGTGAGCACTCACTAAAATATTATATGCCAAAAGGTTGATGTTGGACAAGGAAGACAACGTAATGTGTGATAAGTCTCCGTCATATCTATAATTTATTATTGTTTCATGCCAATATTATACAACTTTCACATATTTTTGGCAACTATTTATATGATTTATTGGACTAACTTACTGATCTAGTGCCTAGTGCAAGTTCCTATTTTTTGCATTCTTTTGTATCGCGGAAAATCCATATCAAATGAAGTCCAAATGCAAAATTTTTTTACGGAGAATCATTTGGAATATATGTGATTTTTGGGAGTTGGAATCACCGGAAACGGAGGCCCACACAACCCACAAGACACTAGGATGCGCTAAAGGGCCCTGGCGCGCGGTGGTGGGTTGTGCCCTCCTCGAACATCGGTTGGAGCTCTACTTCGGGCGCAAGGAAGCTTATATCCGGAAAAAAATCATGTTAAAATCTCAGCGCGATCGGAGTTACGGACCTCCGAGAATATAAGAAACGATGAAGGGCCAGATCTGGGGAACGCAAAACAGAAGAGGACATGGAGGCAGATCCAATCTCGAAGGGGCTCTCGCCCCTCCCATGCCATGGATGCCAAGGACCAGAGGGGAAACCCTTCTCGCACCTAGGGAGGAGGCCAAGGAATAAGAAGAAGGAGGTTGCTGTCTCCCCTCGCTTTCGGTGGTGCCGGAGTGCCGCCGGGGCAACGATCGGGACGACGATGTGTTGGGGAATGTAGCATGCAAATTCAAAAATTTCCTACGCTCACGCAAAATCTATCTAGGAGATGCATAGCAACGTGAGAGGGAGAGTGTGTCTACGTACCCTCGTAGACCGTAAGCGGAAGCATTATATCAACACGGTTGATGTAGTGGAACAACTGCACTATCCAACTGCACGATCCAACCGATCAAGTACCGGACGTACGACACATCCGAGTTTAGCACACGTGCGGCTCGATGACGTCTCCTCTTTCTTGATACAACAAGCAGGAGAGGAGAAGTAGATGGGATCACAACCAACACGACGGCGTGGTGGTGATGGAGCACCGACAGCGCGTCGCTAAGCATCGCCGGCACGGGGCGATGGAACTACGGAGTAACGAGAAAGAGAGGGGCGCCAAGGGCTTGGTGTGTCCTCTTGAAGCACCCCCTCCCCTCTATATATATATATATGTGGAGGGGCATGGCAAACAGCCCCTCCAAGCCCTAGGGCGCAGCAATATGGGAGAGGACTTGGACTCCAAGTCGAATCCTATTCCAATTAGGATTCCTTCCCTTTTTGCCTTCCCTAGCCAGATGGGCTCTTGAGGACTTGGTGCGCCTGACCCAATAAGTCCAGGGTGACTCCCCTTATCCCATGCCAGCCCTTGGGACATGGTGAACCCACTTGTGGACTTCTGGACCCCTCCGGAACCTTCTAGAAGCTTCCCGGTACAATATCGAAAAAACTGCACTTTTTTTCTGGAACCCAAAATATGACTTCCCATATATAAATCTTTACCTCTCGACCATTTCGAGACTCCTCGTGACGTCCGGGATCTCATACGGGACTCTAAACAACATTTGGTTACCACTCATCAAATATCCCAATACTACTCTAGCGTCAACGAACGTTAAGCGTGCGACCCTCCGGGTTCGGGAATTATGTAGTCATGACCGAGACACCTCTCCGGTCAATAACCAATAGTGGAACCTGGATGCCCATATTGAGTTAACGAGCTAGTCTAGTAGAGGCTTACTAGGGACACGATGTTTTGTCTATGTATCCACACATATATCAAGTTTCTGATTAATACAATTCTAGCATGAATAATAAACATTTATCATGATATAAGGAAATATAAAATAAAAACTTTATTATTGCCTCTAGGGAATATTTCCTTCAGTCTCCCACTTGCACTAGAGTCAATAATCTAGTTCACATCGCCATGTGATTTAACACCGATAGTTCACATCGTGATGTGATTAACACCCATAGTTCACATTGCCATGTGACCAACACCCAAAGGGTTTACTAGAGTCAATAATCTAGTTCACATCACCATGTGATTAACACCCAAAGATTACTAAGGTGTGATCATGTTATGATTTGTGAGAGAAGTTTAGTCAATGGGTCTGTCACATTCAGATCCGTGTGTATTTCGCAAATTTCTGTGTCTACAATGCTTTGCATGGAGCTACTCTAGCTAATTGCTCCCACTTTCAATACACATCCAGATTGATACTTATAGTCATATAGATTAGTGTCAAAGCTTGCATCGGCGTAACCCTTTACAACGAACTCTTTATCACCTCCATAATTGAGAAATATTTCCTTAGTCCTCAAGTTACTAAGGATAATTTTGACCGCTGTCCAGTGATCTACTCCTGGATCACTATTGTACTTCCTTGCCAAACTCATGGCAAGGTACATAACAGGTTGGGCACACATCATGACATACTTTATAGAACCTATGGCTGAGGCATAAGGAATGACTTTCATTCTCTCTATATGTTTTTGTCGTGGTCGGGCTTTGAGTCTTACCAACTTCACACCTTACCAATCATGCAAGAACTCCTTCTTTGGCTGATCCATTTTGAACTACTTCAAAATATTATCAAGGTATGTACTAATCGAAAGTCTTGTCAAGCGTCATGATCTATCTCTATAGATCTTGGCGCCCAATATGTAAGCAACTTCACCATGGTCTTTTATTGAAAAACTCTTTTTAAACAATCCTTTATGCTTTCCAGAAAATTCTACATCATTTCCGATCAACAATATGCCATTCACATATACTTATCAGAAATGTTGTAGTGCTCCCACTCACTTTCTTGTAAATACAGGTTTCATCGTAAGTCTGTATAAAACCATATGCTTTGATCACCTTATCAAAGCATATATTCCAACTCCGAGATGCTTGCACCAGTCCATACATGGATCGCTGGAGCTTGCACACTTTGTTAGCACCTTTAGGATTGACAAAACCTTCAGATTGCATCATATACAACTCTTATTTCATAAATCCATTAAGGAGTGTAGTTTTGACATCCATTTTCCAGATTTCATAAAATGCGACAATTGCTAACATGATTCGAACAGACTTAAGTATCGCTACGGGTGAGAAAGTCTCATCGTAGTCAACTTCTTGAACTTGTCAAAAACCTTTTGCGAGAAGTCGATATTTGTAGACAGTGACATTACCATCAGCGTCTGTCTTCCTCTTGAAGATCCCTTTATTCTCTATCGCTTGCCGATCATCGCGCAAGTCAACCAAAGTCCACACTTTGTTCTCATACATGGATCCCATCTCAAATTTCATGGCCTCAAGCCATTTCGCGGAATCTGGGCTCATCATCGCTTCCTCATAGTTCGTAGGTTCGTCATGGTCTAGTAACATGACTTCCAGAACAGGATTACCGTACCACTCTGGTACGGAACATACTTTAGTTGACCTACGAGGTTCGGTACTAACTTGATCTAAAGTTTCATGATCATCATCATTAGCTTTCTCACTATTTGGTGTAGGCATCACGGGAATGATTTTCTGTGATGAGCTAATTTCCAATTCAAGAGAAGGTACAATTACCTATCAAGTTCGACTTTCCTCACACTCACTTCTTTCGAGAGAAACTCCTTCTCCAGAAAGGATCCATTCTTAGCAACTAAGATCTTGCCTTTGGATCTATGATAGAAGGTGTAACCAACTGTTTCTTTTGGGTATCCTATGAAGATGCATTTCTCCGATTTGAGTTCGAGCTTATCAGGTTGAAGCTTTTTCGCATAAGCATTGCAAACCCAAACTTTAAGAAATGACAGCTAAGGTTTCTTGCCAAACCATTGTTCATACGGTGTCGTCTCAGCGGATATAGACGGTGTCGTATTAAACTTGATAATGGGAGTAACATTGGATCAATGTGAATACTTTAGGGATTATCGCTTGACTCATAAAGGGAAATTGTTATGGGATCAAATTTATATGTTGCATTGGTATGCTCGGGACTTATGCTTGAGATATGATTATACTTGTTGCTCTAGGATGAATGCTCCACACCTACCCTTTTCATGTGAATTTAATGACAATGAAACCTTAGCTTCTTATGCTAGAGGTATATATGATTACTATGATGTGGAAAGAATAGAGGAATTTGTTGCTTTTAAGGGTGCTTATGAAATTGAATCTTTGTTTGAAAAGTATGAAGCTTTTGATGATGATTTTATAGACCTGACAATTTTGCCATCCTTAAATATTGCTATGATAATTACAAATACAATTCCTATATTGATATATTTATTCAGAGAGTCTTCGTTGTCCAGGAAGAGACTAATATTTTGCATGAGTCTATGGAAGAAGAAATTGATGACACTGTGAGCTCATTGGATGAAAAAGATGAGGAGGAGAGCGAAGAACAAAAGGAGGAAGAACGGATTAGCTACCCGTGCCCACGTTTTGATGAGAGTAACCCCTCGACTCATACTTTGTTTAATTTCCCTTTGTGCTTACCGAAGGATGAATGCTATGATAATTGCGATGATCCCGTTGATTCACTTGAAATATCCCTTTTTGATGAACTTGATGCTTACTATGCTTGTGGCCAAGATGCCAATATGAATTATGCTTATGGAGATGAACTGGCTATAGTTCCTTTTGTTAAGAATGAAATTGTTGCTATTGCACCCACGCATGATAGTCCTATTATCTTTTTGAATTCTCCAAACTACACTATATCGGAGAAATTTGCACTTATTAAGGATTATATTGATGGGTTGCCTTTTACCGTTGTACATGATGATTTGGATTAATATAATATGCATGTGCTTGTTGCTCCTACTTGCAATTATTATGAGAGAGGAACTACATCTCCGCCTCTCTATGTTTCCAGCACGATAGAATCGCAAGAAACTGCTTATACTATGCATTGGCCTTTACTTGATGTACATGAATTGTTCTTTTATGACATGTCGATGCATAGTAAGAGAGTTAGACTTCGTCATTACTTCATATATGTTGCTTTGTGCTCACTACTAAATGCTAAATCATTGTTGATCCAAATTGGCTTTGATATACCATGGGATCCGGGTGGATTCATTACTTGAGCACTATATGCCTAGCTTGATGGCTTTAAAGAAAGCGCTGCCAGGGAGACAACCCGAAAGTAAAAAAAAAAGTGTCATTTATTTCTGTTGAGTGCTTTTATAAAGTTTAAAAACAAAAAATATATAGAGGGGAACCTAAAACATTTTCAAAAAGAGAAGCGATTGAAAGGTGATGCATTTCGGAAATAAGGGTCGACCTTGAACACTTGTGTTCATGCTTATGGAAACAATGTAGAATTTTTCATGGAAGTTTCTTGCAAAAATAATTATCCCCTTGTACAATTCCATTGTATTATAAAAATAATGTGCCAAGAGTTTCCTTTAGGATGATTAGATTGCGTGTTGGTTTGTGCGGTGCAAAACACAAACTTTGGCTGTAGTGCATGATTTTTCATTTTTTACTGGAAAGTCAAACGGTTCTGAAACTTTTTGCACAGTCTTGATATACAAAATGTTTATTTTTCCTAATGTTTTCAGAATTTTTAGATTTAGAGAAGTATGGTGAATGTTCAAATCTTTACAGACTGTCCTGTTTTCACATATTGCGGCTATAGCTTCATTATTTACTTATGTTTGAATTCTTGTTGAAGCCTCCTTGACTTGGGCCATAGAATTGTGATAGAATACAATGGGTAATGCTTGTTTATAATTATACAATAATGTTATAGTAGTAAATGATGGGATTTCGTTGATCATATGCACTAACCCCGCTAAAAGTTCGGTTAAGTTTTGTGTGGATGAAGTGTTCGAAGATCGAGGAGGTCTCGATGTGAGGAGAAGGAGGAGAGGAAAGAGCTAAAGCTTGGGGATGCCCAAGGCACCCCAAGTAAATATTCAAGGAGATTCAAGCGTCTAAGCTTGGGGATGCCCCGGAAGGCATCCCATCTTTCTTCAACAAGTATCAGTATGTTTTTGGATTCGTTTTGTCCACATGATATGCGTAAATTCTTGGAGTGTCGTGTGCTTTTTATTCTTCTTTTAATAATGCACCATGCTGGTATGAGATAGTCCCTGGTTGATTTGTAGAATTCTCATTGCACTTCACTTATATCTTTTGAGTATGGCTTTATAGAATGCTTCATGTGCTTCACTTATATCTTTTGAAGTTTGGATTTCCTGTTTCTCTTCACATAGAAAACTTATGTTCGTAGAATGCTCTCGTGTTTCACTTATATTTGTTAGAGCATGATCTTTTGTAGAAAGAATTAAACTCTCATGCTTCACTTATATCTATTTAGAGAGTCAAACAGAATTGGTCAATTGCATGGTTAGTCATAAAATCCTACATAAAACTTATGGATCACTGAATATGATATGTTTGATTCCCAGCAATATTTTTTGCGATATAGAGATGATAATATGTGGGAGGTACTAGTGGATGATCATGTTTTGTAAGATATCGATGTTAAGGTTTGTGATTCCCGAAGCATGCACGTATAGTCTCTCGTTATGCCGGGAAGTTGGAGCACAATTTATCCTTGATTGTCCTATCTTTGTGTGAAGGTCGGGGCGCGCGATGGTTAACTCCTACCAACCTCCCCCCTAGGAACATGCGTAGTATTACTTTGCTTCGAGGGCTAATAAACTTTTGCAATAAGTATATGAGTTCTTTATGACTAATGTGAGCCCATGGATTATACGCACTATCACCCTTTCATAATTGCTAGCCTCTCTCGTACCGCGCAATTTTTGTTGGTCCATAAAATTAATTATACCTTCCTCAAAACAGCCACCATACCTACCTACTATGGCATTTCCATAGCCATTCTGAGTTATATTGCCATGCACTTCCATCATATAGTTGACTTGAGCATTCATTTTCATATTGCTTTGCATGATCGTAAGACAGCTAGCATGATATTTTCATGGCTTGTCTGTTTTTTGATATCTTTGCTATGCTAGATCATTGCACATCCTGGTACAGTACCAGAGGCATTCATTTAGAGTCATACTATGGCATAGGTATCGAGATGTAATTTTTATTTATTTTGAGTTATAAGTAAAATAAGTGTGATGATCATCATTATCCATTATTAGAGCATTGTCCGAGTGATGATAGAATGATGGAGACCTTGATTCCCCCACAAGTCGGGATGAGACTCGGACTAAAAAAAGAAAAGGAAAAGAAAAAAAATGAAAAAAAGAAAAGAAAAGAGAAGGGGCATGCAAATACCACACTTGTGCTTCAAAGTAGCACCATGTTTTTCATATAGAGAGTCTCCTATGCTTTCACTTTCATATACTAGTGGGAATTTTTCATAGTAGTTTAATGCATACCCACTTAGTTTCATATTGAGCTTTCATACACTGATAGCTCTTAGTTCATCCGTTGCATGTCAATCCCTACTCCTCACATAGATATCGATTATTGGACATCTCCATAGTCCATTAGTTTGCCTAGTTGATGTGAAACTTTCTTCCCTTCTTTTGTGTACTACCACCGCATTCTATTCCACCTATATTGTTATATACATGGCTCGCGCTCATGTATTGCGTGAGAGTTGAAAATGTTGAAGCACGTTAAAAGTATGAACCAATTGCTTGGCTAACACCGGGGTAGTACATGATTTATACTTTGAGCTGGGAAGACAGATGAAAGAACATGTGGTGCCCCCATGTGTGGTTTTTGTAATTGATGACATTCTCTATGGACTAATGGTTGCATTGAGTTATATTTAAAGGATTTGTCCATAGGATTGTCTTGAAGTCCATGTGTTGGTTTCAAGGAGTTTATGAGATGGCCAAAGTGCTTTTCAAGGAATTATCCAAAGATTGGTCATGTGAGAGTTGAGCTTATTGCAAGCATGTCTTGAAGAAGAAGATTGTGTGAACATTCAAGTTTACCTTCAAGACATTATCCTAATGAAGAGAGTTGGAAAGATTCAAGGTTGATCAAGACTAAGTATAGAAAGTGATTCAAGTTGATCAACACACAAAGCGCACAAGTTGTACTGAGAGGGACCAATTGATCCCATGGTGTGGTACGCATTGTCGATTACACTTTGTGTACTAACCCATGGTTTACGTGAAAATTCTGTGTGGGGTTGGGTATGTTTCCATGGTAATGCGTCAAGAGGAAGATCTCATACAACCCATGGAGGACGACATCAAGTGGTGATCGTCATCAAGTTTGTAGTGTGCAAGTTCAAGTGGAGCAACACGAAGAGTGGCTCACCCATAATGGAGTATGGGGAGAAATCAAGCTTGAAAGTTGCCATCCATTGTCGTGTCAATGGAATTGTGAAGATGTGCCGAAGAGTGTCTCACCCATAGTGGAGTATGGGGTAGCAATCAACTAGTCTTCGTCGAGCCAACACAACCAAGAAAGGCGGTCCAACTTGAGGAAGTCAAGATCATCATCATATAGCTTGAATGGACTATGTGCAAGGCAAAGGTTTGTCCTTGATAGGTTTTCTATTTTACCGGTCTCATAGTGGTAGTTGTGAGAACGAGGTTGTAGGATTGATTGTGGTACTATCAAGTGGGGCTCTCTAGTGAGTAGCTTTATTGTATCGTTCGTCGAGAGCTCAAACCATTGTATCCTTGCATCATCTCTCTTCATTCTTGTTTAGTTCTTCTCCTTGTAAGATTTGATCTTATGGTCATCTTCTTAACAAGCTCGAGTTCATCGAAAATTGATTTCTTATGCATCTTCTTTTGTGTTTTCGGTGTTGGAGTATTTACCGGTCTTAATTGAGAAAGGGTTCTCACCATTTTATTTTGAGTACTTTTTGAATTCATATTTCTTGCTATTTCTATCAAGATTGTGTTTGCTCTTGTCCTTATCTTTCCAACAAACTTGATTTTGTCGAATTCGGAGCTCGTATGCGAAAGTTGTGGGTGTTTTGATCTTACCTGTTTTACATAGAGAGGTTGTACCGCCCCATAGAGAGGTTGTACCGGTTGTGTTTGGAGCGGTTTTACCACTCCAGAATTGGTCTGAAGGTTGTACCGGCCATGTACCACTCAACCACCGGACTAGTTTCAGTTTTGGAGCAGTTCTTGGGCGGTTGTTGACCGGTTGTACCGGTTAGTTCAGTTTAACCGGTACTACCGGTTCCCCGGGCTGTTGTACCGCTTAGGGTTGTTTCCTACAGGCTGGCTTTTCCTCTGCTTTGACTGGTTGTACCGGTTCGTGCACCGGTTATAATGGTCCTACAGTTTTCTGCACATAACGGGCAGATTCGTGGGGACCTATAAAAGAGGGTCTTCTTCCCCATTGTAATCTATCTCTTGAGCACGTGTTCTTCCCCCATTGTTGACCTTCTTCGAGATTGCCATCTCTCAATCCCTCCATGGATTCTTTCTAGTTTTGGGGGGAAAAGAGAGAGGAGATCTAGATCCACATTTCCACCAATCACCTTCTCCTCTATGTGAGGGGAACCCTTTGGATCTTGATCTTGGAGTTCTTCATGTTCTCTTCTTCGTTCTTCCTCTCATTTCCCTCCCTAGCATTAGTTGCTTTTGTGGGATTTGGGAGAGAAGGACTTGGGCACTCCGTGTGCCCTAGCCATTGCATTTGGTGCATCGGTTTGAGTTCTCCACGGTGATACGTGGAAGTGAAGTTGAGAAGCTTATTACTCTTGGGTGCTTGGTACCCTTGAGCTTGTTTCTCTTGGGTGCTTGGGCGCCCTAGATGGTTGAGGTCACCTCGGAGCCATATTCCATTGTGGTGAAACTTCGTGGTATCGCTGGGAGCCTCCAATTAAGTTGTGGAGGTAGCCCCAACCTTGGTGGTGTTCGGAGCTCAATCATTGTGGTGTAAAGCTTCGGGCAAGCGTCGGAGTCTCCAATTAGGTTGTGGAGATCGCCCCGAGCAATTTGTACGGGTCGGTGACCGCCCCCAAGGGTTGCCATTTGTACGGGTTCGGTGACCGCCCTCAAGGGTCCCTGATACGTCTCCAACGTATCTATAATTTTTTATTGTTCCATGCTATTATATTATTTGTTTTGGGTGTTTAATGGGCTTTATTATACACTTTAATATTATTTTTGGGACTAACCTACTAACCCAAGGCCTAGTGGAAATTGTTGTTTTTTTGCCTATTTCAGTGTTTCGCAAAAAAGGAATATCAAACGGGGTCCAAACGGAATGAAACCTTCGGGGGAGTCGTTTTTGGAACAAACGCAACACAGAACACTTGGAGTACACACCAGGAAAGAAACGAGGCGGCCACGAGGGGGGGGGCCCGGGGGGTAGGCGTGCCCCACACCCTCGTGGGCCCCCTTAGCTCCACCGACATGCCTCTTCCTCCTATATACCCCCATGTACACTGACAACATCTGAGAGCACCACGAAACCCTAATTCCACCGCCGCAACCTTCTGTACTCGTGAGATCCCATCTTGAGGCCTGTTCCGGAGCTCCACCAGAGGTGGGATCGATCACGAAGGGCTTCTACATCAACACCATAGCCTCTTCGATGAGTTGTGAGTAGTTTTCCACAGACCTTCGGGTCCATAGTTATTAGCTAGATGTCTTCTTCTCTCTCTTTGGATCTCAATACAAAGTTCTCCTCAATCTTCTTGGAGATCTATTCGATGTAATTCTTTTTTCGGTGTGTTTGTCGAGATCCGATGAATCGTGGGTTTATGATCAAGATTATCTATGAACAATATTTGATTCTTCTCTGAAATCTTTTATGCATGATTTAAATATCTTTGGAAGTCTCTTCGAATTATCAGTTTGGTTTGGCCTACTAGATTGATCTTTCTTGTAATGGGAGAAGTGCTTAGCTTTGGGTTCAATCTTGCGATGTCCTTTCTCAGTGACAGTAGGGGTAGCAAGGCACGTATTGTATTGTTGCCATCGAGGATAAAAACATGGGGTTTATGTCATATTGCATGAGTTTATCCCTCTACATCATGTCATCTTGCTTAAACCATTACTCTGTTCTTATGAGCTTAATACTCTAGATGCATGCTGGATAGCGGTCGATGTGTGGAGTAATAGTTGTAGATGCAGAATCATTTCGGTCTACTTGTCATGGACGTGATGCCTATATACAATGATCATGCCTAGATATACTCATAACTATGCACTTTTCTATCAATTGCTCGACAGTAATTTGTTCACCCACCGTAGAAATCTGTTATTGATAACCCACAAGTGTAGGGGATCGCAACAGTTTTCGAGGGTAAAGTATTCAACCCAAATTTATTGATTCGACACAAAGGGAGCCAAAGAATACTCTTAAGTATTAGGAGCTGAGTTGTCAATTTAACCACACCTGGAAACTTAGTATCTGCAGCAAGATAGTTTAGTAGCAAAGTAATATGATAGTGGCGGTAGCAGAAATAAAAGTAACGATAGTGTTTTTGTAGTTTTTGTGATAGTAGCAACGGAAAAGTAAATAAGCAACTAGCAATATAGGTAAAGCTCGTGGGCATTGGATCGGTGATGGGAAATTACGT
This sequence comes from Secale cereale, assembly GCA_902687465.1. Classification (NCBI taxonomy): domain Eukaryota; kingdom Viridiplantae; phylum Streptophyta; class Magnoliopsida; order Poales; family Poaceae; genus Secale; species Secale cereale. Next base: position 183,743,393 of record LR738715.1, on the reverse strand, counting down.
CGGATGCAATTCATCATGTAGAAGTTATAACCTAGGGTGACACAGAACTAGCTCCAGTTCATCAATGCAATGTAGGCATGTATTCCGAATATACTCATACGTGCTTATGGAAAAGATCTTGCATGACATCTTTTGTCCTACCCTCCCGTGGCAGCGGGGTCCTATTGGAAACTAAGGGATATTAAGGCCTCCTTTTAATAGAGTACCGGACCAAAGCATTAACACATAGTGAATACATGAACTCCTCAAACTATGGCCATCGTCGGGAGTGGTCCCGGTTATTATCACTTCGGGGTTGCCGGATCATAACACATAGTAGGTGACTATAGACTTGCAAGATAGGATCAAGAACACACATATATTCATGAAAACATAATAGGTTCAGATCTGAAATCATGGCACTCGGGCCCTAGTAACAAGCATTAAGCATAGCAAAGTCATAGCAACATCAATCTCAGAACATAGTGGATACTAGGGATCAAACCCTAACAAAACTAACTCGATTACATGATAGATCCCATCCAACCCATCACCCTCCAGCAAGCCTACGATGGAATTACTCACACATGGCGGTGAGCATCATGGAATTGGTGATGGAGGAAGGTTGATGATGACGATGGCAACGATCTCCACTCTCCGGAGCCCCGAACGGACTCCAGATCAGCCCTCCCGAGAGAGATTAGGGCTTGGGGGCGGCTCCGTCTCGTGAAACGCGAAAATTCTTCCTCTCTGATTTTTTTCTCCCTGAAACGGGAGATATAGGATCTGGGGGTATGTCGGTGGAGCATCGGGGGGCCCACGAGGTAGGGGGCGCGCCCCCCACCCTCGTGGACAGGGTGTGGGCCCCTCGGTGAGGATCTTCTTGCAGATATTTTTTATATTTTCTGAAATAATTCTCTGTTGATTTTCAAGCGATTCCGATAACTCCATGGCAGTTCTGCTGAAAACAGCGTCAGTCCGGGTTGGTTCCATTCAAATCATGCAAGTTAGAGTCCAAAACAAGGGCAAAAGGGTTTGGAAAAGTAGATACGTTGGAGATGTATCAACTCCCCCGAGCTTAAACATTTGCTTGTCCTCAAGCAATTCAGTTGATAAACTAAAAGTGATAAAGAAAAACTTTGACAAACTCAGTTTGCTCTTGTTGTTGTAAATATGCAAGCTAGCATTCAGGTTTTCAACAAGATCATGAACTAACCACATTCACAATAACTTTCAGGTCTCAAGACTACTCACATCAATGGCATAATCAACTAGCGAGCAATAATAATAAACCTTGGATGACAACACTTTCTCAAAACAATCATGATATGATATAACAGGATGGTATCTCGCTAGCCCTTTCTGAGACCGCAAAACATGGATGCAGAGTACCTTTATGGATCAAGGACTGACTAGACATTGTAATTCATGGTAAAAGAGATCCAGTCATAATCATATTCAACGCAAATTAATAGTAATGCATGCAACGACAGAGGTGCTCTACTACTGGTGCTCTTTGATAAGAGGATAATGACTCTACATAAAAGTAAATAGATAGGCCCTTCGCAGAGGGAAGCAGGGATTTGTAGAGGTGCCAGAGCTCAATTTTTAAATAGAGATTGAATAACATTTTGAGCAGTATACTTTCATTGTTAACATAACAACCAAGAATCTCGATATCTTCCATACTACACACATTATAGGCGGTTCCCAAACAGAATGGTAAAGTTTATACTCCCCCAACCACCAACAAGCACAATCCACGGCTAGCCCGAAAAAACGGGTACCGTCCAAACCAGCAACAGCCCTGGGGGAGTTTTGTTTGATTATTATGATTTTGAGCATGGGACTAGGCATCCTGGTTACCAGCCATTTTCTCAGGAATGATGAGCGGAGTCCACTCATTGTGAGAATAACCCACCTAGCATGGAAGATATAGACAACCCTAGTTGATACATGAGCTGTTCGAGCATACAAAACAGAATTTCATTTGAAGGTTTAGAGTTTGGCGCATACAAATTTACTTGGAACGGCAGGTAAATACCGCATATAGGAAGGTATGGTGGACTCATGTGGAATAACTTTGGGGTTTATGGAAGTGGATGCATAAGCAGTATTCCCGCTTAGTACAGGTGAAGGCTAGAAAGAGACTGGGAAGCGACCAGCTAGACAGCAACAATGGTCATGAACATGCATTAAAATTAATCAACAATGAATGCAAGCATGAGTAGGATATAAATCACCATGAACATAAATATAGTGAAGGCTATGTTGATTTGTTTCAACTACATGCCTGAACATGTGACAAGTCAGATCACTTAAATCGTTCAAAGGAGGATACCACCCATCATACCACATCACAACCATTTTAATATCATGTTGGCACGCAAGATAGGCCATTATAATCTCTCAGCTAATTAAGCATGGCATAAGCAGCTATGATCTCTAATTGTCATTGCAAGCATGTTTCATTCATAACAAGCTGAATCTGGAACGACGAGCAATCATATTTAGCAAAACAAAAGAGGTCGAGTTCATACCAGCTTTTCTCATCTCAATTAGTTCATCATATATCATCCTTATTGCCTTTCACTCGCATGACCGAATGGTGTGAATAATAATAATAGTGCACGTGCGTTGGACTAAGCTGTAATCTGCAGACATTTTAATACAAGAGAGAAGACAAGGTAATATGGCTCAAGGTTAAATCAACAACAGAGCATATGAGAGCCACTAAGCATTTTCAATCATGGTCTTCTACTCTTAACCCCTAAAGAAAAGAAAAGAAACTATTTACACGGGAAAGCTCCCAACAAGCAAAAGAAGAACAGGAAATATTTTTGGGTTTTCATTCTTTAACTACTACTACAAGCAAAGAGAGTAAACTAGCTAGAAGCTACAACTATTTTTTTATAGGTTTTTCTAGCACACAAGAAAAAAGACTAAGAAAAAGAAATTGAAACTAAGCATGGATGGTACAGTAAAAGAGTGTGAGCACCGACAACTAGAATAAGTGTGAACATGAAAGTAAGTCGGTGAGAAACACGTACTCCCCCAAGCTTAGGCTTTTGGCCTAAGTTGGTCTATGGCCAGTATTGGCCTGACGGATATCCAAAGTTGTAATCGGGGTCGTACTGAGACGCAGCTGATGCTGCATGCTGAGCTGCAGCTCGAAGGCGGGCTGCCTCCATCATGTTATAATAAGCATTTGCTTCCTCCATAGTTATAGTGTATCTCCCTTTTTCCTGAAAGTTAAACAAAGTAGGGGCAGGAAGAACAATAGGGATAGCATGCTGCCTGTTAAAGATTAGTCGATATTTGAGGGTCTGATTATCCCACTCTATAAATCGGTGACTAGTCATAGCATGGCAGTCTAAATAAGCAGGAGGTAAAGGTTCATCATTCAAGTGCACAGACACACCAAGATAGCGGGCTATGCGGGTAGCATAGATCCCACCAAATAAATCTCCATGCAAACCATTATGGTGTAGCCTACGTGCAACAATTGCTCCCAAGTTATATTGCCTATCACCTAGTACAGCACTCCTGAGAACAATAAGATCAGGGACACACATGTTACAAGCTTCATCTTTACCGTTTATGCATCTACCAATAAAGAGAGCAAAATAATGGATAGCAGGAAAATGTATGCTCCCCGTGGTAGCTTGTGTGTCGTCCCTGGATTCCCCCACTATAATACTAGCTAGGAATTCTCTAAATTCAGATTTGCAAGGATCACTCATACTGCCCCACTGTGGGAGCTTGCAGGAAACATTAAAATCCTCTAAATCCATGGTATAAGATTTATCATAAAGGTCAAACAGGACAGTGTGAGAGTTACGTGAAGATGAAAATTTAAACCTTATCACAAAGCTATCGGTTAAGCCACGGTATTGAGGACACTTATCTTGTATGAAGTCCTCGAGGTCAGCGTTGCACACGTATGCGTAAAATTCATCTTTGATGCCTGCTTGACCCATGAATTCATCTGGCGGCCATTCACAAGGCCGTACGTCAGCGTCCCTCGGTAGTTCATCGTCTGTCTCACGGAACGCAAGCCTCGGTTCTTGCTTCCTTGAAGAACCACCTTGAAAGTTTCTCCTAGACATTTTTCTGAAATTTTTAGTAACTTCAAAATAAAAGTTAACCAAACTCAACAAGATTGATAGCAACAACTCCTACTAGTGCCTAGAGGCTATATCATGCATTAGAACTACTTGGGACCAAGAAAATTTGACATGCAAGCTCAAGAACAAGGTCACCACAGCAGCATAAATTTGCAACAAATAAAGCACTAGAACAAAAACTAATTGGACCAATGGAGGAGTCACATACCAAGGAACAATCCCCCCAAACAGTTTGGTGAATGGTGCTTTGAGCAAGGAGATCGAAAATGGCAGCAAGATGAGCTAGAACTCGGGTTTGAGCTGGTTGAGGATTTTTTTTGGGAGGAAGAAGAAGAGCATGGGTGAAAGGATAAGTGGAGGGGGGCACATGGGGCCCACGAGGCAGGGGCGCGCCCTGGGCAGGGGGGCCCCTGGGCCCTCGTGGCCACGTGCTCGCTCCCCTCGCTGTGTGTCCAGTGCCATATTTTCTAAAATATTCTAGAAAAAATCATATTTCATTTTCATGGCATTTGGAGAACTTTTATTTTCGGGATATATTTTTATTGCACGGATAAGTCTGGAAACAGCCAGACTTTGCTATTTTTGCTTTATTTATCCTAATTAACAGAAAGTAAAAAGAGGGTACAGAAGGTTTGTGCTATCTAGATTCACCTATCCCATGTTCATCAAAAGGAATCCATTAACAAGGTTGATCAGGTCTTGTTAATAAACTCTTTCCGAGTAACATGAAACCGGAGAATTTTTGAATAACACTAGGTTACCTCAATGGGGATATGTATGTCCCCAACAATAAGAATGTCATATGCCTTCTTGATAGTAGGAATAGGAAACTCAAAACCTCCAATAGTGATAGTTGAAGTTTTTCCAATATAATTGATAGTTTGATACTATGGACCTAAGGTTGTTTCCTCGGAAAGTGTACCGTATGCTCATTACCATTGACATGAAAAGTGACATTCCCTTTGTTGCAATCAATAACAGCCCCTGCAGTATTCAAAAAAGGTCTTCCAAGAATAATAGACATACTATCATCCTCGGGAATATCAAGGATAACAAAGTCCGTTAGAATAGTAACATTTGCAACTACAACAGGCACATCCTCACAAATGCCAACAAGTATAGCAGTTGATTTATCAGCCATTTGCAAAGATATTTCAGTAGGTGTCAACTTACTCGAGTCAAGTCTATGATATAAAGAGAGAGGCATAACACTAAGGCCGGCTCCTAGATCACACAAAGCAGTTTTAACATAGTTTCTCTTAATGGAGCAAGGTATAGTAGGTACTCCTGGATCTCCTAATTTTTTAGTCATTCCACCCTCAAAAGTGTAATTGGCAAGCATGGTGGAAATTTCTACTTCAGGTATCTTTCTTTTGTTGGTAATAATATCTTTCATATACTTAGCATAAGGATTTGTTTTGAGCACATCAGTCAAACGCATACGCAAAAACATAGGTCTAATCATTTCAGTGAAGCGCTCAAAATCCTCATCATCCTTTTTCTTGGATGGTTTCGGAGGAAAAGGCATGGGTTTCTGAACCCATGGTTCTCTTTCCTTACTGTGCTTCCTAGCAACAAAGTCTCTCTTATCATAACGTTGATTCTTTGATTGTGGGTTATCAAGATCAACATCAGGTTCAATCTCTACATCATTATCATTGCTAGGTTGAGCATCATCATGAACATCATCATTAATATTATCACTAGGTTCATGTTCATTACCAGATTGTGTCTCAGCATCAGAAACAGATATATCATTGGGATTCTGAGGTGTGTCAGCTACAGGTTCACTAGAAGCATGCAAAGTCCTATCATTTTTCTTTTTCTTCTTCTTAGAAGAACTAGGTGCATCTAAATTAGCTCTCTGAGAATCTTCCTCAATTCTCTTAGGGTGACCTTCAGGATACAGAGGTTTCTGAGTCATTCTACCACCTCTAGTCACAACTCTAATGGCATTATCATTATTCTTACTATTTAATTCATTGAGCAAATCATTCTGAGCCTTAAGTACTTGTTCTACTTGAGTGGTGACCATAGAAGCATGTATACTAATAAGTTTCAGTTCACCTTTAGCTCTAGACAGATAATCACTCAACAGTTCAATCACATAAGAATTGTGTTGCAATTGTCTACCAACATAAGCATTGAAGTTTTCTTGTTTCACAATAAAATTGTCAAACTCATCTAAGCATTGGCTAGCAGACTTATAACGAGGAATATCACCTTCATCAAATCTATAAAGAGAATTTACCTTTACTACCTGTGTCGGGTTATCAAGACCATGTATTTCTTCAATAGGTGGTAAATTCTTAACATCTTCAGCTTTAATACCTTTTTCTTTCATAGATTTCTTTGCCTCTTGCATATCTTCAGGACAGAGAAATATAACACCCCTTTTCTTCAGAGTTGGCTTAGGGGCTGGTTCAGGAAATATCCAATTATTTTCATTGGCCAGTATATTGTTCAATAGTAATTCAACTTGTTCAACTGTCCTTTCCCTGAAAACACAACCAGCACAACTATCCAGGTGGTCTCTAGAAACATCGGTTAGTCCATTATAAAAGACATCAAGTATAGCATGCATCTCAAGAGGATGATCAGGCAAAGCATTAAGTAATTGGAGAAGCCTCCCCCAAGCTTGTGGGAGACTCTCTTCTTCAATTTGCACAAAGTTATATATTTCCCATAAGGCAGCTTGTTTCTTATGAGCGGGAAAATATTTAGCAGAGAAGTAATAGATCATATCCTGGGGACTACGCACACAACCAGGATCAAGAGAATTAAACCAGGTCTTAGCATCACCCTTTAACGAGAACGGAAATAGCTTAAGGATATAGTAGTATCGAATCTTTTCATCGTTGATAAACATGGTGGCTATATCATTCAACTTAGTAAGATGTGCCACAACAGTTTCAGACTCGTAACCGTGGAAAGGATCAGATTCAACCAAAGTAATTAACTCAGGATCAACAAAGAATTCATAATCCTTATCAGTAACACATATGGGTGAAGTAGCAAAAGCAGGGTCATGTTTCATTCTAGCATTCAAGGACTTCTCTTTCAGCTTAGCTAATAATTTCTTAAGATCATATCTATCATTGCAAGCAAGAAAGTCTCTAGCAGTTTCTTCATCCATAACATAACCCTCGGGAACAATAGGCAATTCATATCTATTGGGAGTAGCCTCATCATCACTTTCATAAATATCATCAGTTTCAATATTTGCATTCTCCCTAACCTTAGCAATTTGTTCATCTAGAAATTCACCTAATGGCACAATATCAGGCATAGAAGTAGTTTCATCATACATAGCATAAGTAGCATCATCAAGAACTTACGGCATATTAGATTCAATAGCAGGAGTAGGTGTCGCAAGTTTACTCATAACAGAAGGAGAATCAAGTGCAGAGCTAGATAGCAGTTCCTTACCTCCCCTCATAGTTGAGGGTAAGATCTTAGTTTTTGAGTCCTTCAAATTCTTCATAGTGATCAACAGATATAAATCCCAAGTGACTTAAAGAATAGAGCTATGCTCCCCGGCAACGACGCCAGAAAATAGTCTTGATAACCCACAAGTGTAGGGGGTCGCAACAATTTTTGAGGGTAGAGTATTCAACCCAAATTTATTGATTCGACACAAGGGAAGCCAAAGAATACTCTTAAGTATTAGGAGGTGAGTTGTCAATTCAACCACACCTGGAAACTTAGTATCTGCAGCAAGATAGTTTAGTAGCAAAGTAATATGATAGTGGCGGTAGGAGCAATAAAAGTAACGATAGTGTTTTTGTAGTTTTTGTGATAGTAGCAACGGAAAAGTAAATAAGCAACTAGCAATATAGGTAAAGCTCGTAGGCATTGGATCGGTGATGGGAAACTACGTCGGATGCAATTCAACATGTACAAGTTATAACCTAGGGTGACTCAGAACTAGCTCCAGTTCATCAATGCAATGTAGGCATGTATTCCGAATATAGTCATACGTGCTTATGGAAAAGAACTTGCATGACATCTTTTGTCCTACCCTCCCGTGGCAGCGGGGTCCTATTGGAAACTAAGGGATATTAAGGCCTCCTTTTAATAGAGTACCGGACCAAAGCATTAACACATAGTGAATACATGAACTCCTCAAACTATGTTCATCACCAGGAGTGGTCCCGATTATTGTCACTTCGGGGTTGCCGGATCATAGCACATAGTAGGTGACTATAGACTTGCAAGATAGGATCAAGAACACACATATATTCATGAAAACATAATAGGTTCGGATCTGAAATCATGGCACTCGGGCCCTAGTGACAAGCATTAAGCATAGCAAAGTCATAGCAACATCAATCTCAGAACATAGTGGATACTAGGGATCAAACCCTAACAAAACTAACTCGATTACATGATTGATCCCATCCAACCCATCACCGTCCAGCAAGCCTACGATGGAATTACTCACACACGGCGGTGAGCATCATGGAATTAGTGATGGACGAAGGTTGATGATGGCGATGGCGACGATCTCCACTCTCCGGAGCCCCGAACGGACTCCAGATCAACCCTCCCGAGAGAGATTAGGGCTTGGCGGCGGCTCCGTCTCGTGAAATGCGATAATTCTTCCTCTCTGATTTTTTTTCTCCCCAAAACGAAAGATATAGGATCTGGGGGTACGTCGGTGGAGCATCGGGTGGCCCACGAGGTAGGGGGGCGCGCCCCCCACCCTCGTGGACAGGGTGTGGGCCCCCGGTGAGGATCTTCTTGCAAATATTTTTTATATTTTCTGAATTAATTCTCCGTTGATTTTCAGGCGATTCTGAGAACTTTTTATTCTGCACAAAAACAACACCATGGCAGTTCTGCTGAAAACAGCGTCAGTCTGGGTTAGTTCCATTCAAATCATGCAAGTTAGAGTCCAAAACAAGGGCAAAAGGGTTTGGAAAAGTAGATACGTTGGAGACGTATCAGCTATCTTGAGAGAAGCCACTAGTGAAACCTATGGCCCCGGGTCTATATTCTATCATATAAATCTTCCATCAACTATTTATCTTTACTTTACTTTTGTTTTGCAATCTTTACTTTCAATCTATAAAACAAAATACCAAAAATATTTATCTTATTATCTCTATCAGATCTCACTTTTGGAAGTGGCCGAGAAGGGATTGACAACCCCTTTATCGCGTTGGTTGTAAGGTTCTTATTTGTTTGTGTAGGTACGAGGGACTCGCGTGTAGTCTCCTACTGGATTGATACCTTGGTTCTCAAAAACTGAGGGAAATACTTACGCTATTGTGCTGCATCACCCTTTCCTCTTCAAGGGAAAAACAACGCAAGCTCAAGAGGCAGCAGTGCCTTAGTGGAATCACGACATCTTGCATCATGCGAGAGCGTGAGGAGATTACGGTGGCCCTAGTGGCTTCTTGGGGAGCACTGTGCCTCCACACCGCTCCAAACGGAGATTGGCATCCGCAAGGGTGTGAACTTCGGGATACATCGTCGTATCTGCGTGCCTCGGTTATCTCTTGCCCGATACCTTTACTTATGCACTTTACTTTGTGATAGCCATATTGTTTCTTGTCATATATCTTGCTATCACCTAGTAGTTTATCTTGCTTAGCATAAGTTGCTGGTGCACATAGGTGAGCCTAGTTGTTGTAGGTTTTGTGCTTGATAAATTAACCACTAGGTTTATTCCGCATTTGTTCAAGCCTAAACCATAATTATTTTAAAGCGCCTATTCAACCCCCCCCCTCTAGGCGACATCCACGATCTTTCAGTTGGTATCAGAGCCTCGTCTCTCTTTATAGGACTTAACCGCCTAGAGAGTGAGGATGTCAACTAGGGGTTTAGGATTCTCTGACACTCTTAGTTTCGATGGCACAAATTTTGATGTTTGGGTTATTCGCGTGCTTAATCTCTTCAGGGTCATGGACCCAAATTTAGAGTGAATTGTAGATATGGGCTTTTATCCTCCAAAGGAACCCCAAAGATTATATTTAGAGGATGAGAAAAACTATTATCTCAATTCTCAAGCTTCTAATGTGCTTTTTGATGCTTTGAGCAATGTGGTTATTTTTTAACTCATGTCGTTCTGGGATGCTCATGAATTATGGACAAAGCTTCAAGATAAATATGGTGTGTTCAAGATTTGTGTGAATGATTGTTCTCCCTCCACCTCTGGCCGTGTTGCCTTCTCAACTTGTTCTACTTCACCTACATGTGGATTGCCACAAGGTAATGCTATGGTGAGTAATGATGGTCATTGCAATGATGATAGTGTGCTTATAGTTGATGACTCTTCATCGCTATCTTGTTGCAATGCTCCATCTTTGGACTTTAGCACTTCGAGCACTCCAAATGTCTCACATGCTTGTGTTGATAGTCCTTGCATATCATGTAGAAATTGCTTGACTAAATCTCTTGATGATATGCTTGCTATGTCTTGTTGCCATAATAAAAATGCATCTATTTCCTCGAATTGTTGTGCTAACAATGTAGAGGAAACACAACACCCCATGGAACAAGATGTAGTCTTGAATGGTGCTTCAAGGGATCCTACATCATCATATATTGCATTTTGCCTTATGGCTAAGGCTTCAAAGGTATCTCCCACTTTGAATCCCAATATATCTTGTGATGATATTGATGGTGATAAGAATGATCATGATGAGGATAATGATGAAGAGAATGATAATGTTGCTTCCTTAAAAATTAAGGGAGAAATGATTTTTAAAGCTCTTAATAAGAATAAAATTGCTCTTTCCAACTTCATGGAAATCATTTCTATTGCCATTGAGGGCAAGAAATACATTGAGGAGTTGGAATCTCATCTCGAGGAGCATGAGGTCACCATCGATAAAATGAATGGTCATGAGCGTGATTACGCTAATGAGATCGCGGACCTCTCTCAAGCTCTTGAACTTGAACAAACCACCAAGGAATCTCTTGAGGAAACCTTTTCTCTAGAATTATGTAGAATAGAGGAATCTCATGATAGAGCACTTGAGGTGGCCAATGATTTTGAAACTAAAAATGCTAAGCTTGAAGTTGCTCATGTTAAACTCCTTGAGGATTTTGAGCACCTCGAAAATGGCTCAAGGGTCATCAAGGGTGAGCTCATCAAACTCACCGAGTCTCATGCTCAACTTGAAGCTTCTTATTTAAAAGTGCTTGCCAAGTTGCCCTCTCCTCTTGTTGTTAATGATGATGCTTGTGCTACTAACTATATTACTTGTGAAGCATCCATTTTGAAGGAGAATGTAGAGCTACGGGCTCAACTTGAGTTGTTATCTAGCAATTATGGGAAATTGGAAGAAAGTCATGAAAAGCTCTCAAGATCTCATGATGATCTTATAGTATCCCATAATGTGCTATAGATAACTCATGAGGAAATGATTGCTAAGGTAACATCTAGTGAGCCTCATGTGGATACTAGCACCACTTCAAGTCAAAATGCTATATTGCCATGTGTTGTCCTTCTAATTCATCTACTCACAATGTTGGTACATCTTGTGATGAATTGCTTTCCTTGCCTTGTTGCTCCAACGATGAAGCTTATACTTCCTCTAGTACTTGTGTTGAAACTTACTATGTAGAGTAAATCAAAGAGCCCAAGGCCCAAGTCACTTCTTTGAAGAAAGACTTAGAAAAGTGTCGTGAAGGGAAATCCATACTCAACAATATCTTCAGTGTGCAAAAATCCCCCAATGACAAAGGTAGACTTGGATTCAACTCCAATAAGAAGAACAAGTCCAAGATAAATAAGAAGAAGGGCCAAAAACAAGTCAAGAATCCGGCCAAGATTATTTGCTTCAAGTGCAAAATTGAAGGGCATCATGTTAGACCTTGCCCATTGAAGAAGAAGGCCATTAGTGACAAGCAACAAGGGAAGCGGCTAAAAGTTCATTCTCATGCACAACCTCAAGTTGAAGAAAGGCTACTTCCCAAGAAGACTCAAGTTAATGCTTCTTAAGTTGAGAAATCAAGTGAGAAGAAAGTGAAGAGTAGATGTTGCTACCTATGTCGTGAGAAAGGTCACCTTGCTTCCTCATGCACTAGTGGTAACTGATCCAACCCAATTATTATTGATGATATCTATTATCTTGGGAAGGATAAGGTTGGCAACGTGTTTGCCAAGTTTCTTGGTACTCAAAGTGGTTTCAAGCAAAGAACCATTTGGGTTGCCAAGCCTATTGTGACTAACCTCTTACGACCCAATGATACGTCTCCACCGTGTCTATAATTTTTTATTGTTCCATGCCAATATTATACAACTTTCATATAATTTTGGCAACTTTTTATACTATTTTTGGGACTAACATATTGATCCAGTGACCAGTGTCAGTTCCTGTTTGTTGCATGTTTTTTGTTTCGCGGAATATCCATATCAAACGGAGTCCAAACGGGATAAAAAAGCGCACGGAGATTTTTTTTGGAATATTTATGAATTTTGGGAAGAAGAATCAACACGAGACGATGCCCGAGGGGGGCACGAGGCAGGGGGGCGCGCCCTGGGCCCTCGTGGCCACCCCGTAAGGTGCTTGGTGCCCTTCTTTCGCCGCAAGAAAGCTAATATCCGGATACAAATCGTGTCAAAAAATCAGCCCAATCGGAGTTATGAATCTCCGGGAATATAAGAAACGGTGAAAGGCCAGAATCTAAAAACGCGGAAACATAGAGAGACAGAGAGACAGATCCCATCTCGGAGGGGCTCTTTCCCCTCCCATGCCATGGATGCCATGTACCAGAGGGGAAACCCTTCTCCCACCTAGGGAGAAGGTCAAGGAAGAAGAAGAGGAGGGGGGGCTCTCTCCCCCTCGCTTCCGGTGGCGTCGGAGTGCCACCGGGGCCATCATCGTGCGACGGCGATCTACACCAACACCTTTGTCATCTTCACCAACATCTTCATCACCTTCCCCGTCTATCTACAGCGGTCCACTCTCCCGCAACCCGTTGTACCCTCTACTTGAACATGGTGCTTTATGCTTCATATTATTATCCAATGATGTGTTGCCATCCTATGATGTCTGAGTAGATTTTCGTTGTCCTATCAGTAATTGGTGAATTGCTATGATTGGTTTAATTTGCTTGTGGTTATGTTTCTGTCCTTTGGTGCCCATCATATGAGCGCGAGCGTGGATCACACCATAGGGTTAGTTGTATGTTGATAGGACTATGTATTGGAGGGCAAGAGTGACAGAAGCTTCAACCTAGCATAGAAATTGATGCATACGGGATTGAAGGGGGGCCAATATATCTTAATGATATGGTTGGGTTTTACCTTGAACGTTAGTAGTTGCGGATGCTTGCTAATAGTTCCAATCATAAGTGTATAGAATTCCAAGTCAGGGATGACATGCTAGCAGTGGCCTCTCCCACATAAAACTTGCTATCAGTCTAGTAACGTAGTCAATTGCTTAGGGACAATTTCGCAACTCCTACCACCACTTTTCCACACTTGCTATACTAACTTTATTGCTTCTTTACCTAAATAACCCCTAGTTTTTATTTGTGTGCTCTTTATATTCTTGCAAACCTATCCCACAACACCTACAAAGTACTTCTAGTTTCATATTTGTTCTAGGTAAAGTAAACGTCAAGCGTGCGTTGAGTTGTATCGGTGGTCGATAGAACTTGAGGGAATATTTGTTCTACCTTTAGCTCCTCGTTGGGTTCGACACTCTTACTTATCGAAGGAGGCTACAACTGACCCCCTACACTTGTGGGTTATCAAGACCTTTTTCTGGCGCCGTTGTCGGGGAGCAATAGCATGGGGTGAATATTCTCGTGTGTGCTTGTTTGCTTTATCACTAAGTAGATTTTATTTGCTGTTCTAAATTGTTCTCTATATTTAGTTATGGATATGGAACACAAAATACCAAAAAAATTAGGTGTACTTGCTACTCATGGAGATGGGGAACCTCCTAAAACCCTCGATGCTCAGTATGTGAAAAATATTATGTACTACTTTGATAATCCTGAGAAAACCCCATTCAACTATATAATGGGAGTAACGTTGGATCAACGTGAATACTTTAGGGATTATTGCTTGACACAAAAATGGAAACTATTATGGGATCAAATTTATATGTTGCATTGGTATGCTCAGCAACTATGCTTGCGATATAATTATACTTGTTGCTCTAGGATGAAGGCTCCACACCTTCCCTTTTCATGTGAATTTAATGATAATGAAACCTTAGTTTCTTATGTTGATGGTATATATGATTATTATGATGTGGAACAAATAGAAGAATTAGTTGCTTTTAAGGGTGCTTATGAAATTGAATCTCTGTTTAAAAAGTATGATGGTTTTGGTGATGATGTTTATAGCCCTGAAAATCTTGCTATATCGAAATATTGCTATTTGAATTATGAATACAATGCCAATAGTGATGCGTTTATTGATAAGGTCTCCGCTGTCCAAGAAGAGACTAATATTTTGTAGGAAACTATGGAAGAAGAAATTGATGACATTGTGAGCTCATTAGATGAAAAAGATGACGAGGAGAGCGAAGAACAATAGGAGGAAGAGCGGATTAGCTACCCGTGCCCACCTTCTAATGAGAGTAACTCTTCAACTCATACATTGTTTAATTTCCCTTCGTGCTTACCGAAGGACGAATGCTATGATGATTGCTATGATCCCTTGGATTGTTTTGAAATATCCTTTTTTGATGATGCTTGCTATGCTTGTGGCCAAGATGCCAATACGAATTATGCTTATGGAGATGAACTTGCTATAGTTCCTTATGTTAAACATGAGATTGTTGCTACTGCACCCACGCGTGATACTCCTATTATCTTTTTGAATTATCCCGACTACACTATATCGGAGAAGTTTGCCCTTATTAAGGATTATATTGATGGGTTGTGTTTCACTAATACACATGATGATTTTGATAGATATAATATGCATGTGCTTGCTGCTCCTACTTGCAATTATTATGAGAGAGGAACTACATCTCCGCCTCTCTATGCTTCCAGTGTGATAAAATTGCAAGAAGCTATTTATACTATGCATTGGCCTTTACTATGTGCCAATCAATTGTTCTTTTATGACATGCAAATGCATAGGAAGAGAGTTAGACTTCGTTGTTGCATGATATATGTTACTTTGTGCTCACTACTAAATTACAAATCATTGTTAATTAAAATTGGCTTTGATATACCTTGGGATCCGGGTGGATCCATTACTTGAGCACTTTATGCCTAGCTTAATGGCTTTAAAGAAAGCGCTGCCAGGGAGACAACCCGGAAGTTTTAGAGAGTCATCTATTTCTGTTGTGTGCTTTTATAAAGTTTTAAAACAAAAAAATAAAGAGGGGAACCTAAAACTTTTTCGAAAGAAAAGCGAAAGTGAGAAAGACGAGCATTGTTAAAGTGGGAGCTAACCTTGAACTTTGTTCATGCCCATGGAAACTTTGTGAACCTTGATTATAGAAACTTTTCAGCAAAAACAATTATCCCCTTGTACAATTCCATTGTATTATAAAAATAATGTGCCAAGAGTTTCCTTTAGGATGATTAAACTGCTTGTTGATTTGTGCGGTGCAAAAAAAAAAGTTTGGCTATAGTGCGCGATTTTACATTTTTTTTACTGGAACGTCGAAAGGATCTGAAACTTTTTGCAAAGTCTTTCTATTCACATTGTTGATATTTCCTAATTTTGCCAGAATTTTTAGAGTTACAGAAGTATGGTTAATGTTCAGATTACTACAGACTGTCATGTTTTCACAGATTGTTGTTATAACTTCATTATTTGCATATGTTTGAATTCTTGTTGATGCCTCCTCGACTTGGGGCCATAGAATTGTGAAAGCATACAGTGGGTAATGTTTTTTTTCATAATTATACAATAATGTTAGAGCGGTACATGATGGATTTCATTGATCATATGCACTAACCCCGCCACTAAAAGTTCGGTTAAGTTTTGTGTGGATGAAGTTTCGAAGATCGAGGAGGTCTCGATGTGAAGAGGAGGAGGAGAGGCAAGAGCTCAAGCTCGGGGATGCCCAAGGCACCCCAAGTAAATATTCAAGGAGACTCAAGCGTCTAAGCTTGGGGATGCCCCATAAGGCATCCCCTCTTTCTTCAACAAGTATCGGTATGTTTTCGGATTCGTTTCGTTCACATGATATGCGTAAACTCTTGGAGCGTCGTGTGCTTTTCTTTTATTTTTCTTTTAATAAATGCACCATGCTAGTATGAGATAGTCCTTGGTTGATTTATAGAATTCTCTTTGCACTTTACTTATATCTTTTGAGTATGGCTTTATAGAATGCTTCATGTGCTTCACTTATATCATTTGAAGTTTGGATTGCATGTTTCTCCTCGCATAGAAAACCGCCATTTGTAGAATGCTCTTTTGCTTCAATCATATTTGTTAGAGCATGGGCATATCTTTTGTAGAAAGAATTAAAACTCTTTTGCTTCACTTATATATATTTCACTGTTCAAGATATCTTCCGATATGCCGATAACTCGGCCGATTTATCGCTTACCGCTGTCTGACCGATAAGATAAATCGGCCGATAAATCAGCCGATATGGCGATAAATCGGCCGATATGCCGATAAATTGGCCGATTTACCCCTTATCATCGGTCGACCGATAAGTTCCCGATAAGCGATATCCCCAACATTGATATATTTAGAGAGTTGACAGGAATTGGTCATTCAGATGTTAGTCATAAAATCCTACATAAACTTGTAGATCGTTGAATATGATATGTTTCATTCCTTGCAATAGTTTTGCGATATAGAGATGCTGATATGTGGGAGGTACTAGTGAATGATTGTGGTTTAGCAAAAATATTGGTGTTAAGGTTTGTGATTCCCGAAGCATGCACGTATCGTCTCCTAACTATGTAACCAAATTGGCGCACATTGTATTTTGATTGTTTATCTTTGCGTGAAGGTCGGGGGGGCGCGATGGTTAACTCCTACCAACCTCCCCCCTAGGAGCATGCGTCGTAGTATTTTTGCTTCGAGGGCTAATAGATTTTTCGCAATAAGTATGTGAGTTCTTTATGACTAATGTTGAGTCCATGGATTATACGCACTCTCACCCTTCCACCTTACTAGCCACTCTAGTACCGCGCAATTTTCGCCGGTGCATCAAACCACCTTATACCATTCCTCAAAACAGCCACCATACCTACCTATTATGGCATTTCCATAGCCATTCCGAGATATATTGCCATGTAACTCCACCGTTTTGTTTTTTATGACACGCACCATCATTGTCATATTGTCTTGTATGATCGTAAGACACCTAGCATGTTGTTTTCATGGCTTGTCCGTTTTTTGATGTCATTGCTATGCTAGATCATTGCACATCCCGGTACACCGCCGGAGGCATTCATATAGAGTCGTACTTTGTTCTAGTATTGAGTTGTAATATCGAGTTGTAAGTAAATAAAAGTGTGATGATCATCATTATTAGAGCATTGTCCCAAAAAAAAGGCCCAAAAAAGGCCAAATAAAAAAGGAGAAAGGCCAAATAAAAAAAAAGGGGGGGACAATGCTACTATGTTTTTTTCCGCACTTGTGCTTCGTCATAGCACCATGTTCTTCATGATAGAGAGTATCCTATGTTGTCACTTCCATATACTAGTGGGAATTTTCATTATAGAACTTGGCTTGTACATTCCAACGATGGGCTTCCTCAAATTGCCCTAGGTCTTCATGAGCAAGCAAGTCGATGCACACCCACTAGTTTTCCTTTGAGCTTTCATACACTTATAGCTCTAGTGCATCTGTTACATGGCAATCCCTACTCACTCACATTGATATCAATTGATGGACATCTCCATAGTCCATTGATTTGCCTAGTCGATGTGAGACTTTTTCCCTACTTTTGTCTACTACCACCTTCTATTCCACCCATAGTTCTATGTCCATGGCTCACGCTCATGTATTGCGTGAAGAGTTGAAAAGGTTAGAAAAAGTAAAGTATGAAAACAATTGCTTGGCTGACACCGGGATGGGTATGAGGGGTACCTTGTGTTAAGAAAAGGGAGCATAAAATACTATATGATTTTGTAGGGATAACGTTCTTTAGCATTGATATTTTGAAAGACTTGATTGTTTGTTGGGATGCCCGAGTATTAAATTATTTTATGTAAAATGATAGACTATTGCTTTGAATCACTCGTGTCTTAATATTCATGCCATGATTAGATTACATGATCAAGATTCTGCTAGGTAGCATTCCAAATCAAAAATTATCTTTTTTATCATTTACCTACTCAAGGACGAGCATGAATTAAGCTTGGGGATGGTGATACGTCTCCTTCGTATCTATAATTTTTTATTGTTCCGTTCCAATATTATACAACTTTGATATACTTTTGGCAACTTTTTATACTGTTTTTGGGACTAACATATTGATCCAGTGCCCAGTGCCATTTCTTGTTTGTTGCATGTGTTTCGTTTCGCAGAATATTCATATCAAACGGAGTCCAAACGGGATAAAAACGCATGGAGATTATTTTGGAATATTTATGAATTTTGGGAAGAAGAATCAACATGAGACGATACCCGAGGGGGCCACGAGGCAGGGGGCGCGCCCCAGGGGGTCAGGCGCGCCCTGGGCCCTCGTGGCCACCTCGTAAGGTGGTTGGTGCCCTTCTTTCGCCGCAAGAAAGCTAATATCCGGATACAAATCATGTCAAAAAATTAGCCCAATCGGAGTTACGGATCTTTGGGAATATAAGAAATGGTGAAAGGCCAGAATCTAAAAACGCAAAGACAGAGAGAGACAGATCCAATCTCGGAGGGGCTCTCGCCCCTCCCATGCCATGGAGGCCATGGACCAGAGAGGAAACCCTTCTCCCACCTAGAGAGAAGGTCAAGGAAGAACAATAAGGAGGGGGCTCTCTCCCCCTCGCTTCCGGTGGCACCGGAGTGCCATCAGGGCCATCATCGTGCGACGGCAATCTACACCAACACCTCTGTTATCTTCACCAACATCTTCATCACCTTCCCCCGTCTATCTACAGCGGTCCACTCTCCCGCAACCCATTGTACCCTCTACTTGAACATGGTGCTTTATGCTTCATATTATTATCCAATAATGTGTTGTCATCCTATGATGTGTGAGTAGATTTTTGTTGTCCTATCGGTAATTGGTGAATTGCTATGATTGGTTTAATTTGCTTGTGGTTATGTTTCTATCATTTGGTGCCCATCATATGAGGACGCGCGTGGATCACACCATAGGGTTAGTTGTATGTTGATAGGACTATGTATTGGAGGGCAAGAGTGACATAAACTTCAACCTAGCATAGAAATTGATGCATACGGGATTGAAGGGGGACCAATATATCTTAATGCTATGGTTGGGTTTTACCTTAATGAACGTTAGTAGTTGCGGATTCTTGCTAATAGTTCCAATCATAAGTGTATAGAATTCCAAGTCAGGGATGACATGCTAGCAGTGGCCTCTCCCACATAAAACTTGCTATAGGTCTAATAACGTAGTCAATTGCTTAGGGACAATTTTGCAACTCCTACCACCACTTTTCCACACTTGCTATACTAACTTTATTGCTTCTTTACCTAAACAACCCCTAGTTTTTTTGTGTGCTCTTTATATTCTTGCAAACCTATCCCACAACACCTACAAAGTACTTCTAGTTTCATACTTGTTCTAGGTAAAGTAAACGTCAAGCGTGCGTAGAGTTGTATCGGTGGTCGATAGAACTTGAGGGAATATTTGTTCTACCTTTAGCTCCTCATTGGGTTCGACACTCTTACTTATCGAAAGAGGCTACAACTAATCCCCTACACTTGTGGGTTATCACCCAACTTGGTTGGGGACCAACTAGCTCAAACTTGATCAATAGGTGTTGTTGGAGTTCATTGGAGACTTGGCTACATTATGAAGTTTAATGGGCCGTCATCATTCATATATTCTCAAGCCAAGTCATTCGGATTATCTTTCTATCGTATATCCAATGTTCGTCCTTGCGGTAACTCGTGCTTAAATTGTTTACATTCAAAGTTACTTGCCCCTTAGCATGTTGTGGTTTTGTACCTTGCATGTGCTTGTATATGTTGTGCTTCCAATTTGCTTATCTTGAGAAATCAAGTTTGTGTATGTTGGTTTGCACATCATGTACGTGTGTGTCGTGTGTTGAGCCTTTTTTGCATCTTATTTATATATTAGTTGGCTCTTGTGAGAGATTAATGGAACATCCCATTTTGGGGGGAGTGATGTGCTTTGTGCACCTCACCATCCTAAAAATGTGTGTACATGAGGAATACCGTCTAGTATTGATATTACAAGATTATCTAGTCTCTATGTGGTATGTATTCTCATGAGAAATTCAAATTCTGTTTGGTCCATTAATTATCTCTTGATTGGTTCTCTTTTGCATCTTGTTAAGTCTTTCATTGGTATCACATTATGGGGGAGTAATATGCTATGTGTATATTACAAGCCTAGAAAATGTGTAAATTTGAGATATTGTCGCCTAGAGTTGATATTATAAATTAGGTTGTTCCTAGGTGGCATGTTAGATCTACAAGTTGCAAATTTGCTTTTGTGTTTGGTGTGAAGATGATGTTGGATATGTTTGCAATCTACCACCGGGAATTATTTCCAAATACCTCTTGTCTTTGACAATTGGTAATCATTTATGTGGTGGAAATTATTGATCATCTTTACATTGTATTTTGTGTTTTATTTGTCTTATCTCTTGCCAAGTTTGTGTCAACTCCCATTGCCTTCCGTGCCACTTGTGGATCTTGTTGTTTTATTTATTTTGTTGATTGTATTCTAGATGTAGTGAAAGTGGTGATCCCGCCTTATGCATTTTGCATTCAAATGCAAATTCTCTTTAATGCACAATTCTTGGGGGAGCTATCCTATTTTCGATAGAACACTCATCTTGTGATCCATATCAAGTGTGTGTTGATTGAAGACAAGCCGTTTCTTTTTGGTACTTTGTGCCATCATGAAACTTTGTAGATGGGTTGGTTTGTTTGGAACCATCCTCTCTTTTGGGAGTTCGATACCTTTCCTTTCGCGTGTATCAATGGATATCTCATTCCTTGATGTATCTTTTAACTAGATATCTTTCTAGTGATGATTTCTCCATTTGGTATCCTATTTTCACTTGGTATTTCTTTTTCATTTGGTTTCGTTTCTTGAAAGTCTTGAGCATGCATATTTACTTCATGTATTTTCTTTGGCATGCTTTCTTTCTTTGACCCAATATATAGGGGAAACTCCACCTAGTCTCAATTTGGATGAGATGTGCATGAAATTCATTTTCATATATATATGCACATATGTAGGTGGAGTTTGTCCTATGTATTGGTGTTTCTGACTCTTTTGTCCCAATGAGTTTGGGTACCATTTTGTTTGTGTTGTTGTTCTAGGAACAATTGGGGATTCTTTGGATGCTCGGCTCACTCACAAGGAAGGTGTTTTCACCATGTGCTTATTGGAGTCAAGCTAGGATGACCAATGACCTATTATCTACCTTCAATTGGTATCTACTACATCCTTCCAATGCTATCTCGGTAACAAGTATCATCATCTACTTCATGCACACATTTCTTGCATCAACCTTGTGTAGGTTGTATCATGGCATGTAATTCATTTTTTTGTGATACTTGTTTCCTTTCTCAAAGAATCCCAACAATGATATCTTGTTGCTAGTTGTGATGTCTTTGATGTTCGTTTGGTTAAATTCATGTATATACAATAAGACCATATCTAGCCATGAGCTATGCTTTCAAGCAAATATCTTATTAGTATACTTATGACTTTCATGTGGATATCTTATTACTTCCTTTTGTAACTATTTCGTGTGTACATCCTTCTTTGTGTATTGATATCATGATGATTCTCATCTACCTAGAATCTTATACACTTAGGAAAAATTACATATCTAGAAGATATCATTTTTTCTTTCACGTCCACCTTGTTTGTCTTTCTTGTTATTTTTTTGGTGGCTCCGTGAAAGTGTGTGCCTTGAGTGCGGGTCATATCTTTGCAACTTGTTGCACTCTTTTGTGGTGAAGATTGTTTTCCTCTTACTTGTCATGATGAGTCTTGTCAATTCAATTGGTATCCCTCCTCTTAGCAAAGCTTCCTTTTATATCTTCACCATGATTTGTCACAAGCATATGTTCTTTATATGCTTATTAGTGAGCTTGTGAACCTTTTTGCTAGTTGTGTGTGGGAATTACAGGCCCTGCACCGTGTATCTCATTCATTCAAGACTATATTGATGCTTAATGCTCATCCATACATTAGTCTTCTCAAGTGCATTTCCTTGACTCACACACATCGGTTTTAGTTGAGCATTTTCTTAAGTTGCCTCTTTTACATGTTGCTCAACCATTTGTTTGTTGCAAGTGCTAGGCTTTGTTTCCTATATGCTCACTTGCACTTGTTGTAAGTTTCTATTGATTTTGGGGGAGCTATGATCCTATTTTGTGCACTTTGTATCCAAATACAAAAATTCTTGTTTGTGAACAAATCATGGGGAGCTTCTCTGGTTTCTTTAGAACACTCCTTTGCTCATATCATAGTATCCTTTATTCTTGTGGCTCATAGGATCATTCGTCTAGTTGGTTCAATTGATATCCGTTGACTGCTTGCTTCAATTTGTATCTTTTGATTGCTTGATTGCTTGTGTCTCTCGTTGGTATGTCTTTGTGGCATATCATCCTTTAGCAATCTTTGGATCCTCAATATAGTTTGTCTTCCTCCAAGTATTTATCTTTGGATATGTGCATAGCATTCCTCTCTTCTTGAGAGATACAAAATTTATGGAGGAACACTTTTTATATTGGCCTTCTAAGCTTTTCGCCCATTTTGACAATCGATGCCAATGGGGGAGAAGTTTCAGAGAGTTTAGAGAAGTTTAGAGAGTTATTTCTTGCCTTGGTTTTGTTGCTAAGCATTTTCATCTCATACGCATGCATTATTGGTTGGTGCATTGGTGCATTGCATGGTGATGCATAATTCCTTATATAAACTCTCTTGAAAGTGATTGTCATCAATTACCAAAATGGGGGAGATTGAAAGAACATGTGGTGCCCCCATGTGTGGTTTTGGTAATTGATGACATTCTCTATGGACTAATGGTTGCATTGAGTTATATTTGAAGGATTTGTCCATAGGATTGTCTTGAAGTCGATGTGTTGGTTTCAAGGAGTTTATGAGATGGCCAAAGTGCTTTTCAAGGAATTATCCAAAGATTGGTCATGTGAGAGTTGAGCTTATTGCAAGCATGTCTTGAAGAAGAAGATTGTGTAAACATTCAAGTTTACCTTCAAGACATCATCCTAATGAAGAGAGTTGGAAAGATTCAAGGTTGATCAAGACTAAGTATAGAGAGTGATTCAAGTTGAGCAACACACAAAGTGCACAAGTTGTACCGAGAGGGACCAAGTGATCCCATGGTATGGTAAGCATTGCCGATTACGCTTTTGTGTACTAATCCATGGTCTACGTGAAAGTTCTGTGTGGGGTTAGGTATGTTTCCATGGTCTTGCGTCAAGAGGAAGATCTCATACAACCCATGGAGGATGACATCAAGTGGTGATCGTCATCAAGTTTGTAGTATGCAAGTTCAAGTGGAGCAACACGAAGAGTGGCTCACCCATAATGGAGTATGGGGAGCAATCAAGCGAAAGTTTCCGTCCATTGTGGTGTCAATGGAATTGTGAAGAAGTGCCGAAGAGTGGCTCACCCATAGTGGAGTATGGGGGAGCAATCAACTAGTCTTCATCGAGCCAACACAATCAATAAAGGTGATCCAACTTGAGGAAGTCAAGATCGTCATCATCTAGCTCAAGTGGACTATGTGCAAGGCAAAGTCTTACCCTTGATAGGTTTTCTATTTTACCGGTCTCATAGTGGTAGTTGGGAGACCGGGTTGTAGGATTAATTGTCGTACTATCAAGGGGTGCTCTCTAGTGAGTAGCTTGATCGTATTGTTCGTCGAGAGCTCAAACCATTACATCCTTGCATCATCTCTCTTGGTTCTTGTTTGGTTCTTCTCCTTGTGAGATTTGGATCTTATGGTCATCTTCTTGACAAGCTCGAGTTCATCGAAAACTGATTTCTTATGCATCTTCTTTTGTGTTTTCGATGTTGGAGTTTTTATCGGTCTTAATTGATAAAGGGTTCTCACCATTTTATTTTGGGTATTTTCTCAATTTCTATTTCTTGATATTTCTATCAATATTGTGTTTGCGCTTGTCCTTATCTTTCCAACAAACTTGATTTCGTCGATTTCGGAGCTTGTATATGAAAGTTGTGGTTGTTTTGATCTTACCTGTTTTACATAGAGAGGTTGTACCAGTTGACTGGTACAACCGGTGTTTGGAGCGGTTGTACCGCTCCAGAATTGGTCTAAAGGTTGTACCAGCCATGTACCACTCTACCACCGGACTAGTTTCTATTTTGGAGCGGTTCTTAGGCGGTTGTTGACCAGTTGTACCGGTTAGTTTAGTTTAACCGGTACTACCGGTTCCCCGGGCTGTTGTACAGCTTAGGGATTTTTCCTACAGGTTGGTTTTTTCTCTGCTTTGACCGGTTCTACCAGTTCGTGCACCGGTTGTACCGGTCCTATAGTTTTTTTGCACATAACGGGCAGGTTCGTGGGGACCTATAAAAGAGGGTCTTCTTCCCCATTGTAATCTATCTCTTGAGCTCGTGTTCTTCCCCCATTGTTGACCTTCTTCGAGCTTGCTATCTCTCAATACCTCCATGGATTCTTGCTAGTTTTGGGCG
>LR738715.1:183661683-183718419 GCA_902687465.1 Secale cereale | reverse complement strand
GGGGGGGGGGGAGGAGATCTAGATCCACATTTCCACCAATCACTTTCTCCTCTATGTGAGGGGAACCCTTTGGATCTAGATCTTGGAGTTCTTCATGTTCTCTTCTTCGTTCTTCCTCTCATTTCCCTCCATAGTATTAGTTGCTTTGGTGGGATTTGGGAGAGAAGGACTTGGGCACTCTGTGTGCCCTAGCCATTGCATTTGGTGCATCAGTTTGAGTTCTCCACGGTGATACGTGGAAGTGAGGTTGAGAAGTTTATTACTCTTGGGTGCTTGGTACCCTTGAGCTTGTTCCTCTTGGGTGCTGGAGAATTATTTTGCGGAGAATTATTTTGGAATATATGTGATTTTGGGGAGTTGGAATCACCGGAAATGGAGGCCCACGCAGCCCACAAGACATGAGGACGCGCCAGAGGCCCCTGGTGCGCGGTGGTGGCTTGTGCCCTCCTCGAACGTCGGTTGGAGCTCTACTTCGGGCGCAAGGAAGCTTATATCCGGAAAAAAATCGTGTTAAAATTTCAGGGCAATCGGAATTACGGATCTCCGGGAATATAAGAAATGGTGAAGGGCCAAATTTGGGGAACGCGAAACAGAAGAGGACAGAAAGACAGATCAAATCTTGGAGGGGCTCTCGCCCCTCCCATGCCATGGAAGCCAAGGACCAGAGGGGAAACCCTTCTCCCAGCTAGGGAGGAGGCCAAGGAAGAAGAAGAAGGAGGGGGGCTCTCTCCCCCTTGTTTCCGGTGGTGCCGGAGTGCCGCCGAGGCAACGATCGGGACGGCGATCTACATCAACAATCTTGCTACCGTCAACACCAACTCTCTTCCCCTCTATGCAACATGTAACACCCCTTCTCCCTGCTGTAATCTCTACTTAAACATGGTGCTCAACTCCATATATTATTTCCCTATGACCTATGGTTATCCTATTATGTTTGAGTAGATCTGCTTTGTCCCGTGGGTTAATCGTGATCTTGGTTGGTATGATTGCATATTTTATTTATGGTGTTGTCCTACGGTGCCCACCGTTCTCGTGCAAACGTGAGTGGCCCCCAGTGTAGGGTGTTGCAATATGTTCATGGTTTCCTTATGGTGGGTTGCGAGAGAGACAGAAACTTAAACACGAGTAAGGTGGGTATGACGTATCAGAGTAAAGAGGACTTGATACTTAATGCTATGGTTGGGTTTCACGACCTTAATGATCTTTAGTAGTTGCGGATGCTTGCTAGAGTTCCAATCATAAATGCATATGATCCAAGTAGAGAAAGTATGTTAGCTCATGCCTCTCCCTCATATAAAATTGCAAGAATGATTACCGGTACTTGTTATCGATTGCCTAGGGACAAATGACCTTCTTGTTAACAAAAGATATCTACTAAACCACTAACTTAGCCGATATTTATCTAAATAGCCCCACTTTTTATTTACGTGCTCTTTATTATCTTGCAAAACTATCCCAAAGTACTTCTAGTTTCATACTTATTCTAGGTAAAGCAAACGTCAAGTGTGCGTAGAGTTGTATCAGTGGTCGATAGAACTTGAGGGAATATTTGTTCTACCTTTAGCTCCTCGTTGGGTTTGACACTCTTACTTATCGAAAAAGGCTACAAATGATCCCCTATACTTGTGGGTTATCAATGTATTATGTCCCTTTATATCCAAACAAAAGTTCTATTGTCATAGATCCTCCAACATGTTGGGCTTGTTTTCCCTCTTATGCTAGCCAAAAAATTCTGTAGAGATACTACTTGTGCATCCGAAAACCTTCGACCTAGTTTTGCCATGAGAGTCCACTATATCTACTTATGGATTGAGTAAGATCCTTCAAGTAAGTTGTCATCACTGCAAGCAATAAAAATTGCTCTCTAAATATGTTCTATCTTTTAGTGTAGAGAAAATAAACTTTGTACGATCTTGTGTTGGGAAGAAATAAAAATGACAGACTGCATAATAAAGGTCTCTATCACATGGCAATACAAAGTGACGTTCCTTTGCATTAAGATTCCGGGCATCAAACTAAAAAGTGCATGACAACCTCTGCTTCCCTCTGTGAAGGTCCTATCTTTTATTTTAATATTTGCCTTAATACTAGAGTCAAGGTGATCCCCACCTTTCCCTTTTTACTTTTTTTGTTTGGCAAGCACAATATGTTGGATAAAGATCTAGATACATATATTCATACAGATGTAGAAGATCATAAACTATTATTGTTGACTTTACCCTTGAGATAAATCGTTGGGAGGCGAAACTATAAGCCCCTATCTTCCTACGTGTCCGATTGAAACTTTGATCTCATAAGTATCGCATGAGTGTTAGCAATTATGAAAGAATAAGAGATGATTGAGTATATGAACTTGCTATATGAAAGCTCTTACATTGACTCTTTCCTATGTTATGATAAATTGCAATTGCTCCAATGACTGAGATCATAGTTTGTTAGTTTTCAATAGGGTTTGTGATTCATACTTTACATTGTGAATGAATTATCACTTTGATATAAGAAATTATATGACAATATATTGTTGTTCTAAAGATGATCATGATGCCCTCATGTCTATATTTTATTCTATCGACACCTCTATCTCTAAACATGTGGTCATGATTATCGATTTCGGCTTCGCTTGAGGACAAGCGAGGTCTAAGCTTGGGGGAGTTGATACGTCCATTTTGCATCATGCTTTTATGTTGGAATTTATTGCATTATGGATTGTTATTTCACATTATGATACAATAATTATGTCTTTTCTCTTTTATTTTAAAAGATTTCCATGAAGAGGGAGAATGCCGACAACCGGAATTTTGGACCGGAAAGGAGCAAATCTGAGAGGCCTATTCTGCACAACTCCAAAAGTCCTAAAAATCTACGGAGAACTATTTTGGAATATATAAAAAATATTGGGCAAAGAAAATCAATAGGGGGATCCACCAGGTGGCCACAAGCCTGGGGGCGTGCCCTATCCCCCAGGGCTTGTGGCCCCCCTGGCAGGTCCCCAATGCCCATCTTCTGCTATATTGAGGGGTTTGACCTAGAAAAAAAGTCATAGGAGAGCTTTCGGGACGAAACACCACCGTCTCGAGGCGGAACTTGGGCAGAACCAATCTAGGGCTCCGATGGAGCTGTTCTGCCAAGGAAACTTCCCTCCGGGGGGGGGGGGAATCGAAGCCATCGTCATCACCAACGATCCTCTCATCGAGGGAGTGTCAATATCCATCAACATGTTCACCAGCACCATCTCCTCTCAAACCCTAGTTCGTCTCTTGTATTCAATCTTTGCCTCAAAAACCTTAGATTGGTACATGTGGGTTGCTAGTAGTGTTGATTACTCCTTGTAGTTGATGCTAGTTGGTTTATTTGGTGGAAGATCATATGTTCAGATCCTTGATACTATTAAATACTCATCTGATTATGAACATCAATATGCTTTGTGAGTAGTTGCGTTTGTTCCTGAGGACATGGGAGAAGTCTTATATTTTGGTATTCATTCGATATATTGATGAGATGTATGTTGTCTTTCCTCTAGTGGTGTTATGTGAACGTCGACTACATGACACATCACCATTATTTGGGCCTAGGGGAAGGCAATGGGAAGTAATAAATAGATGATGGGTTGCTAGAGTGATAGAATCTTAAACCCTAGTTTATGTGTTGCTTTGTAAGGGGCTGATTTGGATCCACATGTTTCATGGTATGGTCAGATTTATCTTAATTCTTCTTTCGTAGTTGTGAATGCTTGCGAGAGAGGTTAATCATAAGTGGGAGGCTTGTACAAGTAAGGACGACACCCAAGCACCGGTCCACCCACATATCAAATTATCAAAGTAACGAACGTGAATCATATGAGCATTATGAAAATTAACTTGACAATAATTCCCATGTGTCCTCGAGAGCACTTTGCTTTATATAAGAGTTTGCCCAGGCTTGTCCTTTGCTATAAAAAGGACTGGTCCACCTTGTTGTACCTTTGTTACACTTGTTACTTGTAACTGTTATGAATTATATTATGATAAAACTATCTGTTACTGATAATTTCAGGGCTTGCGGAAAATACCTTGCTGAAAACCGCTTGTCATTTCCTTCTGCTCCACGTTGGGTTCGACAATCTTACTTATCGAAAGGACTACGATAGAGCCCCTACACTTGTGGGTCATCACCTGCCTTGTCTTCCGCGCTTGTTGGTCCCACCGGTCGCTCGTGGTGATGATCGGCATGAGCTGTCTCCTCTCATGTGGCAAAGACGTTTGCTATCTTCATGCATGATGCTACATCGGGCAGCTATCCTTGCGCCCTCTTTCTACTGATCTTGTGTCTCGGCATGGGGTCTAGTGCTCCATTGACGAATGCTTTCGTGGATGTGCCATCGAAGATGTTTGGTATTTTGTTTTTCTTCCTGAGCCAGCGAGCGATGAAGTGGCACAACAGTTCTTGTGCTCCTTGTGTTATATTGTAGACCTCTACCAGGCTTCCTAGACGGTGGTACGTGCCTTCGAAGTTGTTGAGGAACTCGTACTCAAAATCTGGCCAGTTGTGGATGGAGTTTGGTGGGAGTCCATTCAGCCATGACTGTGTCGATCCTAAAAGGTGTAACCGGACAGGGCGGAGGGCGTTTCCGATGTATCAGTGTGCTATCTCGATGGACGTCAAGTAGTTGCTGAGCCAGAGGTCGGGTTTTGTATCATCCGGATATTTTTTCGACCCTACGCACGATGAATGGCAGATGAACTCGTGTGTGATGACCTTATAACCGAAGCATGCATGTGCAATGTCGGACGTTAACCAACGTATCAGGGATTCGTATCGTGGCCCATAGCCCTCCATGGCCCGTGCTCGTAAGTGCTCGAGAGCCCTCCGCGTCCTCTGGGTTGGACGGGTGGCAGGCATAACCGGCGCCACGTGTGTTGGTGATGAAGGGACATTGCCGATGTTGATGATGCGTGCGGGATGATCCGGTGGGCTGACGTCGACCCGGCCCGCTTCATTTGCGGTGAACGTCAGAGAATTAAAGGTTAGGCTCTCCCCCGACGATAGGCCGCCGGAAGCAGAAAAAGATTTGTCCCATGACCGGTCTCCAGCCGGCGCCGCCCGTGCCTGGCACGCCAGCCGGCGGAGCGAATTCCCGTCAGATCCCTCTGTAGGGGTCCAAGCATAGCTAGGAGTCATGGATCAGAGGTCACGCGAGGGGTTTATCCAGGTTCGGGCCTCCGGAGATTAATACCCTAAGTCTTGCTAGTTTTGATTATTCATGATCGGAGGTCACACGAGGGGTTACAATGGTGTATGATACTACTGCCGAGAGTTCTCCTATCTGAGGATCGACCCCCTATGGGTGCCCTAGACCTCCCTTTATATAGGAAGGAGAGGTCCATGGTTTACATGGCAGATGCGATCTGGACTGCTGCCGTCCTCTAGTCTTGGTTGTCAATAAGGTCATCGCACCTCCTAGGGTTCATGCAGTGTCCTAGGCTTGTTGGCCCCCCTTGTGGTTGTCGGGCCTGGGTTCCATGGCACTGACTACCCCCTGTACAGGACTCCGTCAAATGCCATTGAGCTTAATTTTGAACTTCATGTTGTTTCTAGGGAAATAAGGATGGCGGGGTACTCGATGAAGGAGTACGAGTTGTTGTGTTATGTGTGGTTGTCCGTATCTGCGGACTTCGTAGGTAGGAGTGCAAAGGGCGGGTTTTTTAGCAGTGCGTGCATGGTTCGTTTCATGTGCGAAAGCACATTGCACCATACGACATGCACGTCATCCACTGCGCAATGTAAAGTCATTAGCGCATCGATGGTACACCATCCAGAACTCCGTCACAAAGTTTGTGGTGCGGTTGAACGGCTAGAGGCAATGTGGCAATGGCGCGGCAGCCGTGGAGATCATAAGTTTTTCTTCTTCTTGCTCGACATGTTGAATAATTCACTCATTCACTCAATGTTGATCTACACATTGTGTAGTCTGCACGCGCTATTGTGATGTACTACATGTTAGAGGGCAGACTATTCATGTCCATCCGTTGCTGGATGAAGCTCAATGAGCAGTATGTGTGGGACCACATGTGTCGGCTCTGATTATTCCCGTATCGTTGAATTTGATCTATCCATGAAAACTTGTTAAACATCCGGTTATCTTGTTGAATTTGAACTATTATTGTTCTAGAGACATGTGCATGCTATTTATGGATGACTTGTGCTATTTTTTATCTGAATTTTGATGAATTTTGTCGTGTTTGATGAAATTCATCCAGTTTGTTGAAATCCAATATGAAATATATGCGGCTACATTTGGATGGTCGTCTCCCGCGTCCATGAACAGCCCCCCCCCCCCCATCCATGGAAGGATACAATGTCTGGTTTGAGGGTAAGCGTTCAACATGCCCTAACACACTGTTCATTTGGATTTCAAGAAAAGGAATCGTTCATTTCTTATGTTATTTTTGTTGTTATAAACACAAAGATGTCCCAACAATTTATTTAAACTGAAATTTCCACACATTCTTGCTCTCCACTAAGAACCCCTAGTTTTTTATCACACGTAGCATTACAACATTGTTTCGCCAAATTAAGACAACATAATTTGTTGACCCAATGAAATATGCAAGTATTTTGCTAATAGCAATAGTACCAAGTTGAGTTAAGAAACAAGTCTTAAAGGTACAACTGACAAATATTCCCCACAATCTTTTTCATTGGTGATATTTTACAACATGTAGAGATGGAGATCGTCACTTATATTGACTATGTATGAAGTTACTCACGGTTAGGGGTCATGTGTAGTCTTTGCAGGTAACGATCGGAGATTATGAAAATAGTAATATTGTTGAAGTTACTCATAGTTAGAGGCAACGAGGTGATCCGCTGAGCCATGACAATGAAGCACCATGTCACCTGCAAGGCCAGAGGGTTGGAGCATCAAGGGTTCGCTCACGAGTTCACGACGGTCACCCCCTGTGCCTTGGGTCAAAAAGATAGCACAAAAGGTATCATCCAATAAATGATTATTGTCGCCTATGTACATAAGCAATTTGACGATGAAAATGATAGCGTCTTTGGGTCAAAAGGCTGCATAAAAAGGTATATATCCAATAAATGATTGCCGTCGTTTACATAAATGAGCAATTCAACGGCATAAATGTTTGTGATGTGAATACAAATAGTGTAAATACCCACCATCTCTCATATTTGAAATGAAGACGGGTCGTGCCTTCGAATTTCCCAAGAAAAGATTTTTCTTTTTGACATCATGCGTTTGCCCCCAACGCGGCAGGCGCTTTGCGATAGTTTTTCCCAAAGTTTTTTCCTCCTCCTTTTCCTTTTCGGCCACTGCAAAAAAATCATCATATACAGAACGATTTTTTCCTTGAGCAAAAATAAACGGAACTTGATGAGAAAACAGCACTGCAGCAAGTCTGTTCATGACGTACAATTTTGTTATTGCAGGATATATTAGTTGACGTGTAATTCTCTGCTGCCATCACTCCCCCGGACTCTCTCTCTCTCAGCACAGCACAGCGAGCACATCACTCTCCTCGCTTTTCCCCACTCGCCACTTTCTTCCCTCTCCTCCTCCTCCCCCTCCCCTGCCATCGCCCCCGCTTTTTAGCCCACCTACCGGCAGCAGCGGCACCCCATAACAAAAAGCACCCGCGCCTCCATTCCCCACCCCGCCCTCCCTCCCTCCCCCACACAGCCTCGACACTCCATTGCTACCCAGGAGCGGGCCGAGAGCAGAGCTGCATTACCGAACCAGGAGCACCGAGCACGCCAAGGCAGCAGCCACGAGCCAGCAGCAGCGAGGCCGCGCCTGCCGCCTGCCGCTCGTGCTGCCAGGAGGAAGAGGAGGAGGAGGTGCGATTCCAAAGGGGCAAAAGGCGCGGGGAGCAAAAAGAGGCGAGGGCCGGGGTAAAACTAAAAGGAGGGGGGCGGTGGAGTGGAGGGCATCCAGCGCAATCCAGCCCCGCTAAAGCGCCCCCGCCTGACTGATTGGAGGAAGTGTGCGCTGCAAGCGACGACCGCATCGCGCGCGGCAGCAGCCACCGACACTCCCCCCGCCGCCGATCGGAGCGGCGCGCCAGATCCAGCTGCCGCCGGAATTGGGGCGCCCCGCCGGATCTGCATTCCGCGCCTCTCGCCTCCCGTAAGTCCCCGCTCCCCCTCTGCGCTACGCCTGCATACTATTTCTTCCTGTATTTCTCGCCGTCGCCATGGCGCGGCCGCGCTTGCTGCTCGCGCAATGGCGCGTGAATTTATTTTCTGGGTTGCTCTCGCGGAACCTTTGCCTTATCTGCGATGGTTTTCTTCTGAGTAGATAGAGTTCGAATAGTGTTCATCATTTCAAAAAGAGGCTCCTCGGTTCAAGCCGTGCTCTCCGGATGGATTCCACTGTTTATCAGCCCGGTTTCTCTCCCCGTTACAGTTTCCAAGCATTTTCGTTTCACTGGGCGCCGCTCGTTTTGCCCTCCCGGACTTCCCGGCTCGTGTCCCCTTGTCTCTTATGAATGAAATCATACCACTAGTAGTAGTCCAGTCCCGGTGAAATCACACGGCGTCGGCTCGTCGCCAACTGTTGCGCTAGCTCTCGCTAGCGCAATCAATCAGTCAGTCGCTCGCTTTGGTCACGTTTTGTCTACTCCATGATTCCGTCCCAAGACTTCCATTCCATCCACTGAATGAAATTGCCACCCCCACACAGTACCGATTTTTACCCGTGACAGCGTCGAACAACAGGTACGGCCACGACTTCCTTCCTTTCCTCCGGTGGTATTTGAATCATTGGTACTACTCCGGCTCCGGGAGTACAAGATTGGTAAAAAAGGATCGTACAAGATTAGTAAAAGGAGACGGTAAAAATGGACGCGCCTGCTAGCTAGAACCTGCAAGGAAAGGATTTAATACGAGTGTCACATCTGGTTAAAATCCAATCAGCCGAGGGAGCAGCGCCATTAATGGCCCGTATCGTGTTTGTGGTAGTAGCTCTGGGCTTTCACTCCGGCTCACGCGCGCCATCGTCTTTATAGCCAAAGCCACCTTCCCCGTTCAAGAAGAGGCGGCGAGGTAGGTTGTCCGGTCATCTCATCCACCCCGTCCGTCCGTCCGTCAGTCAGTCCGGCCACGGCCAAACCCTCCGCATGGGCTTAAATAAACATTCGATGCGGCCACGCCGGCCATTACTCCCGCGGGCGTCTTAGGTGCCACCCTTAACTGCCGCGCTTGCCGAGACCGAGGCCGCCGGCCCTTGTTGCCGTCCGCGTCAAACTCCACACGCTACAGCCTGGGCGCCATGGTCCATGCATAGAGATACTGCTGCTGCCTTAATTAAGCCCAGTTAGGTGAGCACAGCCACAAGATGAGCCATGACTATTGAGTACATGACACGACTCTTACTTGCCCCGCGTCAATGCCCTGGCCTAGCTCTGGCGTGACGGTGATCGGATCGGCTCGGCTGTTGCTGCTGCAACTTGGCGGCCTCTCGGGTGGGGGGGCACCCCAACTTTGGACGGGATCGGGAATTCTTTTGGCCTACTTGCCCTCCTCCTCCTCCTTGGCCATGGTCCTATCTTAGTACAGTATATCCCATATAGCCCTAGCTGCGTGAATTGTGACGCAGGCTTTGGCATTTGGATCTTGCCAAATGGAATATGTGATGCTGGCTGGATGCTTCAGGTACGCGGGGTTTATGTTGTGTACCTTGGGCTGATCTGTTGATTGGTTGTGAGTGGTTGATTGCTTGTATTATTGTACATACCATATATGGTGGACCGATTGTGATCTCAACTGAAGTGTGTACTTGCCCAACCACCGGTGTCCCACTGTTTGTGTATGACCTTGTGCGCGGATTGGGGATTCTTGCTAGCAGTGTGAATTATGGATGTTTTATGTGCGTGCATGAGAAAGATTACTGATAACCTTTTCCATATGGCGACAATGGTGGAGTCAAATACTTGCTAATACTTGCTTACTGAATTTGGTTTGCTGGTCACGTATATGAACATGTTTTGTCTGATAGTTTGTGCTGTTTTTTTGCGCGTTCTCTTCTTAAAAATTGGCTTATGATGTATTTTGTTGGCTTTCCTCATCAATTCCACTGTCCTCTATGGCTCTAGCCATTAGCTGTAATATACAAAAACTTACGCTATTGGAGTTTGGATACATGAGCCAGTCTGTCAACTCATTGTAGGAAACCTGAGTTGTAAGGAACACCATACATATCACGACTTCCATATGGTGACAACAGTGGAGAGTCAAATACTTGCTCACCACCAGCTATTTTGTTGTATGACTTTATATGCAAATTTGGCTCTTGCGAGTACTGTCAATACTGAAATTTGTATGGATGTGAAAGAAGAGCTTTTCTTTGCCATGATGCTTTTTTCATTTGTCTGCTCTCAAATGATACATCTCATTTGATGTCTATCTACTGTTGCCTTTATTTTGTCATCATAGTTGTTGACAAAAAAACTCAAATTCAGTTACTATTTAGCAACGCACTTGTATATGATCGATATATATGGGCAAGTTTGTTGCATTACGTTTGCTGATTACAGATATTTAACTTCTTTGATCAGATACATTGTGTGAGATGGACCGGCGTAGTTGGCCGTGGAAGAAGAAATCATCGGACAAATCCTCAAACGCAGATGTCTTGCAGAACTCTAATCAAGCAGAACAGGTTTGTGTCTTCAGTACTATTTTGATTTGGATGTCATTCTGTAGTAATGTCTGTCCTCAAATTTCCTGATTGACAAAGCTAATGCAAATAGTTCATAATTTCAGTAGCACAGATTTTCTTATGATTTGACCAGTGGTTTAAGATTTAAACCTTATTGTGTTTGTATAACCTAGATACATTGTGAAGAATCAATAAAATGCTGCCATTCCAACAACAAGAAAATCCTTACCAAGTGATTGTGCATGATCTGCCTCAAGTTGCTGCCCTTGCAGCCAATTTTTTTAGCTACTTATTTTGCCTACATGAGTGTCTTGTGTTGGCTGTGTTTCAAACCTGTATGACAATGTTTGTTTCCTTCTAAAATTAACTTCTATTTTGCAGGAGGATAAAGCTCCGAAGTTTGTGCAGATTTCACCAGAAACATATGCACATCTTACTGATTCTGAAGAACAAGTGAAAGTCTTGGATGAAAAGGTGAAAACCTTGAATGAGAAACTCTCTGCATCACAATCTGAGATCACTACCAAAGATGCCCTAGTGAAACAACATGCTAAAGTTGCTGAAGAAGCTGTATCAGGTGCGTAAAAGAGCTCTATATTCATTTTCAATTTTGGGGGTCTTGGTAGAATTGTTTACTCTCTATAACTGCTGTCTTTTACTAGACCTTCCTCATTTTCCATAAACCTTACAGCAGTGAATGATATTTTACTTTAATAATCAGAAAAAAAATCCAGTGATCGGTGTTAATTTTATGAAATGACTATAATAAATAAATTATTGATGGTATGTATATTTTGTTATGTTAGGTTGGGAGAAAGCTGAAGCGGAGGCCTCAGCGCTGAAGGTTCAGCTAGAAACTGTTACATTGTCTAAGCTAGCAGCTGAGGAAAGAGCTGCCCATCTGGATGGTGCTCTAAAGGAATGCATGAAGCAAGTAAGAACTGTGAAAGAAGAAGGCGAGCAGAAGCTACATGATGTAGTTTTTGCGAAAACCAAACAGTGGGAGAAGATAAAGGCCGAGTTGGAAGAAAAGTTGCTTGAATTTGACCATGAGCTCATAAGGGCTGGTGCTGAGAATGATGCACTCTCAAGATCACTCCAAGAGCGGGCAGATTTGTTGATGAAAATTGATGAGGAAAAGGCTCAAGCAGAAGCTGAAATTGAAGTCTTGAAAAGCACAATTCAGTCAGGTGAAAGGGAAATAAATTCGCTGAAGTATGAAGTACACGTTGTCACCAAAGAGCTTGAAATCCGCAATGAAGAAAAGAACATGAGTGCGCGCTCAGCTGATGTAGCCACTAAACAGCACCTGGAGGATGTTAAGAAAATCACGAAGCTGGAAGCTGAATGCCAAAGATTGCGTGGTCTTGTTCGGAAAAAGTTACCAGGCCCTGCTGCATTAGCTCAGATGAAAATGGAAGTTGAGAGCCTGGGAATGGGCAGAGATTATGGAGACAACAGATTGCGACGATCCCCTGCAAAGAATAATAGCTTCCATCGTCCTATGTCCCCTATGTCTCCAGTTCCTGATTATGCTTTTGATAACCTACAGCACATGCAGAAAGAGAATGAGTTTCTGACTGCACGTTTGTTAACTATGGAAGAAGAAACTAAGATGCTCAAAGAGGCATTGGCAAAACGGAACAGTGAGCTACAAACTTCAAGAAGCATGTACGCTAAGATAGCGGGCAAGCTTCGCACCTTGGAAGTTCAAATGGTGACTGGTAACCAACGCAAGAGTCCATCAAACCCAAACATGGATGTCCACTTTGATGGCGCACATAGTCAAAATGGAAGCAATCCACCTAGTATGACTTCCATGTCTGAAGATGGTGTTGATGATGAAGGCAGTTGTACCGAGTCGTGGGCCAATGCTCTTGTATCTGAGCTATCACACATCAAGAAAGAGAAAGTAGCTAAGAGCAGTGTGACTGATGGCTCCAGTCGGTTGGAACTGATGGATGACTTCCTAGAGATGGAGAGACTAGCTTGTTTGCCTTCTGAAGCCAATGGCCATGACAATGCTGTTGACAAAATAAAGATCGTTGATGCTGAGGCTGCTGTATCTGGTCTTACTGAGAGTGATGGTGTTAAAGATTTGCAGTCAGTACCATTGCCTGGAACTCCATCTAGTAAACAGCAGCTGTCCGAGGGATCTCCACTCTTGAAACTGCAGTCCAGATTATCTTCCTTGCTGGACTCTGAATCACCACAGAACAATGCTGGGAAGGTACTAAACAGTATCAGAAATATTCTTAAGGATATTGAAGAAGAGGCAGATTTAATGAATGCAAGCAAGATGGTTGAAGTTTCTGAAAGTGAATCGTTAATGAACCAAGACAAGAGGTTGAGCATTGGGAGTAAGCATTCCATGGATCAAGAAGTTATAAATGCCGTCTTGAAGATTCAAGACTTTGTTAAGTCACTTGATCAAGAAATGTCCAAGCACCAGAGACCGTCTTCTGATTATGATGGGCTTTCTGAGAAAATTCAGCAATTCTCTGCGCTAGTTGAGAAAGTTCTATCAAATGAAAATGTCATAAATGACATCATTATGACACTATCTCACATCTTGTCAGAAACTAGTGAGATCAAGTTCACAATGTCGAGAGACAGCACCAATGAAGCAGACAGTAATAACTTGGATTATGTTGACAAAGTGACACTACTTGAAAATAAAGTGCAGCCTCATTCATCTTCTGGCCCTTGCCCACTTATTCCTCATCCATCTTCTGATCCTGAGATTGTGGGGCCTAATGATGCCGGATTCGATGTTAAGACTACAGTGCAGATGTGCTCCCCGGAGGACTACGAGCGACTTAAATCTGAGAAGATTAATCTGGAGACAGAATTAGCGAGATGCAGTGAAATGATAGAAGATACAAAGTGTAGGTTTAGTGAGATGGAGAAAAACATGGAAGAGCTTACATCCAAGTTGTCTGCCAGTGAGAATTCAAACAGCTTGGCTGAGACACAGCTGAAATGTATGGTTGAATCCTACAAGATTCTTGAATCAAGGAAAGTTGAATTAGA
The DNA here is from genome assembly GCA_902687465.1 of Secale cereale. NCBI lineage: Eukaryota > Viridiplantae > Streptophyta > Magnoliopsida > Poales > Poaceae > Secale > Secale cereale. Next base: position 183,704,729 of record LR738715.1, on the reverse strand, counting down.
AAAGGAAATAGAAGTGTTGCAGTCCAAAATAGAGACTTTAACAGCTGAACTCAGTGATGAAAGACAAAGTCATCAGGATGACTTAGCCAGATACAAAGATCTCAAAGAGAAGATGGAAAGGTAATACCGAAATCTATTTATGAGTGGTTAGTATATGTGCATCTGCTTAGTTTCTTCTCACTTGACTTTGTGATATGAAGGTACGAAAACGAGCAGAGTTCAGTGCATGTGGAAGAGGTTGACGATACCAAATCAAAGCAGGTACTAATAATAACTAATAAGTGCTAGAGCTCCTTTTCTCAAACACACATCCAAGCATGTGATTTTAGTACTCCCTTCAATCCGAAATAATTGATGCAGCCTCTATACAATGTCAGTTGTATAGAGGCTTCGACAATTAATTCAGTTGACATTGTATAGAGAATGCGTCAATTAATTCGGATTTTAGGGAGTACTCTAGAGTTCTTAGATTCACAATATTTCTATTTATATCTCTACGTGGCTCTTTCTGGGCGATCTGCTCTGTTAAGTTTCACTGTTAGGTTGGCTGATGAATGTTGCCTTCCCTTTTGGTTCCCTTTTCTTCTTTTGGTAACGTGGTACTATGCTGTTGGATTCTGGCAACAGAAATCAGTGAAAAAACCTTTTCAAAAATAAATATTACATTGTAATGTTTGTTTCACTGCTGAATTCTGCATGTTCATGATGGCACAATTCCAAATTATTTATGTTCATCTGTCGTTGATGACGTAGAAATAGTGTTACTATACCTTGTGATTTCTGAATCTAGAATTTTAACTATGAAAAATATGTTAGCAATAAATGATATCCTACTAAGAATCAAGTGGCAAGCGCTAAATATGTTATAACCTCATTTCGGGGAATACTTCAGACTATAGCAATGGTCTTTTCTGGAAATTCAGGACTTACAAAACACTTATAACACACGTTTTCTTGTTTAAATCGATGGCAGGAGGTAGAAATAGCGGCTGCAGCAGAAAAGCTTGCAGAGTGCCAGGAGACCATGTTGATTCTTGGTCGTCAACTGCAAGCTATGCGTCCTCCAGCAGAGTCAATGGGTGCCTCGCCAACCCGGCAACGAATGGAGGACTTCTTGCAAGACGCGGCAGGAACAACCGAAGGAGGCGAGTATGCCCAGAAACCATCAGGCCAGCATGATACAGATCAGGAAATGCTGGAGTCAGAGAATGTATCTCCCCTCAACGGATACAAGACCCACATGACCCCTTCTGATGTGGATGGAAGCCCTTTTCTTTCAACAAACAGTTCCAAGCGCCCAAAGCATAGGTCGCGATCCTCATCTTCTTCCTCGTTTGCTAACCAGTTGCCCGAGAAACAAAGCCGGGGCTTTAGTCGGTTCTTCGCCAAGGGCAAAGAGTGAACATTAGCTGGATTGCAAGATTCTGTGATGTTGGCTTGTTGATTCTTTACAGCGAATGGATCGATGATGGATGAATGCGGATCATGGGTTTCTATAGAGCTACTCGGCGAATCTGCTTGTGTATTATTTTGAGGTGATGCCTCCGGTGGTTCAGTTGCTGGAGTAATACTTGCCTTGCAGTCGAGCGGTTATGACCAGGTTGTGTGTGTGAGAGAGTGTGTTAGCTGTCGTTATCTTCTGCTAGAGTTTTTTCTGGGTTGCTGTTTGTCTGAAACCTCACTAAAACCTCACTGTACATGTGCTTACCTGCATGAAGAAGAGAGCTGCTGTTTGTTTGTGTTCCATTCTCTTGTGAAGTAGTCTGTGTATGTCGTTGGTGCCAAATCTGGCTTCATGTACAGCTAAGTTAACCTGCATCAGTGTGAAGGTTATCATTGTGTTCTATATCTGTTTATCAGTGTCCCAATCTGAAGAAAGGTTTTTGTTGTGCATTTTGTGCATCAGTCATAGCAGCTCTCTTCATCCTTGCTGCTGGAAAAACAGCCTATAGTAATTCAGAAACGGCAAAAAGAAGCAACTAGTTTGCTTTCTCAACAATCCAGAAAACACAATGAAATCTTAGTAGTTTATTCTAACTAAACATAGGTGACAAGGGAAAAAACACCGCCGATATTTCCTTGTGCGAGCATGATGAAGAGCCATCAACAATTTGGCAGTTTCAAACTTTCAGCTGGAACGTGCATAATTTACAGTTCTCGCACAAGAACTCAGCAGCATAATTTACAGTTCTCGCACAACAACTGCAAGAACCAGAGCAAAGCAATTGTCCATAGAAGAAATCAGCAGCAAAAGAGAAGCGCACGCATTTCGGGCATTGGATTTAGAGGGGCACCAAATAAGACAATAGGATTTACTTCACTGCAACAGGGCACGATTACATCAGGAACAAGACATTCGGCACCAAACTACCAACACCAACACCACCAGGATGCAAAGGCACTCCGTAAACAAGCCGCCACGAGGAAAGGAGAGCCTAGCCGCCGAAGCCGTAGAGGGTGCGGCCCTGGCGCTTGAGCGCGTAGACGACGTCCATGGCGGTGACGGTCTTGCGGCGCGCGTGCTCCGTGTAGGTGACCGCGTCGCGGATGACGTTCTCGAGGAAGATCTTGAGCACGCCGCGGGTCTCCTCGTAGATGAGCCCCGAGATGCGCTTCACGCCGCCCCGACGCGCCAGCCGCCGGATCGCCGGCTTCGTGATGCCCTGGATGTTGTCGCGCAGCACCTTCCTGTGCCGCTTCGCCCCGCCCTTGCCCAGCCCCTTGCCGCCCTTGCCGCGCCCAGACATCCCCGCTGCTCTCTCTCTCTCTCGTTCTTTCCCGGGGACGATGATGGATTTGGGGATTTTGTTTTCTCTCGCCTGGAATTGGATTGTTTGTGTGGAGACGAGTGGGCAGGGATATATAGAGCTGGAGGAGGGTTGCGGGAGGCGTTGGATCGGGGAGTGATCCGCGTGAGGGGCGAACGCGATGGCCTTGGCCGTTGGATCGATGTGGGGCTGGTTCCTATTGGTGGAGCGGTAGGGGCGCGGATCGCGGCTGCCCGCGCGGGGGGGAATGGAAATCACGAAGACGGGCTGAGCGGGAATTTCTGTGCATTCACGGGGGAGATGGAAATTTTGGGCTAATCCCGTATGCCGCCGCGGGCGCATACAGTCGCCGCTTCGGTGAGGCCAGCCTGCAGACGGGCCGGCCTTTTCGGCTGTCTTTTTCTTTTCAGCTGTTTCATTTTTCAAAAATAAATGTGTATAGTTTTTTGTTTCGTTTCTTTTAATAAAAAAATTAGATGTTGCGTTTTCTTACTTTTTAATTTTTTCATACTTTGCATATTTACTTATTCTATATAGGTTGTGCAATATACGCTGAACCTCTTCTCAATATACGGTGAATATTTTCCAAATACACACTGAACTTTTTCAGTATATGTTGTACATTTTTAAATACACACCATACGTTTTTATATAATATATGATGACTATTTTTGTTATATACATTGAACATTTCTAATATATGATGGAATTTTCAAATTATACGATGACTATTTTATAAATACACACTAAATATGTTTTTATATATGGTAAACTTTTTTATATACCACATGCTGGAAAAGTTTCTATAATTTTTTTCCCTGCTTTACAATAGTTCTTAAAATATACAGCTCCTAAAAATAAAAATAAAAACAACTACAAAACCGAACAAAAAAACAACATGCATGCATAGTGGGGACCCACTAGGCTTGCCTTCAGCAAAGGCATCCCTAGTTGACGCACATGGACGTCAACTAGCAGCTCCTGAAATTTTGTGTCTGACACACAAAACGAGAATGTTTGGTGCTCCGATGGTTGACTAGGGTTGTGAGTATTGATGTAGATTTGGCCCGTCACAGCTAAGGCAAGGCTACCTTCGAAGCCTGGATCGCAACACGCACGTCAACCATTGTTGTTGTCACTCTTGGTGGGCCCAGTGTTTTTTTTTTCAACTACAAATGTGTTTTTTACACTCACAAATGTGTTTTATTCAAGGTATATCAGGAGAGAGAGGTGAGAAGACCTACCCTCTCGATTAGGGTTTAACCAACTCCGGCAGCGATCTTGATAGCCGATGAGAGTTGATCTTACGGAGATGTGCATCGATCTATTTTCTCTTTGGATAGATTTCAGCTTCTCCTCAGTAGGGTTTATCCTTGAAAACCTAGAGGAGATGACGAAGCATCTCGATCTACATGAGGATGAACTCGACGAGGTGGTCATTGGAAAAGTGGAAGTAAAACAATTTGAGGCAAACGCTAGATGGCTGGCAATCGGGTGCTTGAGCACAACCCGCTCGTTCAGTTCCTCAACAATGTTTGAGACACTTAAATCTATGTGGATCCTAGCATGTGAGCCGAAGTATAGAGAGGCTAGCGAAAAACTCTGTATGTTTTAGATGTTGTTGTTGTCGTTGCTGGTGCTATTGTTGTTGCTCTTGATGTTGTTGTTGTTGTTGTTGTTGTTGTTGTTGTTGTTGTTGTTGTTGTTGTTGTTGTTGTTGTTGTTGTTGTTGTTGTTGTTGTTGTTGCTGCTGCTGCTGTTGTTGTTTGTTGTTGTTGTTGTTGTTGTTGCTCTTATTGTTGTTGTTGATGTTGGTGTTTGTCGGGGTTTTGGGACGACATATGCCAACGAATGGCTTATCATGCATGGGGTCAAAAGAATGTCGCCGGGCTCGGGAAGCGGGATAAAGCGATACTTAGGACGCCTACGAATCTTACCCGGGTTCAGGGCTCTCCTAGGAGATAACACCCCTAGTCCTGCTCTGTGGGGGCTCTGCGTCATGACTAATAGCACTAGAGTGGCTACAAGATTGCTCCTTGAGCTGTGAGGTCCTGAGGAAGAAGATGAACAAGGCTAGCTCACCTCCCCTCTCCCTAGGGTTTTATCTTGTGATCTTCTAATAGCCCACTATCCAACCATCCCCTCCTCATGGAGGACTCTGGGGGTTTATATAGGCCTACCCCCCAGGGATACAATGGTAAACTCGATGGTGTGGCCCCCGGTCGTCAGTGTCTTCTGGCGCCGGCTTCGCCGCCTGTCTGCTGGGGCCCGCCGCCTATGGGCCCCTCGTGATTGTCTTTCACTGTGGGGGTGCTTTTGCTGACGACAGCCTCATCGGGAAGGAGATGGCTACAATGCCATCGTCCCTCGCCGTACGCTGCCGCCTCGTCCCGTCCCATCGTCTTGATGAGGCCCAGACTTCTAGGATGGGCTCGCCGTCTGCTACCAGACGACCGTCTCCCCTGGCCGCCTGCCAGGGGCAGTTTGTTCGTGAGCTCACCCACTGACCGATGGGGCCAGCCGCCTGCTGGCCCCGCCGTTTGCGGGTAGTGGGATCGTGCCTCCTCTGCCGCAGCTTGGTCACGAGCTTCGTGGCTACAGCGACCCGCCGCTTAATGGATATTTATAAGGTACACGGCCACTGTAGCCACACCCTTACAGATCTTCTAAGGACATGTTCTCCTGCAGCCACGCCCCCGCCACGTACGGACCCCTCAGCGTGCTCTCTGAGGAAGGAGTGTGGGGCCGTCTGCTGGCTGGTATTATTGGTGTTGCCGCGTGCTGGGTCCCTGCCGCCTGCTGGCAGCCGGCTCCTAGGGAAGGCTACCCTAGGAGACGGCTTGAGGAGCAGAAGGCCGCAGCTGACCAAGCGACTGTCATTTGTCTTAAAATACCAAGGGTAGGCGCCGAGGGTACCCATGGTCAATATCTCCGACAGTAGTCCCCGAAGCTGGTGGAACTCCGACGCGAGTGTTGGAGATGCTGAGGGGTTCCGGCAGCTTCTCCCCTCACGCACGCTTATCGTCTGTCACTCATCTGCTAAAGGAGTCCGTCTGCCGACAGCCGGCTCTGCGCTGCTGGAGCCGGCCTCTGGCAGCCGCACCGCCGTCTCGGAATCTTCGGCGAGAAGGCACCGCCTGGTCAGCGGGCCGTCGAACAGGCCCGCGGACCGTTGGCAGCGCCCACGCGTCACCGTCCTGTCGCATCGGCCTGCCAGCCCACGCGCGTGACAGGACGTAACAGTGGGCCGGGGCCCGCCACTAAGGGCCTCGGGCCCCGCACGGATCCACAGTGGCAGGGGTAGTCGATTACCCTCCCACGTGCATTTAATGCGCGCGGATTAGGCGCGAGAAAATCGGGGGTCGTGCGGGACGTGGGGTGGTTAAGCCTACGCCCGCCCCCTCGCCTTCGTCGCCTGGGCCTATATATAGGCCGGGGGAGAGGGCTGGCACTGCTCTCGCGCTCACTCTCCCCCGTCCTTCATCTTCTTCCTTGCTCCTCCTCGCCGTTGTTACAGCGAACCACCGCCCGAGCCATGGTCGGTCCAGCGCCTTCCCGACGCCACGGCCAATGGGACGGCAGCGACGTCTTGCAAGAACACATAGACGTCCTCCGCCGGTCGCGGAAGCTGCCGTCGGCCGACAAGGTCGCCGTGCGCCTGGCGTCGGTGACGGAGATCAGGCCGGCCCCGCAACAAGGCGAGCGGGTCATCTTCCGCTCGCACTTTCAGTGCGGGTTCGGCCTGCCGGCGAGCAGCTTCTTCCGCTCCTTCCTCGACTTCTTCCACATCCAACCGCATCACCTCACGCCAAACACGGTGACGACCATCTCTTCCTTCGTCGTCCTCTGCGAGGCCTATCTTGGCATCCTCCCCACCGTCGAGCTCTGGACGGAGCTCTTCTATGTGAAGCTGGGCACCGCCGTCCAAAGCGTGGCCGCCTAGTGCGGGGGATGCATCGCCGTGAAGCGCACCGAGGCGAGAAACTTCTTCCCGGCGCCAAAACTCGTTGGATCGGTGAAGCTGTGGCAGAAGACGTATTTTTACATCTCCAACGTCGACCCCGAGGAAGATTTTATCTGCCTGCCGGAGTGGGTGCCGGGGCCGCCTGCTGAGCCTCGGGACTCCTGGAGGACCCGGCCCGTCGCCCTGACTGAAGGCGCCTCCGTCGCCGTGCGCCGTCTCCGGGAGCTGAGAGACGACGAGGGCCTGGAGTTTGCAGATCTGCTACTGACGTTCGCCGAGCGCCGGGTGCTGCCGCTGCAGCGCCGGCCCCACCTCATTTGTGACATGAGCGGGCGCCGGGATCCCAGCCGGACATGCACCAAGCCCGTGCCCTACGGGGAGGTGGCCCGGCTGGTGAACCACATCTCCAGCTGCCAAGTCTCCGACTCCGGCTGGGCCTTCAGCAAGGCTCCGTACAGCCGCAACAACCAGCCGCCTGCAATAAGTTTTTCGTCCTTCTCTTTTCTTTCTTCTTTGTCCGGCTACTGTAGCCGTCTAGTGCTGACACCCGGCTCAGATCTTCCCAGGCCAGCCGGCGCCGGGCTCCAACCAACGGGGCCGCCCCCTAGAGCCGGATCGCTCCCAGAGCGATACGAGCAACCCCGATCTTGGGGTCGCCGCCGCCATGGAGGAGGAAGAGGTGACAGGAGGCGGGGACCAGTCGTCGGGTGCCGAGCCAGAAGGCGGCCTCGAGAGCTGGCCAGATGATGATGAGGGGTTGGAGGAGGCACCCGTCCGCGCCAGCCAGCAGGCGGGACCGTCTGGCACAGCCGGCGGCGGGAAACGGCGGTCCTCGTCAGGGCCGACTGGTGCCCCGCCCAAGAAGCTTCGGCTGTCAACCGCCGCCACGAGGCGTCAGGAAGCGGCCGCCAGGGCGAACCTGCCGAAGAAGCCCAAGGCCAAGCCGGTCGTGTCTGGGTAAGTACCCCTCATTCCCTCTTTGCGTCTTATTCTTCTTTCACAGCTGACCCTTTCTTGCTTGATTCTTTGTTTCTCTGGAACGTCCGTGCAGCACGCCGCTTTCCCTCTCGCGGGTGCCAGCAGGCTCTGTGGTAGGAGGCCCAGATGCCCCCCTATGCCCCCTCGCGTGGATCCTACTGCCGCGCTCCGGGAGGCGACAGAGAGGAACGCCCGCGAGGCACGCGCGGAGCGCGAGGCCGTGGAGCGTGAGCGAGCGGCGGCCGACGCCGCCGCCCAGGCGGAGGCCGAAGCCGCCAAGAAGGCCGAGGCAGACGCCGCCCGCGTCCGGGAGCAGGGGAAGGGCCCCCAGCAGCCAGCGGGCCACGTCATCCGCCCGATGCCAAGGTCTCAGGAGCCGTCTGCCCAGGCGCCGGCTGCTGACGAGCAGCCGGCTCCAAGCGATGGAGGTGACGAATGCATCATCTTGGAGACGCCGCCACCACCCCCCGCGCCGCCTGCTGGGGAGCAGGGCAGCAGGGCGGTGGGGACGGAGGTGCCGCCGGTTGGGGGCGCGCTGGTGGTTGGCCCACAACCGGCCCCACGAGGCCCAGCCCGTCGACGCCTTGCGAGGGCGGCGTCTATGCCCAAGCAGGTGGAAGTCAGCGGGGCCAGCTCGTCTGCGCCGGAGAACGAGGCGACCAGCGCGGCGCCATCGAGCTGGAGATCCAGAGGAGGCGGCGCGTGGATCGTCGCATCGCGGGACGTGTTGGACCGCATGAACTCCTTGGCAGCATCGTGCAGACGGCAATGCAGGAGTTCATCGCCACGCGGTCCTCCGTTCGGGTAAGTGTGTTTCGTTTCTGCTTTTATTCCTTCAATTTTTTCCGTGGGGGCGTGTCAGCGCACCAACTGGGTGTAGTCCCCGAGTTCCGAGCCGGCTGCTGAGCAGGCGGTTTGGAACTCCAAAGTGTATATCCAGATCTGATCTTGCTTCTTGTTGCAGGAGTACCACAACCTCCGTGTGGCCTCCTACAACGCGCATCGCCAGGAGCTGGCGCAGCTGCAGACTGCACTGGCAGACAGCCGAGGTGAGTGCCTCTTCTTCTCCTTGGGGGGGGGCGCGTCAGCGCACCCGCTGGGTGTAGTCCCCGAGTTCCGAGCCGGCTGCTGAGCAGGCGGCTTGGAACTCCAAGGTTATGTCTTCTGCTGCTCACCCTCGTTCTTTTTCTTTCTCCCTTGCCAGCGGTCGCAGCCAGCTTCCGCAACCAGTTGGGCGAGGTCCAGACGGAGCTGGCCACAAAGGAGCAGGAACGTGGCCTCGCTGCCCAAGACTGCGATCGCCTGGCCAAGGAGCTCGCGGACCAGGCGGCGGCTCACAAGGCCGAGCTCGGCAAATTGTCTGACGCCGAGTCCCTTCTGCGGGCCGAATTCGAGACTGAGCGCTCGAATTGGGCCAAGAAGGAGGCGGCTCTCCAAGACGGCTACGTAGCCATTGGAGACATGGTCGACGGTGAGACATCTACCTTCTCATTCTGTTTTCATCGTTTGCAGCAGTCGTCTTGCTTTTCTTCTGATACTTGTTCTAGTCTTGGCAGAATTTTTCCCGGGCTACTCTGTGGCCGCCACCCAGGCCATCGAGGCCGAGCGTGCTGCGAGGCGCCAGGCGGGCCGCGAAATCGCACCCAACGCGCCCAGGATGCCGGCCGAGGAGCTTCTTGCCATACGGGTGCGTCTTCTACCAGTCCGCCGTCTTCTCCGCCGTCTGCAGCGTGCCGGCGCCCAAGTCCTGGCCGCCCTCTGGCGAGGTGTGCCAATGCTTCACACCCCCAATCGGACGGCCGCCTGGCTGGAGGCGGCCGGCCAGCGCTTCGAGGCCTGGAAGGGCTCCGCGGCAAGGGCTGGCGCATGGACCGCCCTGGAGTTCGCCAAGAGTTGGTATCCAGGCCTGAGCCTTGAGCAGCTGGAGACGTTTCGCGCGGAGGCCCGGCTGGAGCTGGTTGCGGAGTAGAGGGAGCTCGTCCAGCGAGCTGCCGCCCTCGCCGAATACGCCGACACCTCCCTCTTCATCTCGGAGCTGGATGACAGGGGCCATGTAGTGCCGCCTGGTAACTTCGGGCTAGACTTGGCGGCGTCGGAAGAGTCGGACGAGGAGATCGCCTCCAGCGAAGGCGATGAGGACGAGGAAGGCAGCGACGAGGAGACCGGCTCCCAGGAGGCAGACCCAGCAGGCAGTCGCCAGCCTGACCAGTCCTCAACAAGCGGGCCAGGAGTGACGGCCCCGCCTGCTACGGGAGACGGCCAGACCGAGACCCGCCAGGCGGCCTCCCCAGAAGCCGGCTCCGTCGTGCCACCTGCCCAACCTGCTGCTCCTTAGGATTTTCATTTGTACCATCTGTCTTTCTGTAAGACTCGCAGGGTTAATCCGAACAATTCCACCCGCTGGGTGTATTTAGTAAGTTATTGCTACAAGGCAGCTCTTAAGGCCTTTTGGATGTAAATATTCTTTTTAATGCAGCATCGTTTTTATGAAATTGTGCCGGGTCCTAGGATTAGCCTTGCCCTAGTTCCTTGTGGCGATTTTCTCCTTGCCAACCCTTTGTACTGCCGCCGTGCCAGCCAGACGGCCACTTCGTGGTTCTGTGGCTGGGTCAGGGACTTGGTTGTTTTCGGGGTGGGCAAGTATCTCGCCCTCTGGAAGACGGTCTGGCCAAGCCTAGAACCGGCTGGCCAGCTGCTCAGTAGCCGGCTGTTAATCTTAAGGGCCGGCTGCCCCTATGTCTTTTTTCCTTAGACGTTTTTCATGTGGGCACCACTTCTTGCCTTTGGCTCCTGCCAGCCGGACAACCGCGTTCTGCGAGTCTGTGACTTGATGCAGGAGAGGGCTTAGGTGCCATCACATTACTTGTCTGACTTTTTAATTAGAATTCTCTAGACATAGGGCCAGGCGGCCAGTCCCCGGGCCGTCTGGTAGGCTCCGGTGCCGGACGAAGGAGTGAACAACAATCATTCACAGGCATAATTCTTATCATATAGATAAAGGGTTGGGCAGTCCCCGAGAACTCCTCGAGGTTCCCATTGATTCTCAAAATAACTTTAGATAGCATGACACATACTGTCTTTCAACTATAAAAGCGACGAAGAAGGTTTGCGTTCCATGGGCGCTCTGACTCCTTGCCCGAGTCGTCTCTCTTGCGCGCTCTTGGTTTCTGGGCGTCGATAAGGTAGTAGGCGTCATTGCCTAGTACCTTGCTGATGATGAACGGTCCTTCCCAAGGGGCCGAGAGCTTGTGCTGGCCGGCTGTTCGCTGGATCAGCTGGAGCACAAGGTCTCCCTCGCGGAAGGAGCGTGGCTTCACTCGCCGGCTGTGATAGCGGCAGAGACAGTGCTAGTAGATGGCGGAGCGACTGAGTGCTACCAGCCGGGCCTCCTCCAGCAAGTCCACGCCGTCTTCGCATGCTTCTTTGGTGTCAGCCTCCGTGTACATGGTGACGCGAGGCAAGTCAAACTCAACGTCTGTTGGGATGACGGCCTCGGCCCCGTAGACGAGGAAGAAAGGTGTGAAGCCGGTGGATTTGTTCGGAGTGGTTCTCAGGCTCCAAAGGACAGACGACAGTTCTTCGATCCAGCAGCCGGCCGACCGCTCCAAAGGTTCGACCAGCCGGGGCTTGATGCCAGATAAGATGAGGCCGTTGGCGCGCTCGACTTGGCCGTTAGACTGTGGGTGGGCAACGGACGCTAGGTCCAGCCGGATGCCCTGAGTTGCACAGAAACGGGCAAGTGCGCCTTTGGCAAAATTTGTGCCGTTGTCAGTGATGATGTTGTGCGGTATACCATACCAGACTGTAATGTCTGCAATGAATGTCACAGCAGTTGGGCCATTGAGTTTCTTGATTGGCTTGGCTTCGATCCACTTGGTGAATTTATCTATTGCCACAAGTAAGTGTGTCAGGCCTCCTCTGGCAGTCTTGAAAGGTCCCACCATCTCCAGACCCCAGACGGCAAATGGCCAAGTGATCGGAATAGTCTTGAGTGCAGAAGCTGGCAAGTGTTGCTTGGAGCTGAAGCGTTGGCAGCCGTTGCACTTCTTCACCAAATCTTTGGCATCATCCAAAGCAGTCGGCCAGAAGAAACCGTGGCGGAAAGCTTTGGCTACGAGAGATCTTGAGGCTGCGTGGTGGCCGCACTCTCCTTGATGAATGTCCTTCGGGATGGCCAGCCCTTTTGTTGCCTCTACACAGTGTTGGAAGACGCCCGTCGCACTCCTTCTGACGAGCTCTTTGTTGACAATGGTGTAAGCTGAGGCTCGGCATTGAACTTGACGGGCCGAAGTTTCTTCTACTGGCAGTTCTCCTTTGAGCAGGAATGTGAGGATCGGCTGTGCCCAAGACGGCGCTGAGACTCCAGTTGTTTCGGCCAGAGAGACCAGGGTGCTTGGACTGGGAGGTGGAGGGCTGGGCTGAGCCGCCTACTGTGTCTCCGAAGTCCCCGAGCCGTCTGCTGGAGCCGGCGCCTCCTGGTCGTCTGCTGGAGCAGTCCCCGGGCCAGGAGCTGGCGCGGCTGTAGGTGATCCGTCTGTTGGAGTTGGAGTGTCGTGGCCGCCTGCTAGGGCATTCTCTTGGCCAGCAGCCGAAACCGCGGGGCCACATGCCTCGGGGTCGGCTGGTATGAAGATTGACTCCGACTCTTGTGAAGGCTTGATAGACGGTTTGCGCAAGCATTGGAGAGATACGCCGGCTGGTATTGCTTGGCGGGTGGAACCGATTCGTGCCAAGGTGTCCGCTTGCATGTTATCAGCTCGTGGCACATGGAGGAACTCGCAGCCATCAAAGTGTCCACTGATCTGCTGGACAAGGAAGTGAAGACAAAGGAGCGGATAAGGGGCTAGCCATAACGACAGGGCAAAGCGAACGATAAACACATGGCAGAAGAAGGGCAAATAAAACGGCAAGGGTGAAGTGGGGGAGAGGAAAACGAGAGGCAAAAATGTAATGCGAAGGATAAGGGTTTGTGATAGGTACTTGGTATATGACTTTTGCGTAAGCCTCCCCGGCAACGGCACCAGAAATTCTTCTTGCTACTTCTTAAGCTTGCGTTGTATTCCCTCGAAGAGGAAAGGGAGATGCAGTACAGTAGCGTAAGTATTTCCCTCAGTTTTTGAAAACCAAGGTATCAATCAAGTAGGAGACCACGCGCGAGTCCCTCGCACCTGCACAAACAAATAAGAATTTCGCAGCCAACGCGATAAGGGGTTGTCAGTCCCTTTACGGTCACTTACGAAAGTGAGATTTGATACAGATGATAGTTTATATTTTTGATATTTTTTGTTTATAAGAACAGAACGTAAAAGCAGAAAAAGTAATGTAGATGTAGATTAATATATTGAGAATAGACCCGGGGGCCATAGTGTTCTCTAGTGGCTTCTCTCATGATGGCGATATTCTACGGCGGGTAAACAAATTACTGTCGAGCAATTGATAGAAAAGCGAATAATTATGAGAATATCTAGGCATAATCATTATATATAGGCATCATGTCCGAGACAAGTAGACCTAAATGATTCTGCATCTACTACTATTAGTCCACACATCGACCGCTATCCAGCATGCATCTAGTGTATTGAGTTCATAAGAACAGAGTAACGCCTTAAGCAAGATGAAATGATGTAGAGGGATAAACTCAAGCAATATGATATAAACCCCATCTTTTTATCCTCGATGGCAACAATACAATACGTGCCTTGTTGCCCCTACTGTCACTGGGAAAGGACACCGCAAGATTGAACCCAAAGCCAAGCACTTCTCCCATTGCAAGACCTATAGATCTAGTAGGCCAAACCAAACCAACAATTCGAAGAGACTTCCTAGGATATTAAAATCATACATAAAGAGTTAAGAGAAGAACCAAATATTTCTCATAGATAATCTTGATCATAAACCCACAATTCATCGAATCTCGAAAAACATACCGCAAAAAAGATTACATCAAATAGATCTCCTCGAAGACCGAGGAGAACTTTGTATTGAGATCCAAAGAGAGAGAAGAATCCATCTAGATACTAGCTATGGACCCGAAGGTCTGGGGTAAACTACTCACAACTCATGGTGAGGCGATGATGATGATGTAGAAGCACTCCGTGGTAGATCCCCCCTCCGGCGGAGCTCCGGAACAGGCCCTAAGATGGGATTTCAGGGGAACAGAAGGTTGAGGCGGTGGAACTAGGGTTTTCTCTGTTGCCCTGATGGTTTCGGGGTACGTAGGCTTATATAGGAGGAAGGAGGGCACCGGGGGCCTTACGTGGGACCCACGAGGCAGGGGGCGCGCCCTAGGGGGCGCCCCCACCCTCGTGGGCACCACGTGGCCCCTACTCTATGGTTCTCAAGTCTCCCATGTGTGATTTTCTACAAAAATAAATATCCCGAAGGTTTCATTCCGTTTGGACTCCGTTTGATATCCCTTTTCTGTAAAACCCTGAAAGAGGCAAAAAACAGCAATCTGGACTGGGCCTTTGGGTTAGTAGGTTAGTCCCAAAAATAATATAAAAGTGTATAACAAAGCCCATTAAACGTCCAAAACATCATAAATAATAGCATGGAACAATAAAAAATTATAGATATGTTGGAGACGTATCAGTAAACTGCTGCCCGAATTCGACGACGAGGCCGCTACGCCCATACCGCCGAAGAATAACACCGTCGATAAGCCGGACCAACCACCTCACGAACGGGACAGAGTTTCTAGCAACGGAGTACACAAGCCCGCACCACCACCCCATAAAGGAAAGGAGGATGTGGCTCAAGTCCGAAAACATGATCTGCGTGAGGACCTGAACAAAAAATCTAGCAAGACCAGGTCTATCTACGGACCTAGGGACCGAGCTCCCGACGGCTATTAAGCCAATCGCGCCAGTAAAGTACCAGTTCAGGGTCAGTACCGGAGATCACAACCATCGGACATACGCCATGACATAGCAAAATACAGCGGCGCCGCACACCCTTTGTGCTTCACCGATGAGGTGTTGGATCATGATTTTCCAGAAGGGTTTAAACCTGTAAACATCGAAGCGTACGATGGAACGACGGATCCCGTCGTCTGGATAGAAGAATTTATTCTTCACATCCACATGGCTCGAGGAGATGGTCTCCACACCATTAAATATTTACCCCTCAAGCTGAAAGGACCAGCTCGACACTAGCTAAACAGCCTCCTAGAGGACTCCATTGGGAGTTGGGAAGAACTTGAGGATGCTTTCCAGGCCAATTTTCAAGGGACCTATGTTCGGCCCCCGGACGATGATGATCTAAGTCACATCATCCAACAACCAGGGGAGTCAGCCCGTAAGCTTTGGAATCGTTTTCTCACTAAGAAGAACCAAATCATCGACTTCCGGACGCTGAAGCCTTAGCAGCATTCAAGCACAGTGTCCGGGATGAATGGCTAGCCAGACACCTTGGACAGGAAAAGCGGAGGACAATGGCAGCCCTAACTACACTTGTGACTCTCTTTTGTGCGGGTGAGGATAGCTGGTTAGCTCGTAGTAGTACCAGCGACCCTGGAACATCTAAAGTCAGGGACGACAATGGAAAGCCACGACGTAACAAAAACAAATGTCGAAACAATGCTGGAAGCCCAGATGATACAATGGTAAATGTTGGATTCAGCGGCTCCAGACCCGGTCAACGGAAGAAGCCGTTTAAAGGCAACAGAGATGGTCCATCTAGTCTAGACAAAATATTAGATAGGCCCTGCCAAATACATGGCACTCCAGAGAAACCTGCAAACCATACCAACCGTAACTGTTGGATCTTCAAGCAGGCCGGCAAGGTAAACGCCGAACACAAGGGGAAAGGGCCTCAGAGCGAAGACGAGGATGAACCTCGCCAGCCGAATACAGGGGGATGGAAGAAATTTCCATAGGAGATCAAAACAGTGAACATGATATATGCCACTCATATCCCAAAGAGGGAGCGCAAGCGCGCACTCCGAGATGTCTACGCTGTTGAGCCCATCGCCCCCAAATTCAATCCATGGTCAGCCTGTCCGATCACTTTTGATCACAGGGATCATCCAACTAGTATTCATCATGGGGGTTCGGCTGCCCTAGTGCTCAACCCAATAATCGATGGATACTATCTAACCCGAGTCCTTATGGACGGTGGCAACAATCTCAATCTGATATATCAGGACACTGTCCGCAAGATGGGGATCGACCCATCAAGAATCAAGCCAAGCAGCACGACCTTTAAAGGACTGATACCGGACGTGGAAGCCCGCTGCACGGGCTCTTTAACATTGGATGTCGTATTAGGCTCTCTTGATAACTTTCAAAGCGAAGAATTGATCTTCGACATAGCTCCATTTCGAAGTGGCTATCACGCTCTACTCGAAAGAACGGCCTTCGCCCGCTTTAATGCAGTGCCGCATTATGCCTATTTAAAGCTTAAAATGCCTGGACCACGTGGCGTTATCACGGTCAATGGAAATATGGAGCGCTCTCTCCGTACGAAGGAGGACACTACGGCCTTAGCAGCCGAAGTCCAAAACGGCCTATTCAAGCCGGATAATCTATCTATAGTGGACTTAACTAAACGTGTCCGGTACATGCCTCAGTGCGGCAGCTCAGATGAACATGAGCAAGATTGACAACTACGCCCCCGTCGACTGCCCCATAAGGTGATTGCATATGTGCCTCAAGTACATAATTATGCCTTAAAAATTCCTTGGGCGGCGACCTGGGGCGCCTGCATATAGTCCATAGTTTGGCTAGACCCTATTCAGACTCTAAACTTATATTTTTTTAGGTTCATTAAACGAACCAGACTTGTTATGGCCACACTGGATTGATTTTTCTTTTCCAGGTTTATTTTATTTTCCTTTTTTCAGATGGCCATCATACTCCCACCTTCAAGGACACATTACAGAGGAGGAAACGACGCAGACGTGCAGCAGCGACCCGCAATAAGGTTTCTTTTTAGATTAAGACCCTGTGTAAACCTTTTTTCTCTTTCTTGTTATATACTCCCTCCGTCCCAAAATAAGTGACGCAAAAGTGACTCAACTTTGTACTAAAGTTAGTACAAAGTTGAGTCACTTTTGTGTCACTTATTTTGGGACGGAGGGAGTACCTTTTTGGCATGTAAAATGTCCAAAAAGGTTTTCGGCATTGTCTGTAAGTTTGCGGCTCGCCGTACCATAAAGGGATATTAATAGAGTAGCTTGATTCACATTACGTTCGGAGTTTTATTCACTCACCATAAATGTTCTCTTCCCACATCAGATTGCCATATGTGCCTTGTCAATAAGGGTCTATTACCAGGAGCTATATTCAGCCCGGTATATGCTGAAAAGACCAAACACCCATAGGGAGTGTTCGGCGTCCTGGATGTTTGCCTTATATGCATCAGTTCCGAATCATGTCTTGGGTCAATAGTTGGGTTGCCCGGCTCCAATGCTTACTGATACGTCTCCAACGTATCTACTTTTCCAAACACTTTTGCCCTTGTTTTGGACTCTAACTTGCATGATTTGAATGGAACTAACCCGGACTGATGCTGTTTTCAGCAGAACTGCCATGGTGTTGTTTTTGTGTAGAAATAAAAAGTTATTGGAATCGCCTGAAAATCAACGAAGATTTATTTCAGAAAATATAAAAAATACCTGCAAGAATATCCACACCGGGGGGCCCACGGGCTGTCCTCGAGGGTGGGGGGCGCGCCCCCCTGCCTCGAGGGCACCCCGATGCCCCACCAATGTATCCCCAGGTCCTATATATTCCGTTTCGTGGAGAAAAAAATCAAGGAGAAAGAATTATCGTGTTTTACGAGACGGAGCCGCCTCCAAGCCCTAATCTCTCTCGGGAGGGCTGATCTGGAGTCCGTTCGGGGCTCCGGAGAGTGGAGATCGTCGCCATCGTCATCATCAACCTTCCTCCATCACCAATTCCATGATGCTCACCGCCGTGTGTGAGTAATTCCATCGTAGGCTTGCTGCACGGTGATGGGTTGGATGGGATCTATCATGTAATCGAGTTAGTTTTGTTAGGGTTTGATCCCTAGTATCCACTATGTTCTGAGATTGATGTTGCTATGACTTTGCTGTGCTTAATGCTTGTCACTAGGGCCCGAGTGCCATGATTTTAGATCTGAACCTATTATGTTTTCATGAATATATGTGTGTTCTTGATCCTATCTTGCAAGTCTATAGTCACCTACTATGTGTTATGATCCAGCAACCCCGAAGTGACAATAATCGGGACCACTCCCGGTGATGACCATAGTTGGAGGAGTTCATGTATTCACTATGTGTTAATGCTTTGGTCCGGTACTCAATTAAAAGGAGGCCTTAATATCCCTTAGTTTCCAATAGGACCCCGCTGCCACGGGAGGGTAGGACAAAAGATGTCATGCAAGTTCTTTTCCATAAGCATGTATGACTACATTCGGAATACATGCCTACATTGCATTGATGAACTGGAGCTAGTTCTGTGTCACCCTAGGTTATAACTTCTACATGATGAATTGCATCCAACGTAATTTCCCATCACCGATCCAATGCCTACGGGCTTTACCTATATTGCTTGCCGCTTATTTACTTTTCCGTTCCTATTATCACAAAAACTACAAAAACACTATCGTTACTTTTATTGCTGCTTCCACCACTATCATATTACTATGCTACTAAGCTATCTTGCTGCAGATACTAAGTTTCCAGGTGTGGCTGAATTGACAACTCAGTTGCTAATACTTAAGAGTATTCTTTGGCTCCCCTTGTGTCGAATCAACAAATTTGGGTTTAATAATTTACCCTCGGAAATTGTTGCGATCCCCTACACTTGTGGGTTATCAAGACTATTTTCTGGCGCCGTTGCCGGGGAGCATAGCTCTATTCTTTAAGTCACTTGGGATTTATATCTGTTTATCACCATGAAGAATTTGAAGGACTCAAAAAGCAAGATCTTATCCTCAACAACGAGGGGAAGTAAGGAACTGCCATCTAGCTCTGCACTAGATTCTCCTTCTGTTATGAGTAAACTTGCGACACCTATTCCTGCTATTGAATCTGATATGTCGTATGTTCTGGATGATGCTACTTCTGCTATGTATGATGAAACTATCTCTATGCCTGATACTGTGCCACTAGGTGAATTTTTCTAGATGAACAAATTGCTAAGGTTAGGGAGAGTGCAAATGCTGATGCTTTTTATGAAAGTGATGATGAAACTACTCCCAATAGATACGAATTGCCTGTTGTGCCTGAGGGTTATGTTATGGATGAAGAAACTGCTAGAGACTTTCTTGCTTGCAATGATAGATGTGATCTTAAGAAATTATTAACTAAGTTGAAAGAAAAGTCCTTGAATGCTAGAATGAAACATGACCCTGCTTTTGCTACTTCACCTATATGTGTCACTGATAAGGATTATGAATTCTCTGTTGATCCTGAGTTAATTACTTTGGTTGAATCTGATCCTTTCCATGGCTATGAGTCTGAAACTGTTGTGGCACATCTTTACCAAGTTGAATTATATAGCCACCCTGTTTACCAATGACGAAAAGATTCGCTACTACTATATCCTTAAGTTAGTTCCGTTCTCGTTAAAGGGTGATGCTAAGAGTTGGTTTAATTCTCTTGATCCTGGTTGTGTGCGTACTCCCCAAGATATGATGTATTACTTCTCTGCTAAATATTTTCCCGCTTATAAGAAACAACCTGCCTTACGGGAAATATATAACTTTGCTCAAACTGAAGAAGAGAGTCTCCCACAAGCTTGGGGGAGGCTTGTCCAGTTACTTAATGCTTTGCCTGATCATCCTCTTGAGATGCATGATATACATGATGTCTTTTATAATGGACTAACTGATGCTTCTAGAGACCACCTGGATAGTTGTGCTGGTTGTGTTTTCAGGGAAAGAACAGTTGACCAAGCTGAATTACTATGGAACAATATGCTAGCCAATGAAAATAATTGGACACTTCCTGAATCAGCCCCTAAGCCAACTCCGAAGAAAAGAGGTGTTTTATTTCTCAGTCTGGAAGATATGCAAGAGGCAAAGAAATCTATGAAAGAAAATAGTATTAAAGTCGAAGATGTTAAGAATTTACCGCCTATTGAAGAAATACATGGTCTTAATAACCCGACACAGGTAGTAAAGGTAAATTCTCTTTATTGATTTGATGAAGGTGATATTCCTCGTTATAAGTCTGCTAGCCAATGCTTAGATGAGTTTGACAATTTTATTGTGAAACAAGAAAACTTCAATGCTTATGTTGGTAGACAACTAAAACACAATGCCCATATCATTGAATGTTTGAGTGATTATCTGTCTATTGCTAAAGATGAACTGAAACTTATTAGTATACATGCTTCCATGGTCACCACTCAAGTAGAACAAGTACTTAAGGCTCAGAATGATTTGCTCAATGAATTAAATAGTAAGAATAATGACTTTGCTGTTAGAGTTGCAACTAGAGGTGGTAAAATAACTCAGGAACCTCTGTATCCTGAAGGCCACCCTAATAGAATTGAGCAAGATTCTCAGAGAGATAATATAGATGCACCTAGTTCTTCTAAGAAGAAGAAAAAGAAAAATGATAGGACTTTGCATGCTTCTAGTGAACTTGTAGCTCACCCACGTGAGAATCCCAATGATATATCTGTTTCTGATGCTGAGACACAATCTGTTAATGAACATGAACCTGGTGATAATGTTAATGATGATGTTCATGTTGATGCTCAACCTAGCAATGATAATGATGTAGAGATTGAACCTGCTGTTGATCTTGATAACCCACAATCAAAGAATCAACATTATGATAAGAGAGACTTTGTTGCTAGGAAGCACGATAGGGAAAGAGAACCATGGGTTCAGAAACCAATGCCTTTTCCTCCGAAACCATCCAAGAAAAAGGATGATGAGGATTTTGAGCGCTTCGCTGAAATGACTAGACCTATCTTTTTGCGTATGCGTTTGACTGATGTGCTTAAAACAAATCCTTATGCTAAGTATATGAAAGATATTATTACCAACAAAAGAAAGATACCTGATGTAGAAATCTCCATCATGCTTGCCAATTACACTTTTGAGGGTGGAATGCCTAAGAAATTAGGAGATCCAGGAGTACCTACTATACCTTGCTCCATTAAGAGAAACTTTGTTAAAACTGCTTTGTGTGATCTTGGAGCCGGTGTTAGTGTCATGCCTCTCTATTTATATCGTAGACTTGACTTGAGTAAGTTGACACCTACTGAAATATCTTTGCAAATGTCCTACAAATCAACTGCTATACCTGTCGGTATCTGTGAGGATGTGCCTGTTGTAGTTGCAAATGTTACTATTCTAACGGACTTTGTTATACTTGATATTCCCGAGGATGATAGTATGTCTATTATTCTTGGCAGACCTTTTTTTGAATACTGCAGGGGCTGTTATTGATTGCAACAAAGGCAATGTCACTTTTCATGTCAATGGTAATGAGCATACGGTACACTTTCCGAGGAAACAACCTCGGGTTCATAGTATCGATTATATTGGAAAAACTTCAACTATCACTATTGGAGGTTTTGAGTTTCCTATTCCTACTATCAAGAAGGCATATGACATACTTATTGTTGGGGACATACATATCCCCATTGAGGTATCATAGTGTTATTCGAAAATTCTTTGGTTTCATGTTACTCGGAAAGAGTTTATTAGCAAGACCTGATCAACCTTGTTAATGGATTCCTTTTGATGAACATGGGATAGGTGAATCTAGATAGCACAAACCTTCTGTACCCTCCTTTTACTTTCTGTTAATTAGGTTAAATAAAAGAAAAATAACATTATCTGTCTGTTCCCAGACTTATCCGTGCAATAAAAAATATCTCAAAAATAAAAGTTCTCCAAATGCCATGAAAATGAAATATGTTTTTTCTAGAATATTCAAGAAAAATATTCAAGAAAATACGGCACTAAACACACAGCGAGGGGAGCCAGCACGTGGCCTCGAGGGCACAGGGCGCGCCCCCTGCCTCGAGGGCCCCACGTGCCCCCCCTCCACTTATCCTTTCACCCATGCTCTTCTTTTTCCTCCCAAAAAAATCCCCAACCAGCTCAAACCCGAGTTCTAGCTCATTTTGCTGCCATTTTCGATCTCCTTGCTCAAAGCACCATTCACCAAACTGTTTGGGGAGATTGTTCCTTGGTATGTGACTTCTCCGTTGGTCCAATTAGTTTTTGTTCTAGTGCTTTATTCATTGAAAATTTGTGCTGCTGTGGTGACCTTGTTCTTGAGCTTGCATGATAATTTTTCTTGGCCCCAAGTAGTTCTAATGCATGATATAGCTTCTAGGCACTTATAGGAGTTGTTGCTATCAATCTTGTTGAGTTTGGTTAACTTTTATTTGTGAGTTACTAAAAATTTCAGAAAATTTCAGAAAAATGTCTAGGAAAAACTTCCAAGGTGGTCCTTCAAGGAAGCAAGGACCGAGGCTTGCGTTCCGTGAGCCCGACGATGAACCACTGAGGGATGATGATGTACGGCCTTGTGAATGGTCGTCGGATGAATTTATGAGCCAAGCGGGCATCAAAGATGAATTTTACGCATATGTGCATAACACTGACCTCAAAGATTTCATGCAAGATAAGTGCCTACAATACCGTGGCTTGACTGATTGCTTTGTGAGAAGGTTTAAATTTTCATCTTCACGTAATTCTCACACTATCTTGTTTGATCTATATGATAAATCTTATATCATGGACTTAGAGGATTTTAATGAAGCCTGCAAGCTTCCACAGTGGGGCAGTATGAGTGATCCTCGTAAATCTGAATTTAGAGAATTCCTAGCTAGTATTACAGTGGGGGAATCCAGGGACATCACACAAGCCACCACTGGGAGCATACATTTTCCTGCTATTCATTACTTTGCTCTCTTTATCGGTAGATGCATAAATGGTAAAGATGTAGCCTGTCACATGTGTGTCCCTGATCTCAGCATTCTCGAGAGTGCTGTACTAGGTGATAGACAATATAATTTAGGAGCAATTGTTGCATGTAGACTACACCATAATGGTTCGAATGGAGATTTATTTGGTGGGATCTATGCTACTCGCATAGCCCGCTATCTTGGTGTGTCTGTGCATCCATATGATAACCCTTTACCTCCTGCTCATTTAGACGGTAATGCTATGGCTAGTCACCAGTTTATAGAGTGGGATAATCAGACTCTCAAATATCGACTAATCTTTCACCGGCAGCATGCCATCCCTATTGTTCTTCCTGCCCCTACTTTATTTAACTTTCAGGAAAAAGGAAGACACACTATAACTATGGCGGAGGAAAATGCCTATTATAACATGACAGAGGCAACCCGCCTTCGAGCTGCAGCTCAGCAGGCAGCATCTGCTGCATCTCAGTACGACCCCAACTACAACTTTGGATATCCGTCAGGCCAGTACTGGCCACAGACCAACTTAGGCCAAAGGCCTAAGCTTGGGGGAGTACGTGTTTCTCACCGACTTTACTTTCATGTTCACACTTATTCTAGTTGTCGGTGCTCACACTCTTTCACTGTACCATCCATGCATAGTTTAATTTTCTTTTTCTTAGTCTTTTTCTTGTGTGCTAGAAAAACCCAGAAAACAAAAAATATATTAGTTGTAGCTTCTAGCTAGTTTACTTTCTTTGCTTGTAGTAGTAACTAAAATATGAAAACACAAAAAGATTTCCCGTTCTTCTTTTGCTTGTTGCGAGCTTTCCCGTGTAAATAGTTTCTTTTCTTTTCTTTAGGGGTTAAGAGTAGAAGACCATGATTAAAATGCTTAGTGGCTCTCATATGCTTTGTTGTTGGTTTAACCTTGAGCCATATTACCTTGTCATCTCTCTTGAATTAAATGTCTGTAGATTCCAGCTTAGTCCAATGCACGTGCACTATTATTATTATCCACACAGTTCTGTCGTGCGAGTGAAAGGCAATAAGGATGATATATGATGAACTAATTGAGATGAGAAAAGCTGGTATGAACTCGACCTCTCTTGTTTTTGTAAATATGATTGCTCGTCGTTCTTGATTTAGCTTGTTATGAATGAAACATGTTTGCAATGACAATTAGAGATCATAGCTGCTTATGCCATGCTTACTTAGCTGAGAGTTTATAATGGCCTATCTTGCGTGCTAACATGATATTAAAATGGTGGTGATGTAGTATGATGGATGGTATCCTCCTCTGAACGATTTAAGTGATCTGGCTTGGCACATGTTCACGCATGTAGTTGAAACAAATCAACATAGCCTTCACGATATTTATGTTCATGGTGATTTATATCCTACTCATGCTTGCATTCATTGTTGATTAATTTTAATGCATGTTCATGCCCGTTGTTGCTCTCTAGCTGGTCGCTTCCCATTCTCTTTCTAGCCTTCACCTATACTAAGCGGGAATACTGCTTGTGCATCCACTTCCATAAAACCCCAAAGTTATTCCATATGAGTCCACCATACCTACCTATATGCGTTATTTACCTGCCGTTCCAAGTAAATTTGTATGTGCCAAACTCTAAACCTTCAAATGAAATTCTGTTTGTATGCTCGAACAGCTCATGTATCAACTAGGGCTATCTATATCTTCCATGCTAGGTGGGTAATTCTCACGATGAGTGGACTCCACTCACCATTCATGAGAAAATGGTTGGTAACCGGGATGCCTAGTCCCATGCTCAAAATCATAATAATTAAACAAAACTCCCCCAGGGTTGTTGCTTGTTTGGATAGTAACCCGTGGATTCGGCTGGCCGTGGAGTGTGCTTGTTGGTGGTTGGGGGAGTATAAACTTTACCATATTGTTTGGGAACCGCCAATAATGTGTGTAGCATGGGAGATATCGAGATTCTTGGTTGTTATGTTGACAATGAAAGTATACCGCTCAAAATGTTATTCAATCTCTATTTAAAAATCGAGCTCTAGCACCTCTACAAATCCATGCTTCCCTCTGCGAAGGGCATATCTATTTACTTTTATGCAGAGTCATCACCCTCTTATCAAAAAGCACCAGTAGGAGAGCACCTCTGTCGTTGCATGTATTACTATTAATTTGCATTGAGTATGATCATGACTGGATCTCTTTTACCATGAATTACAATGTCTAGTCAGTCCTTGATCTTTAAAGGCGCTCTGCATTTATGTTTTGCGGTCTCAGAAAGGGCTGGCGAGATACCATCATGTTATATCATATCATGATTGTTTTGAGAAGTGTTGTCATCCGAGGTTTATTATTATTGCTCGCTAGTTGATTATGCCATTGATGTGAGTAGTATTGAGACCTGAAAGTTATTGTGAATGTGGTTAGTTCATGATCTTGTTGAAAACCTGAATGCTAGCTTACATATTTACAACAACAAGAGCAAACAGAGTTTGTCAAAGTTTTTCTTTATCACTTTCAATTTATCAACTGAATGGCTTGAGGACAAGCAAAGGTTTAAGCTTGGGGGAGTTGATACGTCTCCAACGTATCTACTTTTCCAAACACTTTTGCCCTTGTTTTGGACTCTAACTTGCATGATTTGAATGGAACTAACCCAGACTGGCGCTGTTTTCAGCAGAACTGCCATGGTGTTGTTTTTGTGCAGAAATAAAAAGTTCTCGGAATCGCCTGAAAATCAACGGAGATTTATTTTAGAAAATATAAAAAATACCTGCAAGAAGATCCACACCGGGGGGCCCACGGGCTGTCCTCGAGGGTATGGGGTGCGCCCCCTTCCCAGGGCGCGCCCCCTGCCTCGAGGGCACCCCGATGCCCCGCCGACGTATCCCCAGGTCCTATATATTCCGTTTCATGGCGAAAAAATCAAGGAGAAAGAATTACCGCGTTTTACGAGACGGAGCCGTCGCCAAGCCCTAATCTCTCTCGGGAGGACTGATCTGGAGTCCGTTCGGGGCTCCGGAGAGTGGAGATCGTCGCCATCGTCATCATCAACCTTCCTCCATCACCGCCGTGTGTGAGTAATTCCATCATAGGCTTGCTGGACAGTGATGGGTTGGATGGGATCTATCATGTAATCGAGTTAGTTTTGTTAGGGTTTGATCCCTAGTATCCACTATGTTCTGAGATTGATGTTGCTATGACTTTGCTATGCTTAATGCTTGTCACTAAGGCCCGAGTGCCATGATTTCAGATCTGAACCTATTATGTTTTCATGAATATACGTGTGTTCTTGATCCTATCTTGCAAGTCTATAGTCACCTACTATGTGTTATGATCCGGTAACCCCGAAGTGACAATAATCGGGACCACTCCCGGTGATGACCATAGTTTGAGGAGCTCATGTATGCACTATGTGTTAATGCTTTGGTCCGGTACTCTATTAAAAGGAGGCCTTAATACCCCTTAGTTTCCAATAGGACCCCGCTGCCACGGGAGGGTAAGACAAAAGATGTCATTGAAGTTCTTCTCCATAAGCACGTATGACTATATTCAGAATACATGCCTACATTCCATTGATGTACTGGAGCTAGTTCTGTGTCACCCTAGGTTATAACATCTACATGATGAATTGCATCCAACATAATTTTCCATCACCGATCCAATGCCTACGAGCTTTACCTATATTGCTTGCCGCTTTACTTTCTCGTTGCTATTATCACAAAACTACAAAAACACTATCGTTACTTTTATTGCTGCTACCACCACTATCATATTACTGTGCTACTAAACTATCTTGCTGCAGATACTAAGTTTCCAGGTGTGGCTGAATTGACAACTCAGTTGCTAATACTTAAGAATATTATTTGGCTCCCC
Organism: Secale cereale; assembly: GCA_902687465.1. Lineage (NCBI taxonomy): Eukaryota > Viridiplantae > Streptophyta > Magnoliopsida > Poales > Poaceae > Secale > Secale cereale. Next base: position 183,678,287 of record LR738715.1, on the reverse strand, counting down.
TTGTGTTGAATCAACAAATTTGGGTTTAATACTTTACCCTCGAAAACGGTTGCGACCCCCTACACTTGTGGGTTATCACTTACCCCTATGTTCCTGATTGTTCGGCTAGGGTGTATAGGGAGAACTACTGCGATTGTACTTTGGGCTCGTCCGGTCAACTACCTCAGTAGAGAAAGCCGAAAACTAACCGTCATGATAGGCGAGAACCTGGTCCGCAATCCGGTGACTTAGTTTTATACCACGATCGATAGAGATCTACCCCGTGTTATACGAAGGGTTTGTTTTTTCACCCAGCCAGGTGCAATTTGATACCTTAAGTAAGGAATATTATATGTGCACCAGGGGCTAGTACCTAGTCCCACATGTCAAACTCCTACGACTAAGTGAAAGCAATAACGCTGCATAGTCTGATTGCCTGGTTCGTTCCGCATACACCTCCTACACGGACCAAGACGTTGGATAAAGAGTGTATATGCATATGACCGAACACCCCACTACTATGTACATGGGGGCTGAAGCCGACGCCTGGAAACATTCAGATTTAGATAAACAGTCACACAGGAGGTAAAATACGCTACTATTATAAATAGCGCAAAAGTTATATACATCGGATTCATAAGCATAAGTCTTTACATCCGCATACAATTACTCAAAATAATATCCTTCGACCACTGGCCTTCTACAAGGCGGGCGCCGTCGATGACGTCCTCGAAGTACTTTTCCAGCTTGCGGTGCTCCTTGCCGGCGGGTGCACCAGCAGTCGCAATATGCCCCGCATTCATCTTCTCTGAGTGCACTTTGACACAAGCGAAGGCCATCCGAGCACCTTCTATGCAGGCCGAACGCATCAATGCGTCGACCCGTGGACTCGCCTCGACGAACCGCTTCACCAATCCGAAGTAGCTACTTAGGATTGGATCACCGGGCCATAGCCGGACTATTAAGTCCTTCATGGACGAACCCACCATGTTGTGCAGCTCGACCACCTGCTTCATCTGCTCATGGAGGGGCACCGGATGTTTTGGCGCATAGAACTACGACCAGAACAGCTTCTCCATGTTGTTCCCCTCCTGGGCGCGGAAGTACTGGGCAGCATCCGCGCTGCTCCTCGGAAGATCAGCAAACACGCCTGGAGAAATCCACAACCTTGTCAGCCCAAGATACTTCTGCCCTCCGAAGATGCTCTGTAAGAGAAATGTCTTACCAGATGCTATATGTCGTACATGCTCGATTTCCTAACGAGCGCTGCGCGACTCGCCTCGCGCATCCTTGGCATATTTCACTGCCGCAGATAGTTCGGACGCTTGTTCTGAAGTCTTCTTCCCCAGTGCCTAACATTTGAGGATGGCATCATTAAGTTCAACCTCGACTTCAGACACCCGGGCCCGGTGCTTCTCGCACTCCGCCTTCTCGGCCTCCAAATTGGCAGCCGCTTTGTCAGCGGCTACCTTGTTCGCCTCGGCCTCTTTCTTGGCCTTGGCAACCTCGCCCTTGAGGGCCTTGAGCTCTGTTGCGCCAACTGTGTAATACAGAATACAATATCAGTGTTTATAAAACCTACTCAATCAATATATATTAAATTAGTCCTATCGACATTTTAAAATCCACATACCTTGCATTTCATCCAAACGCTAATTGACGCGATCGAGGTCAGTGTTGGCCAGAACGAGCTTCCGGTTTAGTTCGGAAACCTCTGTGTCTTGCGCAGTTACCACAACAAGTGAAGCATGCACAACAGTTCAGCTCTGTTAGTATGCTATATTATGGATACTTCGTCCGATTCTCTTCAGAATCACACAAAGCATTAGGGGCTACTGGCTATATATGTGTATTTAACACAAATAAAATTCATAAAAAGCATTACATTGCTTACCTCAAAGCCTATTAGCGGGCTGTTGAAGGCTTCATTCAGTCCGCTTTTGATGGACTGAATCTTCTTTGCCACCACACCCATCATGGTGCGGTGCTCCTCTACGATGGCGACACCTTGTAGTGCTCCCTTCATAGAGTCCGGCGCCTCTGATTGACTCCGGGCGCCGCCTTATCCACCCCCGCTTGGGGGGGCTGGTCTTTGGACCCCGGAGCCGCATTAGGCTCCGGGTCAATGTTCGGGAGGGCCCCGGGTTGTTCGCCCCCCCGTCTTTGGTCTCCATGGGGGTTGTCTCCCCATGGTCAGCGGCGGCCGAGGTATTACCCCTGGCCGCCCCGTCACCAGCCCCGCCCTCATCTCCTTCGGCAAAGGACACCCGCTGGGAGGACACTTCGGTGTCCCCGCCGATCATGGGCGATGGAGCTCGGGCCGGCGGGTCACTCTCCGTCTCTCCGGGCGCTAGAGAGTTCCCCTCCGACGAGGAGGCATCAGGGTGTCCATCGGGAGGGCTGTAGGTTAGCAGATAAGAAATACTAAGTAAATGCTAAACAAGCAAAGGTGAAGCAGTTAATCCGGATAAACTTACGATTCAGGCAGGGGTTGCTCCCTCGGCTTCACCACGAAGCTATGCTCGGACGAATCCAAACTAGCAGCGAGGTTCATCTTCCTTCGGCATGCGGTCGTGCTTACGTCCATAGGGGCCGCCCTCTATGCCCCCTGCCTTGCACAGGGGGCTCTTCTTCTTCTTCTCCCTCCTCCTCATCTTCCTCCACCTCTTTAGAGGAGAGGATGTTGATTTCCTCGGACTTCTTGTCTGCAGGATGGGGGCTATCTCCGACCCCCTTGCCCTTCTTCTTGGGCTTCTTGACCGGCGCCTTGTATGGCGCCGGGACCAGCATCGCCATCACCTAAGGCGATTCTGGTTGTTCGAGCAAAGGCGCCGGACACTTGATCCGGGTCGCCTTCTTCGTCCAGCCCTGTATATCACGCAAAAACTCCAATTCCTGTCATCATTAAATATGGGAGGAGATATATATTTGGCAAAGTTTTCTATTACCTCTGGGGCGGAGAGCGCGGTGCTAAAGCCCGCGTCTTCGGTTTCTGCCAACCACTCCTTCTGGTTCTTAAAGAGATGCTTCGAGATCTCTTTGTGCGTAAAGCCGAAGAGATGCTTCAGTGTCTTGTCTCCTGCCGGATCGATCTCCCATAGGGAGGAGTCCCGACTTTGGCAAGGGAGAATAAGCCGGGTCAGCATTACCTGAACCAAGGATGAGAGCAGGTGCCCCTTGGAGATCACGCCGGACTCACGGCTCACGAGAGTGGTCACCTTATGAGACCCCCAGTCCATACCCTTTTTGGTCCAGGAGGTCAACCTCTCTGGGGGTCCGGATCTGAAAGCAGGCTCCGCCGCCCATTTGGTGTCGTGGGGTTCGGTGATGTAGTACCACTCCTGCTGCCAGACCTTATTCGTCTCCACGAATGACCCTTTGGGACAAGTCGCATTCGGGATCTTGCTAATCATAGCACCCCGCACTCCACGTGCTGTCCGTCCACCACCTTCGACTTCACGTTGAAGGTTTTGAGCCATAGGCCGAAGTGTGGAGGGATACGGAGGAAAGCTTCACATACCACTATGAAAGCAGATATGTGAAGGATTGAGTTCGGGGCTAGATCATGGAAATCTAGCCCGTAGAAGAACAATAGACCCCGAACAAAGGGGTGGAGTGGAAACCCTAGCCCCTAACAAAGTGGAAAGTAAACACTACCCTCTCACCCCGCCTCTGGGACATGAATCACCTGACCCTTGGCAGGGACTCAGTGCGTGATATTAGTGGCGAGATAGCCCGCGCTCCATAGATCCTCCACGGTCTTTTCAGTGACCATGGAAGCCTCCCACTTGCCCGTTGCACCGGATCCAGCCACTGCTGAGAATGGGAGTAGTGGTTGAGGAACGAGGAGCGGTGGGCGCAGGAGATGAGAATGCCGGGGCTAGGGAGATTGGAGTGCTTGAGCTTGAGGAAGGCGTGGGGCTGATGAAAGGGATGTATATCCTTTTATAAACACTACAAATACAGAACGTCCCCTCACTTTAGCCAGAAACCTCGCCGGTTCCCAAAGCGGTCGTGCGTAATGTGCGGCGTGGGTGCTCACGTCATATTGATAAGGATCCCACAATAAGCGGGCACGATCTCTATTTTGATGGGACGTGTCAATGAGGATATACCTCGAAACGCGAAACCTGGACCAAATAAAACGGTTCGATATGTTAGTGGGTTGGACGCGACGCTTCACCCAAAAGTTGTCAGTAGAGACACGCTATTCATTTTCTTTTAAGAGCCTTGCCTTCGAGGCTAAGGGTTATACTAACCTTGCAGAGCCGAACACAATACACCTTTTTGCAGAAGATATATTCGGAAGAAGGAACCCACATTGTAATGTCGAAGACAATACGAAAGCCAAACTCATCATCATCGAAGACAGGTTCAGCGGCTACTGAGGGAGTCCTGGATCGAGGGGTCCTCATGTGGCCGTATAACTCTTGGTGGGCCGGACTGGTGGGCCGTGAAGATCATAGTCGAAGGTCATCTCTCGTATCCGGATAGGACTCATGTATTTGTATAATGGCAGGTTTTAGGTTCGGGTGTAATCTTTCCTTCCTCTGCAAGATTGTATGTAGAAACCCTTGGCTCCTCCAGTGTGTATATAAACCGGAGGGTTTAGTCCGTAGAGGCTAACGGAGAATCTCAAATCCTCATAGGCTAGACTCTAGGGTTTAGCCAATACGATATCGAGGTAGATCAACTCTTGTATTCATATTCATCCATATTAATATACCATGAAGTAGGGTTTTACCTCGATCGAGAGGGCCTGAACCTGGGTAAACATCGTGTCCCCAGCCTCCTGTTACCATCGATCCTCAGACGCATAATTCGGGACCCCCTACCTGAGATCCGCCGGTTTTGACACCAACAGGGGACGCCACACACGGCTAACAATTGATGTCCTGTGTTCTAGGCGCCCCTTCCCCACATATATATAGGTGGAAGGGGAGGAGAGGCAGCCAAGGGGCGCCCCAAGTAGGCCGAATCCTACTTGAGGTCTTCCCCAATTCACCCCCGTACCATATTAAACCGGAGAAGAAAGGAAGGGGGCCGAACCCCCTCTTCTCCTTCTCCAATTCGGCCACCTGCCAAGGGGGGGGGGTGCGCCACCCCTTGTGGGATGGTGTGCTCCCCTCTCATGGCTCATATGGCCCATATACCCCCCGGGGGTTCCAATAACCCCTCCGGTGCTCCGATAAATACCCGATACACTCCGGAACACTTACGGTGTCCGAATGCTATCGTCCCATACCGCCTACAGACCCGTAGGTTTATGGTGAACTACTCAGGCATCATCGAATAGGCACCAATGAGGATGATGAACCCCTCTGTGATGGTGTCTGGATTGGATCTCGTGGTTTTGTAACTTGTGGCGACTGGAATTGTTTTTCATCGACTTCCCTAGGGTTTCGGGAATATTTGGGGATTTATAGGGCGAAGCGGCGGTGCGGGAGGCCACTGAGGGGATCACAACCCCCTAGTGCATGCCTGGGCTCCTGGGCGGGCCCTGGTGAGTTGTGCCCACCTCGGGCCTCCCCTCTGGAACTTGTATGGCCCATCCCGTGTATTCTAGTCCAGAAAAAATCTCCAAAAAGTTTTGCTGCATTTGGACTCCGTTTGGTATTGATTTTCTGTGATGTAAAAAACAAGGAAAAAACAGCAACTAGCACTGGGCACTATGTCAATATGTTAGTCCCAAAAATGATATAAAGTTGCTATAAATGCATGTAAAACATCCAACAATAATAATATAACAACATGGAACAATAAAAAATTATAGATACGCTGGAGACGTATCACTCACCCAGTGATAGAAGGGGTAGTGAGGCACGTATTGTATTGTTGCCACTAAGGATAAAAATATGGGGTTTATATCATATTGCTTGAGTTTATCCCTCTACAGCATGTCATCTTGCTTAAGACATTACTCTATTTTTACAACTTAATACTCTAGATGCATGCTGGATAGCGGTCGATGAGTGGAGTAATAGTAGTAGATGCAGGAAGGAGTCGGTCTACATGTCATGGACGTGATGCCTATATTCAAGATCATTGCCTTGGATGTCGTCATAACTTTGTGCTTTTCTATCAATTGCTCAACAGTAATTTGTTTACCCACCGTATGCTTTCTTCGAGAGAGAAGCCTCTAGTGAAACCTATGCCCACTAGTCTATTTTCCATCATATATTTTCAGATCTGTAAAACCTAAAACCCAAAAATACTTGCTGCAATTATTTGAATCTATCTCTATCAGATCTCACTCTTGCAAGTGACCGCGAAGGGATTGACAACCCCATTTCCGTGTTGTGTGCAAGTGTTTGTTAGTTTGTGCAGGTGCATAGATTGGAGACTTGCTTGTGCCTCCTACTGGATTGATACCTTGGTTCTCAACTGAGGGAAATAATTATCTCTACTTTGCTGCATCACCCTTTCCTCTTCAAGGGAAAAATCAACACAAGCTCAAGAAGTAGCAGGTAGCTATACAGCCTTGATGATAGTGACTGGACACGGTGAGGCTGCCTTTTGTAACCCGAACACACTACGTGGACTTGTGTCACCTTGGGCGCATGGTCTAGTCCACTCTGGTGAGCGATAGTAGCACTTTCTAGTGACAGTACCGCGGCCTAGTGCCACGTGTGGTACCACTGCTTCTGGGGATGTGATCTTTTGTGTCAAGTTGCACCATAGTAGGACGGTAGCACATGCGGTAGTACCTCTTACAAGCGATAGCATCGCATGTGCACTACTGCACCATTTCCGCTCCCCTTTAGGATTCGGTGCTCTCTCAGCAGCTGTAGGCGGCAGTGGGTGAGCGGCACCACTGCTTGTAGGCGGAAGTACCACTCAGAACGAGCGGTAGTACCACTATTGTGGCACTACCTCAACCCATATATCATGCCCTACTGTCTTAATGCCCTGAGCTACAACCCCAGCGGTAGTACTGCTGGGGCGGGCGGTAGTATCTCTCCGGCAACATTACCAGCTCGTGGTCTCCCACCATTGCGCTGCTCTATGTGCACTACTGCCCGAGCGGTAGCATCGCTCCCCGAGTGGCAGTACCGCTTGGTGCGGGCTGAGAGCACAGTAACAATTGTAATCTTTCACTACATAAAGGTGATCTTCTGATACGTCTCCAGCGTATCTATAATTTCTGATTGTTCCATGCTATTATATTATCTGTTTTGGATGTTTAATGGGCTTTATTATACCCTTTAATATTATTTTTGGGACTAACCTACTAACCCAAGGCCTAGTGCAAATTGCCGTTTTTTGCCTATTTCAGTGTTTCGCAAAAAAGGAATATCAAATGGAATGAAACCTTCGGGATGATCATTTTTGGAACAAACGCAACCTAGAAGACTAGGAGTACATGCCAGGGAAGCCACGAGGTGGCCACGAGGCAGGGGGCGCGCCCAGGGGGTAGGCGCGCCCCACCCTCGTGGGCCCCTCCTAGCTCCACCGACATATTTCTTCGTCCTATATATACTCATACACCCTGAAAACATCCGGGAGCACCACGAAACCCTAATTCCACCGCCGCAACCTTCTGTACCCATGAGATCCCATCTTGGGGCCTGTTCTGGAGCTCCACCGGAGGGGAATCGATCACGGAGGGCTTCTACATCAACACCATATATAGCCTCTCCGATGAGTTGTGAGTAGTTTACCACAGAACTTCGGGTCCATAGTTATTAGCTAGATGGCTTCTTCTCTCTCTTTGGATCTCAATACAAAGTTCTCCTCGATCTTCTTGGAGATCTATTTGATGTAATTCTTTTTGCGGTGTGTTTGTCGAGATCCGATGAATTGTGGGTTTATGATCAAGATTATCTATGAACAATATTTGATTCTTCTCTGAATTCTTTTATGCATGATTTAAATATCTTTGCAAGTCTCTTCGAATTATCAGTTTGGTTTGGCTTACTAGATTAATCTTTCTTGCAATGGGAGAAGTGCTTAGCTTTGGGTTCAATCTTGCAGTGTCCTTTCCCAGTGACAGCAAGGGCACCAAGGCACGTATTGTATTGTTTCCATCGAGGATAAAAAGATGGGGTTTATATCATATTGCATGAGTTTATCCCTCTACATCATGTCATCTTGCTTAAGGCATTACTTTGTTCTTATGAACTTAATACTCTAGATGCATGCTGGATAGCGGTCGATGTGTGGAGTAATAGTAGTAGATGCAGAATCGTTTCGGTATACTTGTCACGGGCGTGATGCCTATATACATGATCATGCCTAGATATTCTCATAACTATGAGCTTTTCTATCAATTGCTCGACAGTAATTTGTTCACCCACCGTAGAGTCAGCTATCTTGAGAGAAGACACTAGTGAAACCTATGGCCCCCGGGTCTATCTTCCATCATATTAATCATCCATCAACTAGTTATCTTTACTGTTCTTTTGTTTTGCAATCTTTACTTTGCAATCTATACAACAAAATACCAAAAATATTTATCCTATTATCTCTATCAGATCTCACTTTTGCAAGTGGCTGAGAAGGGATTGACAACCCCTTTATCACGTTGGTTGCAAGGTTCTTATTTGTTCGTGGAGGTACGAGGAACTTGCGTGTAGTCTCCTACTGGATTGATACCTTGGTTCTCAATAACTGAGGGAAATACTTACACTACTTTGCTGCATCACCCTTTCCTCTTCAAGGGAAAAACAACGCATGCTCGAGTGGTAGCATCTTCTTTCCCAAGAAGACTTACCTCTTCCTCCCCCAAACTCCATTGTTGCTAAAAGACCCATTTTGATCTCTCTCTCCCTAGGCAAGCAAACTTGTTGATTTTCTAGGGATTGGTTGAGAGAGCCCCTATCAACACTTCCACCAAGAGAAATTTTATTCCCCCACTAATCCATTGCGGATATTGTTACTCTTGGGTGTTTGAGCACCCTATACGGTTGAGGTCACCTCGGAGCCACAATCCATTATGGTGAAGCTTCATGGTGGTGTTGGTAGCCTCCAATTCGGTTGTGGAGATTGCCCCAACCTTGTTTGTAAAGCTTTGGTAGCCGCCTTCAAGGGCACCACTAGTGGAATCACAACACCTTGCGTTGTGCGAGGGCCTGAGGAGAATACAGTGGCCCTAGTGGCTTATTGGGGAGCATTGTGCATCCACACCGCTCCAATGGAGACCTTCTTACCCTCAAAGGGAAGGAACTTCCGTAACACATCCTCGTCTTCACCGTCTCCACTTATGGTTACTTCATACCTTTACTTTGTGCAAGCTTTACTTGTGTTGTAATCCTTGCTTGCTTGTGTTGTTATAGTTGCTACCATCATATAGGTTGCTCACCTAGTTGCATATCTAGACAACCTATTTGTTGCCAAACCTATTTTGTAAAGAAAATCTAAACATTGGTAGTTGCCTATTCACCCCCTCTAGTCAACCATATCGATCCTTTCACGTGAGATTCTCACTCCCTCGTGGCGTCCTGATGGTATTTCTTCCGCCAATATCTTTTATATATTCTAAGACAATTCTCCATAAATTTTTAGTTCAATTGGAGTTGTGTAGAATAGCTATCTCTGATGTAGCCTTTTTTGGTCCAGAATTCCAGCTGCCAGCAATTTCCCTCTTCATGTGAATCTTGAAAAATAACAAAGTAGGCATAATAATAGTATCATAAATTCGCATAATGACCCAAAACATAATAAATAACAGTAGGAAAACATGATGGAAAATGGACATATCAACTCCCTGATGTCTGCTAGAACTACGCCGGTATTTCCCCAAAGAGCAAGGGATGATGCAGTATAGCAGCGGTAGGTATTTCCCTCAGTGATGAAACCAAGGTTATCGAACCAGTAGGAAAACCAAGCAACACAATGCAAATAGCACCTGCACAGAAATAACAAATACTCGCAACCCGACGTGTAAAAGGGGTTGTCAATCCCTTTTGGGTAACGGACGTGATAGAGTTGTAAATATTGATAGATTGAACGCTAAATAAGATAAATCGCAGCAAGGTATTTTTGGGTTTTTGGTTTAGTAGATCTGAAAGTAAAAGCAAAGGAAATTAGATCGCAAAGGCAAATAATATGAGAAAGAGACTCATATATTTCACTAGTGGCTTCTCTCGAGAAAATAGCAAACGGTGGGAAAATAATTACTCTTGGGCAATTGATAGAACTTCAAATAATCATGACGATATCCACACAATTATCATTATATAGGCATCACGTCCAAGATTAGTAGACCGACTCCCGCCTGCATCTAGTACTATTACTCCACATATCGCCCGCAATCCAGCATTCATCTAGTGTATCAAGTTCATGGAGAAACGGAGTAATGCAATAAGAATGATGACATGATGTAGACAAGATCTATTTATGTAGAAATAGACCCCATTGGTTTATCCTTAGTAGTAACGATACATATGTGTCGGTTCCCTTTCTGTCACTAGGATCAAGCACCGTAAGATCGAACCCACTACAAAGCACCTCTTCCCATTGCAAGATAAATAGATCAAGTTGGCCAAACAAAACCCGAATATCAGAGAAGAAATACGAGGCTATAAGAAATCATGCATATAAGAGATCAAAGAAGACTCAAATAATTTTCATGGATATAAAAAGATAGATCTGATCATAAACTCAAAGTAAATCGGATCCCAACAAACACACCGCAAAAGAGTTACATCATATGGATCTCAACGAGACCATTGTATTGATAATCAAAGGAGAGAAAGGAAGACATCTAGCTACTAACTACGCACCCGTAGGTCTACAAGGAACTACTCACACATCATTGGAGAGGGACCAATGGAGATGGTGAACCCCTCCATGACGGTGTCTAGATTGGATCTAGTGGTTCTAGACTTTGCGGCGGCTGGAATAGAATTTTGTTGACCCCCCTAGGGTTTCTGGAATATCTGATTATCTGTAGAGTGAAGGGGCGGTGCGGGAGGCCACCGAGGTGGGCACACCCCACCTAGGCGCGCCAGGGGGGCCTGGCGCGCCCTGGTGGGTTGTGCCCCCCTCGGGGCACCCCGAGGTGCAGCTCTGGCCCATTGGGTGTCTTCTGGCCCATAAAAATTCTGCAAAAAAAATCGCGGTGTTTGGACTCCGTTTGATATTGACTTCCTGCGATGTAAAACATATGCAGAAAACAACAACTGGCACTTGGCACTATGTCAATAGTTTAGTACCAAAAATGATATAAATGACTATAAAATGATTGTGAAACATCCAAGAATGATAAAATAACAGCATGGAACAATCAAAAGTTATAGATACGTTGGAGATATATCAGCATCCCCAAGCATAATTCATGCTCATCCTCGGGTAGGTAAATGATAAAAACAGAATTTTTGATGTGGAATGATGCCTATCATGTCATATCATATTCTTTTCTTTACAACATGGACATTTGGACTTTTATATCGTTCAAAGCAATAGTCTAGTTTTGACATGAGATTTAAATACTCAAGCATATCAACAAGCAACCATGTCTTTCAAAAATATCAATGCTAAAATAAGTTATCCCTAGCCCATCATGCTCAACCATTGTTCCATTCATGAAACACATTCGCATATTAGTTACACCCAATGCTCAAGTATGATCATAGTGTTTCCTAGTTGGTGCTTTATAAGACAAGATGGAGACTCAAATTCAAAAATAAAAATTGCACAAGTAAAAGAAAGGCCCTTCGTAGAGGGAAGTAGGGATTTGTAGAGGTGCCAGAGCTCAAATTTTAAATTGAGAGATAAAATTATTTTGGGAGGTATACTTTTCCCACCAACGAAAATGACTCAAGATTCCCAACACTTTCCATGCTAGATATATCATAGGTGGTTCCCAAACATAATGTAAATTTATTCCTTTTCCACCAAACTTTCACAAGCCATTACTAGCCGAATCAACAGCTGCCTTCCATACAAACATTTTCCAAGGAATTTATTATTTGACAACGTAAAGTAAATTTGTTTTTCATTTCAGGATTGGGCATCCCTAATACCTTTGCCTTACTCTTGTGCAATGACAAATGAATAAACACTCATCGTGAGAATAACACATCTAGCATGGAAAATATTGGCCACCCCTCACCGCCTCGCGAGCGGTACAGGCACACAAAAGGGAAATTTATTTTGAAAATTAGAGATGGCACATACAAATTTGCTTAGAACGGCAAGGGAATATTGCATATAGGTAGGTATGGTGGACTCATGTGGCAAAACCAGGATAAAGGATTTTGGATGCACAAGTAGTGATCATACTTAGTGGAAAATGAAGGCTAGCAAAAGACTGGGAAGCGACCAACCATGAAACGAATAATCTCATAAGCGATCATTGAGCATAAATAACACCGAATAATGCACCACAAGTAGGATGTAATTTCATTGTATGATTATTGACTTTCGTGCTTGCATAAGGAATCACAAACTTTAACACTAATATTCTTACTAAAGCATAATTACTCATTAACATGACTCACATATTGATAACCAACAAGTATAGGGTATCACAACAGTTTTCGAGGGTAGATTATTCAACCCAAATTTATTGATTCGACATAAGGAGATCCAAAAAATATTCTCAAGTATTAGCAGTTGAGTTGTCAATTCAACCACACCTAAAAGACTTAATATCTGCAACAAAGTATTTAGTAGCAAAGTAATATGGAAGTAACGATAATGGTGGCAAAAGTAACAGTAGTAGTTTTGTAGTGATTGTAACAATGGCAGCGGAAAAGTCACTAAGCAAGGAGCAATATGTGAAAAGCTCGTAGGCATTGGATCAGTGATGGATAATTATGTCGGATGTGATTCCTCATGTAATAGTTATAACATAGGGTGACACAGAACTAGCTACAGTTCATCAATGCAATGTAGGCATGTATTCCGAATATAGTCATACGTGCTTATGGGAAAGAACTTGCATGACATCTTTTGTCCTACCCTCCCGTGGCAGCGGGGCCCTATTGGAAACTAAGCGATTTTAAGGCCTCCTTTTAATAGAGTATCGGACCAATGCATTAACACTTAGTGAATACATGAACTCCTCAAACTACGGTCATCACCGGGAGCGGTCCCGATTGTTGTCACTTCAGGGTTGCCGGATCATAACACATAGTAGGTGACTATTGACTTGCAAGATAGGATCAAGAACTCACAAATATTCATGAAAACATAATATGTTCAGATCTGAAATCATGGAACTCAGGCCCTAGTGACAAGCATTAAGCATGACAAAGTCATCGCAACATCAATCTTAGAACATAGTGGATACTAGGGATCAAACCCTAACAAAACTAACTCGATTACATGGTAAATCTCATCCAACCCATCACCGTCCAGTAAGCCTACAATGGAATTACTCACGCACAGAGGTGAGAATCATGGAATTGGTGATGGAGGAAGGTTGATGATGACGACGGTGACGATCTCCACTCTCCAGAGCACCGAACGGACTCCAGATTAGCCTTCCCGAGAGAGATTAGGGCTTTGCGGTGGCTCCATATCATAAAACGCGATGAATCATTCTCTCTGATTTTTTTCTCCCCGAAAGTGAATATATGGAGTTGGAGTCGGGGTCGGTGGAGCCTCAGGGGGCCCACGAGACAGGGGGCGCGCCCAGGGTGGGCGCGCCCCCACCCTCGTGGATAGGGTGTGGGCCCCCTGGTCTTGATTCTTTCGCCAGTATTTTTTATATATTCCAAAAATATTCTCCGTTGATTTTCAGGTCATTCCGATAACTTTTATTTTTGCACAAAAATAACACCATGGCAATTCTGCTGAAAACAGCGTCAGTACGGGTTAGTTCCATTCAAATCATGCAAGTTAGAGTCCAAATCAAGGGTAAAAGTATTTGGAAAAGTAGATACGTTGGAGATGTATCACATATCATATCATCTTGTCTCAAAACTATTACAAGGAATCAAGTTTATTTTGTCCAATGAACTTCATGAAAGTTTTTATTATATACTTCTTGGATATCTATCACTTTGGAACTAATTTTCATGTGTTGCTTTTGATAAGCTCAAACAAATATTAGTGAAGATCATGAGCATAATTTTTTCTTTCTCTCAAAATAATTTAAGTGAAGCAAGAGAGAAATTCTTAAAAATTTACTAACTCTCAAATAAATCAAAGTGAAGCAAGAGAGTATTTCTTCAAAAATACTAAAGCACACCGAGCTCAAAAAGATATAAGTGAAGGACTAGAGCAAATCCATAGCTCATAAAAATTTAAGTGAAGCATAGAGAGCTATTCTAACAAGTCATGGCATAATCTAGGCTCTCTCTAATAGGTGTGCACAACAAGGATTGATAACTTAAAAAGCAAAACAAAACAAGCAAAGACTCATATCATACAAGACACTCCAAGCAAAACACATATCATGTGACAAATAAAAATATAGTTTCGAGTAAAATACCGATGGTCGTTAGAAGAAAGAGGGGATGCCACTCGGGGTCATCCCCAAGCTTAGTTGATTGCTTCTCTTTGGATAATAGCTTGAGATGCCGGGCATCCCCAAGCTTATGCTCTTCTTACTCTGTAGCAACCACGATCCCAATGGATCAAAGTTTCCGTGCTTAAGTGTCATCCCTGGATCGGTGTGATGACACACACAGTACTTGAGGATTTATAACAGAGTTTCAATCACACACTTATCACATCGAGATCCACATAAAGAGTATTATTAAAAAAATATGGCTTATAGCCAACTAAATAATAAACTGCGGAAGCATAGAAGATAAGTTGAGTCCATCCAACTCCACGGCAAACACTGAGTGCATGACAATGACTTATTGCACCTTAATCCTTGTCTGACAACTCTGCAACATGAGGCACTGCAGCCATGTAGGTCAGCACATTGAATATGCTGGCAAAGTCACAATGTAGCAATTATGATGAACAAATATCTACTACTACATGCATATTTGGCTGTTGGAGGCTGTAAGGTTTATTTTTGCATAAAGCTAGTTTTTCCTTACAACAAAGGAATAAATTTTGTTTACTACTCAGTTAAATCAATCAATATTGAGAAGCTTCCTCCATCTCAATCCCAAAATCACCAATGTCATTAGTAACCCAACAGTTTAATTAATAGAGTGATGAGATCAATCAATAATTCAAATACCAGGATACCCAAGTTATCCATATCCGGGGACACGGCTAATCATGATCAGATTGTACACTCTGCAGAGGTTTGCGCACTTTTCCCCACAAGACTCGACCGCATCCATGATCGGAAGATCGAGACATAGCCTTCCAGAAGCATTAACTCTTTACTCTGGGTAGACCGGTACACCTACTTTCCCCTACATCTGCTAGTCCACCACTGAAAGAGGTCACACAACTTACTCAACTATGCCAGAGCCCATAATGGCTTGTGGCTGCACACGGAAGTTTCTAGGCATGAATGATATATGATCCCTTTGAGCCTCGGTGGCATTCCATAGGATGATCACACGGTTCCTCCGGGATATCCTGGGACAACACTGGATTCTCCAGGTGCCCTGCAACCAATCCACCCAGATGTGTATTAAAGTTGCCGCCTTAAAATTTCCCTTAGTTGTTATTACACCCGCAACTATCATGAATCTCACATACCAATCCACGTCTACGAGCATGGCTAAGCAATAAGTAACAAAATGTATATTCTCGGGGTTGATCTCAAGTCATATGTTCCTACCACATGAACTACAAAGCAATACCACATGTATCCAAGTCCTACTCATGCAAATCTTTGAGGATATAACTAATGCAAGTAAAACTGGGTATTGGAGAGTATGATCAAAGTGTAACTTACCTTGGTGGTAATCATTGAAACCTAGAGACTTGTAGTAGCAAGCTTTGCACTCCGCAAATTCTATCGCAAGCAAACAATAGCATACATAAGCAATCATGCAAAAGAATCGAATAAAAGATATCGAGAAACTTCGAAAACAAGCAAATAATTCTTGCAATAGAAAACAATTTCTAATAGTACCAAAATTAGGTGGATTTGGTCTTATCAGAAAATTTAGGTCAAGAGCATCAATTTGCAAAAAGAATCAAATCAAACGGAGTTACGAAACTCAAGTTACGATCAAAAGAAATTTAAATTTAAATCTGTTTAAATTCAAATTTTAAAATTTGCAAAAAACAAATTTGAGTTGGTTTACTGGATTGATGAGATCAATACGAAGAGTTTGGTGTTGGTTTCATCTAATTCCGACAAAGGAGTAAAACATAGTGATAGATTAAAAACTAGGGACTAAACTTTAGAACTTTTAATCGTGAATAGGTACTTGGTGGAAATTATGAGAAAAAGAAATAACTATCGAGCGAACGCTTATTATTTAGATCTAAATAGTGGATGTTCGCTAAATAACTATACTAAAAAACCGGGTTTAAAAAAACTAAAAAAATGAAACGAACTGGGGCGGTTTTTACCGGTTCGGGCATCGGATCAGGTCGGTGGCGGCGGATCGGGCGATGGGGGAGGATCGGCGGCGGCTGGCGTGTGGGGCACGCGGCGGCGGCTCGGGGCGGAGGCGGCACGGCTGCGGGGCGGCGCAGGCGAGCTCCGGCAGTGGTGCAAGGAGGCGGAGGCATGGCGGCGGCTTAGGCGTGGGGCGGCGGTGGTGCGGTGGACGAGGAGGAGAGAGGGGGCAGGGTGGTTGTTTATA
>LR738715.1:183622845-183660102 GCA_902687465.1 Secale cereale | reverse complement strand
GGCTGCGGGGCGGCGCAGGCGAGCTCCGGCAGTGGTGCAAGGAGGCGGAGGCATGGCGGCGGCTTAGGCGTGGGGCGGCGGTGGTGCGGTGGACGAGGAGGAGAGAGGGGGCAGGGTGGTTGTTTATATAGGGGGTCGGGCGGGGGCGGCCGGCTTGGAGAAGGGGGTGAGGGAAGGAGTGTGGGGCGGACACGGGTGGGACTTCCGCCCGGAGTCGGAGGCGGCGAGCGCCTGGGCTGGGCCGGCTCAGGTCGGCGGCCCAAGAAGATATTTTTTTTATAAAATACACTTTCTCAAAATACAGAAAAATAGAAAATACCATAAATATTTTTTATCACAGAAAAATTCACACATACTTAGGGCCTTATTTATGACCTGGTGAACATTTTTCTTGGCCTAATTGCATAAAATAACAATAAACTTTTTAGTGCAAATAAAAATAACAAAGATAAATACTTCCGCAAATAAAAATCCAATTAATATATTTTTACCCAAAATTCAACTTCCAACATTTTTATTTTGTTTTTGAAGAAGTCATATTATCTTCTCTCATTATTTTAAATATATTGAAAATGAAAATTGGCAAAAATTATTTGATCCAACCCCACCTAGAAAATAATAAAATTGTGGGTCCTCTTTGGAAAACTTCCAACTCTCTCACTTGGGTCCTTTGAGTTGCTTAATGTCTCTTGGATCTATTTCCAACTAAAATTCAAATTCAAAATGCTCAAAAGATGAATGTATATGAATGATCTATATGTTAACATCCAAATTGAAAATTGGGATGTTACAAACCTACCCCCCTCAAGATGAATCTCGCCCTCAAGATTCGGGCTGGCTAGCAAAAATGTGTGGGTGGTCCTGTCGAAGACCTTCCTCTCATTCCCAGGTGGCTTCGTCTTCTGTATGGTGACTCCATTGAAGTTTGCAAAACTTGATAACCTTGCTGCAAACTCGAGAATCCTGACGGGCTTCTCCTCATAAGTCAGGTCACCCTCTAACTATATTGCTTCCAGGGAAACTGTATCACGTAGAGGAATATCGGCCATCTCTGATGGCACTTCTTCAACTGGGAAACGTGAAACACATCGTGAACTCCGGACCAAGTTTCGGGTAACTCTAGCTGATAAGCTACTTCTCCTCTGCGCTCCAAAACTCTGTTCGGTCCCACAAATCATGGTGCCAATTTACCCTTAACTCCGAAATGCTTAACTCCTCGAAGTGGGGACACACGAAGATATGCTCTATCTCCAACTTCGTAGGTTACCTCTTTGGGTTTTTTATCAGCATAACTTTTCTGTCTGGACTGGGCTATTTTCAGTCTATCACAGATCAACTTGACCTTCTCCTCTGAAGGTCAAGTTAAACTTGGTCCAAATAATTTGCGGTCTCCGACTTCATCCCACATCAATGGTGTCCTGCACCTCCTACCGTACAAAGCCTCAAAAGGGGCCATCTGCAGACTGGGCTGATAATTGTTGTCGTAAGAGAACTCTGCGTAGGGCAAGTTATCATCCCAACTATATCCATAATCTAGCACACAAGATCTCAACATGCCCTCTAGAATCTGATTGACTCTCTTTGTCTGTCCATCTGTCTGTGGATGAAAGGATGTACCGAACTCAAGCCTAGTACCCGAAGTCTTGTGCAACTGCTTCCCGAACTTTGAGGTAAACTGTGTTCCTCTATCTGATTCGATGGTCCTCGGAACTCCATGCAGACATACCATCCTAGTCATGTATATCTTGGCCAACTTAGCACTCGTGTAAGTGGTCTTCACGGGGATAAAGTGAGCTACCTTAGTCAAGCGATCAACTATAACCCAGATGGAATCGTACCCTGATCATGTCCTGGATAATCTTGTGATAAAATCCATTCCGAGCTTGTCCCACTTCCAATCTGGTATTGGTAACAGATAGAGTAACCCTACTGGTTTCTGATGTTCTGCCTTAACTCTCTGACAGACGTCATATACCGCTACATACTCGGCTGTCGGCGTCCTGGGAACGGGGGTACCCAGACTTGCCTGCCCGCGGCCCGTGACGTGGCTCCATCAGCGGCCTGGTACGGCCCAACTTCAGCAACTGCGATTCAAGACCCTCGCAAGGGATCAGGCCTCAAGAGGCAAGCGACAGCAAGACATCCCTGGGGGCAGTCTCTCTAGGCTGGCTCCCGAGGAGCGGAGATATTTATGCAAGGTGCACCTCACGAGGTTCACGTGACATGAGCCATGACGACCAAGGCCAGGCAGGCGCCAGCGGGAGCAGTGTACCAGCTTCCTCTTGGGTGCTAAGAGGGCAAGCATAGGCGCGGAGTCCTGAGGGATCAGGCAAAGGTTTCCATATTGGTGCAACAAGACCAAGGACCGTCAGGGCTGCAAAACGGAGGTGATCGTGGAGCCCGGTGCGGCGTCACCACCAGAGCCTTTGGCAGGCGAAGACTACTTTTGTCAGGATAACGTGTACTAGTTGTTCCCCTTTAAATTTAGCCATTGTGGGATCCCTTCCCGCCGATATTTGGGGAGAGTACCAAGGCCACTATAAATAGGACCTAGCCACCGCCATAAGGGGGCATCTGATAGAGACCTCGCCTAGTAGAAGAGAGGGAGGATCATCAGATCTGACTAAGACACCACAAGCTCATCCGAGCCCAAGAACACCTCTCCTTCGGAGGCTGTTCATCCCTTGTACTAGTTCATCCTCAGCCATACAAGGCAATCCACCACACACACTAGAGTACGGTATTACACCACAGGGTGGCCCGAACCATAATAATCCTCTGTGTCCCTTGTTCTTTGAGTTCGTCAAGCTAGGCCGTGGAATCGTAGGGCGAGCGAGCTAGGGAGAGAGTGTTCTTCATGCGCACCCCAGACTTCAAACCTCTCAAGGGTTTGCGGAACCCGAAATCCGACATCGGCAATGTCCTTCTTCATACCGGTCAACCAGAAATTTTGCTTTAAATCCAAGTACATCTTGGTGTTGCCTGGGTGTATCGAGTAAAGAGAATCATGAGCTTCCTGAAGAATCAACTTTCTGATCTCCGGGTCGTTGGGCACGTATATACGCTCTTCGAACCACAGTGTTCCGTATTCATCCTCACGGAATCCTTCTGCCTTTCCTTGGCTCATTCTGCCCTTTATTTGTGTAATACCTTTGTCCGTCTTCTGGGTTTCCCAAATCTTTCCCAACAAAGTGGACTGAATTTCCAATGTGGCAACATAGCCTCTCGGGACTATCTCCAACTATAAGTCTCTGAGATCATCTGCTAAATCCTGGGGTAAACCTTCGGTTATGATAGTGTTTACATAACTCTTGCGACTCAAAGCATCTGCCAAGACATTGGCCTTCCCTGGGTGATAATGCAATCTCATGTCGTAATCCTTTATGAGCTCCAGCCATCTCCTTTGCGTGAGATTTAACTCCTTCTGCATGAAGATGTACTTCAAACTCTTATGATCTATGTAAACATTACAATAGTTTCCAATAAGAAAGTGTCTCCAGGTCTTGAGTGCGTGCACTACGGCTGCTAACTCCAAATCATGTGTGGCATAATTCAACTCATGGGGTCGATGTTGACGTGAGGCATAAGAAACAAATCTCCCTCCTTGCATGAGGACGCCTCCAAGTCCTTGACGAGATGCTTTGCAATACACGTGAAAATCCTTGTGTATATTTGGGAGGATCAGCACCGGGGATGTAACCAAACTTTTCTTCAACTCTTGAAAACTGGCCTCACATTCTTTGATCCAATTATACTTACTTTCCTTCTTCAACAATTCTATCATGGGCTTAGTAATCTTGGAGAAATTCTCAATGAACCTCTGATAATATCCTGCGAGTCCAAGAAAACTGCGAATCTCTCCAACTGAGGTGGGTGCTTTCCACTCGGTGACGGCCTCTACCTTGGAGGGGTCTACTACTATACCTTCTCCTTATATAACATGTCCGAGGAATCCAACTTCCTTCAACCAAAACTCGCATTTGATGAACTTGGCATACAACTGATGTTCCCTGAGCTTCCCGAGAACCAAACGCAAATGTTCCTTGTGCTCATCTTCATTCTTAGAGTAAATCAATATGTCATCAATGAATACCACCACAAACTTATCCAAGAACTCCATGAACACCTTGTTCATCATACTCATAAAGTAGGCAAGGGCATTACTCAAACCAAATGACATAACCATATACTCGTAAAGCCCGTACCTCATGGTAAAAGTTGTCTATGGTATGTCCTGTTCTCGGATCTTCAACTGATGATATCTAGATCATAAATCGATCTTACAGAAGACTTTGGCTCCTTGCAACTGGTCAAACAAATCATTGACCATCGGAAGAGGGTACTTGTTCTTGTTCGTCACCTCATTTAGTGCATGATAATCCACCACCATCCTTAATGAACCACCCTTCTTCTCAACTAAAAGCACTGTGGCTCCCCAAGGTGAAGAACTTGGTCGAATATAACCTTTCTCCATTAACTCCTTGATCTGCTTCTTAATCTCTTCCAAATCATTAGCGGGCATCTGGTATGGTCTCTTGGATATTGGTCCGGTGCCTGGTAACAACTCAATCAAGAACTCGATGTCTCGGTCTGGTGGCATGCCTGGTAACTCCTCCGGGAAAACATCGGGGAAATCCTTTACAACTGGTACTTCCTCCTGAACAACTCCCGAAAGTGCATTCACTTGTGTCTTCCTGGGTGTGTGCCTTGACACATACTTGATCCTCTTTCCTTTCGGGGTGGTGAGGAGAATAGATTTACTAGCGCAATCAATGTTTCCCTCAAACTTGGATAGCCAATCCATACCTATGATTACGTCCAGAAGCTAGGATTCCAAAATGATGAGGTTGGTGGGAAAAACATGTCTCCCAATAGTCAGTGGAAATTGATAACATCCTTGGCTAGCCATGTACTCCGCTCCAGGGGAACTCACTAACATAGGTGACTTAAGGGCTACGGTTGGCAAATTATACTTTTCCACAAAACCCCTTGATATGTATGAATGTGATGCACCAGTGTCAAAAAGAACAAGGGCTATAAATGCATTAACCAAAAACTTACCAACCACTGCATCGGGCTTCTCGTCAATCTCCTCCACATTGACATGATTCACCTGTCCTGTGGTGAATGGGTTGGGCTTCTTTCCTGAGCTTCCATTGCCATTTCCATTCTTTGCCTCAGGACACTCGGTGGCGTAGTTCTCCCACCAAGCGGTTGTTGGTCCCTCAAGCTGATGTGCGGCAAAGTTCACACTCTCTGCATCTGTGCATCATGCAGTTGCCAGCTCTCTTCCCATCTTGCGGAGCCAGTCATCTGCAACAATCGGCTCAGTGCTACTAGAGAACACCAGCGGATCCAAACTTAGGAAACGGGTCAGGTTGTCAACTATAGGAGGGTTGTTGTTGTTATTGTTGTTATTGTTGCCTTGGTTCTGAACAAGTAGTTGCATCAAAGTGTTCTACTGCTGGATCAACTGAGTGAGCTCTGGTGGAAACTGGAATCCGGGCTCACGTCTCGGAGGCATCTAATAGGTTAGAGGGATGAGAAATAGAATATAATGGGGTCCAGAGAGATTCCACTACCCATATGCACATGAGACAAACATATTCATATCATATTGCTCAATTTCAAACAAGGTCACACAAAAGATCCTAAGCTACTATTACAAAGCTTGCGAACGATTCTAACTACTTGGAAGAACACTAATAGTTAGAGGGTGGTCATCTAATAGCTTTGATCGGAAGAAGACTCCATAATATCTGCTACAGCTTCTTCTTCATAATTTTTGTCTTCATCACTGTCGGTGTTGTCTATTAAGATGTAGTTTACCGAATGAATGCCCATCTCTGGTTCAGACTTCACCATGGGTGCTCCTATCTTCTTCTTCAGTTCTTCATTCTGCTCCAGTAGCACAACAATTTCCTCTTCATATCCCTCATGTGTTGTCTTGAGTTCTTCTAGCTTGATGTTCTGTGTCATCACCGTCTTGGTCTTTAGCATGAGCGTGCACATTTGATTCTCATAGCGGTGAATGTGCTGGTCCATCTCATGTATGAATGCTGCAATGGATTTGTCGTTCCTGGTGCGAATCATCTCCGATTGCTCATCTCGGCGTCCACAAATCTGGTAGATGTTGTCTTCAAGATCCTTGTTGTAGACTTCACAAATACGTCTGAAGGTGATGTGCGCTGCCATACTCTTTCCCAACCTCCAAGTTGGTGCATCAAAGGCAAGCTCGAGAGGTTCTATGACTGGTGCAGTAGTCCTCCCAGGAACACTAACTTTGATCCTCCAGCACTCCTCTTTCGGTAATGTTGCAGTGAAGGTTCCAGTGAAACTTGGTATTCCGATGTGCAGGTACCTCATGACTTCCTTCAAGTGTCTTCCGAAAGGGGTGTCGTCATCAGGCTGAGTAAACTTGTTCCCGGAGTCTGGCATCTATAGAGTAGAAATAGAGAAGATTAGAAATGAGTAGAGAAGAGCATCATGTGGCTTCTCCTAGTGGCCGCGTTCTACAGTCAGCGTGTGCTTCGATACCATCCTTGTAGCGACTACGATCCCAATGGATCGAAGTCTTTGTGCTTAAGTGTCATCCCTGGATCGGTATGCCGACACAAACAGTACTTGAGGATTTATAACAAAGTTTCAATCACACACTTATTACATCGAGATCCTCATAAAGATTATTATTACAAAAATATGGCCTAAGGACAACTAAATAATAAAGTACAGAAGCAACGAAGATAAGTTGAGTCCATCCCACTCCACGGCAAACATTGAGTGCATGACAACGACCTATCGCACCTTAATCCTCGTCTGAAAACTCTGCAACATGAGACGTTGCAGTCGTGTTGGTCAGCACATTTAATATGCTGGCAAAGGCACACTGTAGCAATAATGATGAACAAATATCTACTACTACATGCATAATTGGCTGGTGGAGGTTGTAAGGTTTATTTTTGCATAAAGCTAGTTTTTCCCTACAACAAAGGAATAAACTGTATTTACTACTCGATTAAATTAATCAATATTGAGAAGGTCCCTCCATCTCAATCCTAAAATCACCAATGTCGTTAGTAACCCAATAATTTAATTAATAGAGTGATGAGATCAATCAATAATTCAAATACCAGGATACTCAAGTTATCCATAAACGGGGGCACGGCTAATCATGATCAGATTGTACACTCTGCAGTTGTTTGCGCACTTTTCCCCACAAGACTCGACCACATCCATGATCGGAAGATCGAGACATAGCCTTTCAGAAGCATTAACTCTTTACTCTGGGTAGACTGGTACACCTACTTTCCCCTACATCTGCTAGTCCACCACTGAAAGAGGTCACACAACTTACTCAACTATGCCAGAGCCCATAATAGCTTGTGGCTGCACACGGAAGTTTCTAGGCATGAATGATATATGATCCCTTTGAGCCTGGGTGGCATTCCATAGGATGATCACACAGTTCCTTCGGGATATCCTAGGACAACACTAGATTCTCCAGGTGCCCTGCAACCAATCCAGCCAGATGTGTATTAAATTTCCGCCTTAAAATTTCCCTTAGTTGTTATTACACTTGCAACTTTCATGAATCTCACATACCAATCCACGTCTACGAGCATGGATAAGAAATAAGTAACAAAATGTATATTCCCGGGGTTGATCTTAGGTCATAAGTTCCTACCTCATGAACTACAAAGCAATACCATATGTATCCAAGTCCTACTCATGCAAATCTTTGAGAATATAACTAATGCAAGTAAAACTGGGTATTGAAGAGTATGATCAAAGTGTAACCTGACTTGTTGATGATCGTTGAAACCTAGAGACTCATCGTAGCAAGCTTCGCATTCTGAAAATTCTATCGCAAGCAAATAATAGCATACATAAGCAATCATGCAAAATAATCGAAGAAAAGATCTCGGAAAACTTCAAAAACAAGCAAATAACTCTTGCAATAGAAAACAATTTCTAACAGTACCAAAATTTGGTGGATTTGGTCTTATTAGAATTTTAGGTCAAGAGCATCGATTTGCGAAAAGAATCAACTCAAATGGAGTTACGAAACTCAAGTTACGATCAAAAGAAGTTTAAATTCAAATTTGTTTAAATTCAAATTTTAAAATTTTCAAAAACAAATTTGAGTTGGTTATCCTTAGTAGCAACGATACATACGTGTCGGTTCCTTTTCTGTCACTGGGATGAAGCACCGTAAGATCGAACCCACTACAAAGCACCTCTTCCCATTGCAAGATAAATAGATCAAGTTGGCCAAAAAAACAAATATCGGAGAAGAAATACGAGACTATAAGAAATCATGCATATAAGAGATCAAAGAAGACTCAAATAACTTTCATGGATATAAAAAGATAGATCTGATCATAAACTCAAAGTTCATCGGATCCCAACAAACACACCGCAAAAGAGTTACATCATATGGATCTCCACGATATCATTGTATTGATAATCAAAAGAGAGAGAGAGGATGCCATCTAGCTACTAACTACGGACACGTAGGTCTACAAGGAACTACTGACACATCATTGGAGAGGCACCAATGGAAATGGTGAACCCATCCATGACGGTGTCTAGATTGGATCTGGTGGTTCTGAACTTTGCGGCGGCTGGAATAGAATTTTGTCCACTCCCCTAGGGTTTCTGGAATATCTTAGTATTTATAGAGCGAAGATGCAGTGCGGGAGGCCATCGAGGTGGGCACAACCCACCTGGGCGCACCAGGGGGGCCTGGCGCGCCGTTGTGGGTTGTGCCCCCCTCGGGGCACCCCCAGGTGCAGCTCTGGCCCTTTGGGTGTCTTCTGGCCCATAAAAATTCACCAAAAAGTTTTGCGATGTTTGGACTCCATTTTATATTGATTTCCTGCGATGTAAAAAACCTGTAGAAAACAACAATTGGCAGTTGGCACTATGTTAATAGGTTAGTACCAAAAAATGGTATAAAATGTTTATATAATGATTGTAAAACATTCAAGAATGATAACATAACAACATGGAACAAACAAAAATTATAGATACGTTGGAGACGTATCACTCCCCCAAGCTTTAACCTCGCTTGTCCCCAAGCGAAAGCCGAAATCGATAATCATGACCACTTGTTTAGAGAGAGAGAGAGAGGTGTTGATAAAAACAAAATATGGACATGAAAACATCATGATCATTATTATAACAACAATATATGGACAT
The DNA here is from genome assembly GCA_902687465.1 of Secale cereale. Classification (NCBI taxonomy): domain Eukaryota; kingdom Viridiplantae; phylum Streptophyta; class Magnoliopsida; order Poales; family Poaceae; genus Secale; species Secale cereale. Next base: position 183,650,901 of record LR738715.1, on the reverse strand, counting down.
AACACTTCTCATGCCAAAGTAAAAAAATAATTCATGCCAATGTACGGACCGTAAACTTCATTGGGAACTAACAAACTATGATCTCAGTCATTGAAACAATCACAATCCATCATATTTTCAGAAAGAGTCCATGTAAGAGCTTAGTTTAGCCAGTTCACATACTCAAATATCATTTAGTCTTCTATGATTACTGACACTCGCGATATAGTTTATAGAGCAAAAGTTTCAGTCAAACACATAGGAAGATGGGGTTTTATAGTTTTCACCGCCCAACTTATTTATCTCGAGGATAATGTCGACAATAATAACTCATGACCACCTACATCCAACTGGATATATATATATATATATATATATAGATGTGTGTGTGTGTGTGTGTGTGTGTGTGTGTGTGTGTGTGTGGATCTTTCCCTGCCACATGATGCTTGCCAAGTAGAGAATAAATAGAGTGGAATAGGGATGCATATTATTAACTCTTGCATAAAAGTAAAAGATATGCCCTTCGCAGAGGGAAGCAGAGGTTGTCTGATAACCCACAACTATAGGGGATCGCAACCGTTTTCAAGGGCACAGTATTCAACAGAAATTTATTGTTTCAACACAAGGGGAGCCAAAGAATATTTGCAAGTATTAGCAGTTGAGTTGCCAATTTAACCACACGTGGAGAACTAAATATCTGCAGCAGAGTGATTAGTAGCACAATAATATGATAGTTTGATAGCAGTAGTAACAGTAGCAACAGTAATGGTAATAATAGCAGTAGTAGTTTTGTAGAAATTGTAACAGCGGCACCAACAACATTAGTAACTTATGAAAGATCAATATGTGAAAATCTTGTAGACATTGGATCAGTGATGGGTAATTATGTTGGATAACATTCATCATGTAACAATTATTACCTAGGGCAACATAGAACTAGCTCCAGTTCATCAATATAATATACGCATGGATTCCGTATATAATCATACGTGCTTGTGATAAGAACTTGTATGACATCTTTTGTCCTACCCTCCCGAGGCAGCGGGGTTGATACGTCTCCAACGTATCTATAATTTATGAAGTATGCATGTCATGTTTACAACAATTCTATTTAGTTTTGGTATGATTTGAATGGAACTTACCTGGAAAGACGATGTTTCAGCAGAACTACTGTGGTGTTGTATTTTGTGTAGAAATAAAAGTTCTCGGAATAGGCTGAATATTTATGGTGATGACCTATGAAACAAGGCCTAAGGGAGTAGTTCACCCTTAGGGATGAGGGTATGTACCAGTACCTATGTGTTTGATCTCTCTCTCTATCTCTCGTGTTCTTTATTTGGCATGATCTTGATGTACCATGAGCTTTGTTAATATAGTTGGATCATATGGTGTTTCTCCCTCTCTATCTTGTTATGATTAATTGAGTTTTTACCTTTGAGGTTTCACTATTATCGGATTGAATAATTTTATGGATTTGAGAATAGTTGATGTATGTCTTGCATATGAATATATGTGGTGACAGTGGGGTGCTCTATTGATTCACTCGATGTGTATCATATGGTGTTATTTTAGTACGAACTCTCGGGCTGTTTGTGACACTTATAGGAATAGATCAATAGATTGATCGAAAAGGGTAACTTTGAAATGATTTCGTACCCTACAAACAATTTCAGCTTATGTTCTCCGCTTGATAAGAACTTTTGAGTGACTCTTTGTCGCGCGTTGAGGGATTGTTCTATGATTCAATCATGTTGGCAATGTTGATAGATTGCACTTGTGAAAGTATGAACCCTAGGCCTTGTTTCTAAGCATTGAAATACCGTTTGTGCTCCATTTTATCACTTGCTACCTTACTGTTTTTATATTTTCAGATTACAAAAACCTGTGTCTACTATCCATACTACACTTGTATCACCATCTCTTCGCCGAACTAGTGCACCTATACAATTTTCCATTGTATTGGGTGTGTTGGGGACCATCTTCATCCTACAACTCCCACGGATTGATAAACGTTAGGTCACCCACTTGAGGGAAAAATGCTATTGTCCTACAAACCTATGTGCTTGGAGGCCCAACAAGAATCTACAAGAATAAGTTGTATAGTAGACATCAAGCTTTTTTTTCAGTGTCGTTGCCTAGGAGGTGGGTGCTTGAAGGTATATCTTTAGATATTTCAATTTAATCTTTTAATTTCTTATTTTATCACTACACTGGTGCACGTCGGTCCTAAACAAACAGTTTAAAACCCCTTTCCGCGACGACATTTGGAACCGTCGCCAAGTCAGTGTGGGCGATAGGGGGGTCCTTCCCACACCACCCAGAAACCATCGGGGATATGCCCTCCTGGCACACGCGTTCAACAAAATGAGATCGTGTGCGACCGACGAGCACTCAAATACGGAAATACGTACAGTAGAGCTAAAAATACAATTATACGGCGATATTGTTTCCGGTCGCAAGTACATCCCACACAGTCAGTCCCCGCTAAACGTTTCCGTTCGTATGCACATCCCACACAGTCGCTCCAAGGAAAACGTTTCCGTTCACAGGTACATTACTCACAATTTTTCCCGTTAAATCGTTTGCGTTATTGAATATTTCACACATGGTCCGTAGAAGAAACTGTGTGGCAAAGACTGTCCATCACACACAGTTTTTATGTAGTAAACGTTTGCGCAAGGTGGCCTAACGCAAACAATTTTCAAGATAAAGTCATGTGTGATTGTTCATTGATCCAACACGGTTTATACCTAGAAACTGTGTGCGTTGCATGAGGTCATCGCCCACGGTATTTTTTCAACAACCATTTGCAATAGCAAAACACAATTAGCAGGCTAATTCGCCATCTGATTATTCATAATCCATTTATTAATCTAATTGACATTTCATATTAAGCACACAATACATTTCATTTCCATATTAAGGAAGCGAAATTTCATAATTGAAATACTTCAAAGTACAACATGATATAGCTTCAGCACTTAGCTACCCCATTACACAACTGCACCAGCAACAAGTTCCACATGCAACATGTAGAACCTTTCGAAATTAGCATCATAGACGGTATATAGATAGATGCATCTCATCTGGAAAATTGCTGAAGCGGAAGGCGAATATTGAGCCTTCATTCATGTTGAAGGTCTTTGCAACTTTAGGCCAGCGCCTGTGGATGATTGACCGTCTGTCCTTCGTCCTCTTCAGGAACACTTCAATATTGAACCGTGGGTGTTGTATGAAAACCTTCCTCGCCTCCTGACCATAGAGGTGGTTTGAGAGGTAATCATCAGTGAACTGCTTTGGAAAGGCCTCAAAACAAGGATGTGCATAAATATCTTCTCTATACTGGAAATGGGGCAAAGGAATAAAAGAAGGCAAGGTATAATAGTTAGTACCATCTTGTAGTGAACTGATGTCTTCTTCATTGTGCACACAAAGATCTTGTTGTTTTTTTGTCGCTAATTTTTTTATCCTAACAATCTTTCTGAGTTTCTTGATTTCATTGATATTCATGGACAACTCATTTCCCCATATGCAAAAAGGGTTGAACAGTGGGTCAAAACCTCTGACAGCAGGACCTACATGTGCAAGACCAAATTGTTAAAAACCAAAATATTAGAATGGTTCTTGAAATTGCACAATAATGTGTTATTGGACAACGGACCATGCACGTGCTAACCTCGATTGTCAACCTCAGTGCTTCCCATTGTTTCCCTGCAACACATATAAGGTAGTTAGTCATTAGGTTAAGTAAGAATTTGCATGCTATCAGCAAAATATGTTGATGAAAAATAAGCACATTGTAGATTCATCAGATTAATTGAAGCCACACGAAAAACCCATTTACCCAAACCAAGCATGATTAAGAACTAGGAAATACATCACTTGTATATGTTTCTCATGTATTAAGTGCAGCCAAATTGGATTTATTCCTCACATGACAACAATACAAAATTCTACCCATGACAATTGGACATCGCATTGCAGAATTGAACCAAGCAGTTAACTAAACACCACAACAAATGAACCAAACATTAACTGAGCACCACATTGCACAATATAACATACTCCTAATAGAAGATCAGAGAATTAACCAAACAGTTAACTACAACCAATTGTAGCAATTGTATTTGTTTCTCATGTATTTACTACAGCCAAATTCAATTTATTCCTCACATGGTATACAATAACAGAATGCACCCACAATTTTGTAAAGATAAATTCGATTTATTTCTCACATGGAAGATAATACAAAATTGCATCCTGAAGAATTGAACATCACATTTGCATAACTGAACCAAACAGTTAACTGAAGACGACAACTAATTAACAAAATAGTTAATAAGTGAGCACCACACTGCACGACATATAGAACATATACACTAGAGCAATAGATTGCATGGTGAAATTAGATAGCACAATTCACTAAAATTTGTGAAGGAAAGGCAGGAGCAGCACACGCAATGGGTAAACCAAGCATGCTTAACTGGCGTAGCTAGCAATTGGCAAGGTGCTCCTTCAAGATCTGGGGGTCGACACGAATGGCAGCCATCGCGACCTCATCCGCGGGTGCGGCCACGATTTGCTTCTACACCGCCAAATGCTCATTGAGGTCCTGACTATACTGTGTGCACCATGGCTTAGGCCGGCGCTTTTTTGGTGGAGGGGTCGGTGATTTGGGTGGAAGGTGTCGCGCTCGCGTCGGCGGTCGGGGCATGTGGGATGTGGAAGGAGGAGGAGGATGGGGGTCGGGTGTGGATTACCTCCCTGGATAGAGGAGGCCGAGCAGCGTGAAGGAGGGTCGCCGGCGAGGAGGCGGCGGCGTTGCAAGCAAGGAGTGAAGGTTTCAACTTGGAAAGGAAGGCGGAAAGAGGGGAAATGTGGCTTTTGGTAAGGGGGAGGGGCGGGGAGGTAGATATTTCCGCGGAAGCCGAAAATTTGGAATCGCTTCAGCAAAAAAACTGGCGCGCAAAGTGTCATCAGACACAGTCCCTTATTCAGAACTGTGTACAATATGTGGACATCACAAACGATTCAGATAGCTTAACCCATGTGTGATGAGTCTGAAGGTCAAAAGTTTTGGTTCGAATTTCCATGGTTACAGTGGTGATACATCTCCAACGTATCTATAATTTTTGATTGTTCCATGCTATTATATATTCTGTTTTGGATGTTTAATGGGCTTTATTATACAATTTTATATTATTATTGGGACTAACCTACTAACCCAGGGCCCAGTGCAAATTGCTATTTTTTTGCCTATTTTAGTGTTTCGCAGAAAAGGAATATCAAACAGAGTCCAAACGGAATGAAACCTTCGGGAGAGTTATTTTTGGAACAATATCAACACAGAAGACTTGGAGTACACACTAGGAAGCGATAGAGGAGGCCACGAGGGCGGGGGCACGCCCAGGGGGGTAGGCGCGCCCTCACCCTTGTGGGCCCCATGTTGCTTGTAACATCCCAAATTTTTAATTTAGAATGTTATACATAGATCATACTGCATTGCATATTTCTTTGCATTTTGTTGTGGCGATCCTCGTAATTCTAAGCAACTCAAGGACCTACGGAGAGAGGTGGGAATTCTACCGTTTTGTATTTGAGTTTACTCGAATACCGGTGCGAGGATAATGTTGGTTTTAATTACTTTTCTCTCCTAAAAATATTTCTAAACAAAATATATGAGCGGAGATAATATGACTTCTCCAAAATAACACAAATATTGGAGGAAAAATATTAAAATCACTTTTGGTATTTTTCTGGATTTATTTGCGATTTTATTTGCATAGGAAAAATACGTGTTTTTCAAAATTGCATTTAGGTCTCGGAAAAATGTTCACTTTGTCCTAAATATTATTAGAGGACGGTGACAATTTATATCGGGATTTTTGGAGTCCATTTAGTATTTCTTTTGTTAGTTTTCGTACGTCAGGATTCTTTATTAAAAAAAGGAAACCGGCTTTGGGCCGTGTTCGGCCAGGACACCTCTGGCCTAGGGCCTTTATAAGCCACCGAGGGCCAGCCCCGCAGCCCAGCCGCCCCGCCCCTCTGCCCTAGCACCACCGCCGCCCCGTTGCTGCCGCCGCCGCCACTCGCTGCGTCGCCGCCCCGCCGCCCCGCCCGGCGGACTCGCCGCCGCCGTTCGCCGGACTTTTGCCGGAGCCGCCGCCGTCTTTTCCGAGGTAGCCGCCGTCGCCGTCGTTTTTTCTTAAAGAACCAATCGGTTTTTTTAGAAAACCCTAGATCCGTTTTTTTATTAGATTTGTTTTTCTCCGGTTTAGTTATTTAGCGGACGTTCGTCCGTACGTTCGTTTTTCACGAACGTGGTTCGCCCGTTAGCCGCAGACAGCGAACGTTCGTTCGTTAGTCTGTTCGTCAGTTTTCTTTTTTGGGGTATTTATTCGCGATTATTTTCGATCGCGATTTCTGCCATGATCTTGTTTTTCGTTTTTTCTTTTCGCTTGAGAGTTGGAATCAGGTGATTCAAAATCCCAGATCTTCGTCTCGACGCTCTCTTTCCGTTTAACCAACTTGAACAAAGTTTTGCCTACTGTAAAATTTGACTTTAGATCAAACTAGTAAACAAATCTCGTTTCTTTCGTAGTTTGAGTTTCGTTGCTTCTTTCGATTTGATTCTTTTTGCTAACCGGAGTTCTTAAGTTGAACTTTCTGGTTAGATCTTATCTTTTGGAGTTTTATTTGTGCATCATTGCTTTTTTGCTTATGTATGCTATTGTTTGCTTGCGATAGAATACCCGGACTGTGAAGCGTGCTACTACGAGTCTCTAGGTTTTGCGAATCGTCAGCAAGGCAAGTAACACTTTGATCATACCCTTTTATTACCCAGTTTTTATGCATTAGATCAAACCCTCACACATTGCATGAGTAGGATCTCTTAACTTGTGGGACTGGGAAGTAGTTTGAGGTAGAACCTATTACCTGCATTATTTTCAAACCCTTGGGAGTTACTTCTACGTTATGCTTAGGTTGCCATGCTATGCTCGTAGACGTGGTTTAGGTTTGAGTGAAATCCATGACAGATGTGAGTTGTTAATTAATGGTTCAACTTAAGGTGGCTACTTGAATACACATCTGGGTGGATTGGTTGCAGGGCACCTGGAGAATCCAGTGTTGTCCTAGGAATTCCCGGGGTTCCGTGTGATTGTCTTATGGAATGCCACCCAGGCTCAAAGGGATCATTAAACTATTCATGCTAGAAACTTCCGTGTGCAGCCACAATGCCAATATGGGCTCTGGCATAGTATGAGTAGGTTGTGTGAGCTCTTTCAGTGCTGGACTAGCAGATGTAGGGGAAAGTAGGTGTACGAGTTCACCCGGGGTAAAGAGTAAATGCTTCTGAAAGACCGTGTCTCGGTCATCCGTTTCTCAAACACCATGCAGTGCGAGAAATCCAACAGAGGAGATCGAGTCTTGTGGGAAAAGTGCACAAACCTCTGTAGAGTGTACAAACTGATCATGATTAGCCGTGTCCCCGGTTATGGACATCTTGAGTATCTGGTATTTGAATTATTGGTTGATCTCATCACTCTAAAATTAATTTGTTGGGTTAATGATTACTTTAATTTGGGATTGAGTTGGAGGTACCTTCTCAATGATGTTTCAACTACCATGATAGTTAAAAGAAAAATTTATTCCTTTGTTGTAGGGAAAAATTGGCTTTACGCAAAAACTTTAACCTTAGAGCCTCCACCAGCCAAATATGCATATAGTATAGCCTTACTTCTGTTACTTGCATCTTCTGTGTTATATTGCCAGCATATTCCATGTGCTGACCCGTTTCGGGCTGCAACATATTACGTTGCAGACTTTTCAGACGAGGAGTAAGACGTTCTAGGTCGTTTGTCATGCACTCAGCTATGCCGTTGGAGTTGATGGACTCACTTATCTTCCAAGCCTTCCGCTGGTATTTTGTTAGATGGCCTTAAACCATAGAATTTTGTAATAAGTTCTCTTTGGAGACATTCGATGTAATAAGTGTGTGATTGTCACTCTGTTATAAATCCTTCAAGTACTGTGTGTGTCAGCATTACCGATCCAGGGATGACACTGAAACACAGAGACTTTGGTCCATTCGGATCGTGGTCGCTACAAGATGGTATCAGAGCACACGCTGAATGTAGGACACGACCACTAAAATAAACCATAGGTCACTCTTCTCTACTCATTTCAGACCCCTCTCCATTTTCTACTTCTTTAGGATGGTGAACCCAAGGAACAAGTTCACTCAACCGGATGAAGACACACCTTTTGGACGACACTTGAAGGAAGTCACTAGGTACCTGAACATAGGAATACCAAGCTTTACCGGGACTTACACCGCCACTTTACCAGAAGAGGAGCGATGGAACATTCAAGTTCGAATCCCCGGGAGAACCTTCGCACCATCCATTGAGCCTATAGAGTTTTCTTTTGATGCACCAACCTGGAGTCTAGGCAAGAGTATGGCAGCCCACATCACTATGGGAAGGATTGGAGAAGTATACAAACAGGAGCTGAAGGACACTATCTACCAGATTTGTGGACGCCGAGATGAGCGTTGGGACATGATCAGCACCCGGAAGGATAGGTCCATTGCAGTGTTCATCCAGGAGTTAAACCAGCACATTTGACGACAGGAGCATCAGATGTGCGCTGGGATGATAAATTTGAAGAAGGCACTAACCAGGAATTTGGAGCTAGAAGAAGAAATCAAGTCTACTCATGATGGATACGAGGAGGAGATGTTAATACTAGTGGAGAAGAATGAAGATTTGACAAGGAAGCTAGGAGTATTCATGGGAGATCCAGCACTAGGAGGAGAAGAAGAGGAAGAAGAACCCAAGGAGATTCGTTCTGAAGATTACATCATCATCGACGACACGGATTCAGACCCCGATGATAGTGAAGACGAAGACTATGAAGATGAAGCTGGAGCAGATATCATGGAGTCATCCGCTGATCAAAAAATTTAGATGATCACCTTATGACTAGTAGTTTTTCCCCATAAAGTAGTCTTAGAGGACTTTTGTAACGTTAGTTGGATCTTGTAAGACCTTGTTTGAAATTGTTTGGTGTGATATGATTGTGTTTGTCTCATGTGCATATGGGTAGTGATTTCCCCCTAGACCTCAATTCTATTCTAATCTCTTCCATCTACACCCATCAGATGCCTCCAACACGTGAGCCCGGATTTGAGTTTCCCCCTGAGCTCACTCAGTTGATCCAGTAGCAGAACACTTTGATGCAACTTCTTATCCAGAACACTCAGAACAACCAGAACAACAACAACCCTCCACCACCACCACCACCCGTGGACAACCTGACACGTTTCTTAAGATTGCAACCACCGGTGTTTGCTAGCAGCATTGAACCAATAGTTGCTGATTACTGGCTACGCAAGATTGGAAGGGATTTGACCACCTCCAATTGCTCGGATGCGGAGAAAGTGCGATTTGCCGCACACCAGTTGTCTGGACCAGCCGCAGCATGGTGGGAGAATTACACAACCACCTTCCCTATAGCCAATGTCACTTGGGAGCAGTTTCAGCAAGCTTTCCGTACTGCCCATGTCTCAACTGGAGCTATGAGCATGAAGAAGCGGGAGTTTCACAACTTGCGCCAAGGAAATCGTACTGTGGCTCAGTACGTAGATGAGTTTAGTACCCTATCTCGTTATGCCCCAGATGATGTGGCCACGGATGCCACTAAGCAGGAGAGATTTATGGAAGGGCTGAATGACGAGATGAGCGTACAGTTGATGGTGGCAACCTTTAACAACTACCAGGAGTTGGTAGATAAAGCTCTTATGATTGAAGGGAAGCAGCAGCAGATTGAAAGCCGCAAGAGGAAGTATGGACAAGGAAGGAATAATTCTGGAGCCCAGCAGAAGCCCCGTTTCACTTCGAATTCGGGAGGATATACCCATAACCATGGAAGCCACAACCACACTGGAGGAAGTTCCCACAACCACAATGGCTCCAAGAATGGGAATGGGAATGGAGCAAACAATAATCAGAACCGCTCTACTCCATCCACCCCGCCAAGAGGGATTTGAGCCACGTCACCTGTTTCAAGTGCGGAAAGAATGGACACTATACCACGGAGTGCCCTGAAGCTAAGAATGGGAACGACAATGGAAGCGCCGGGAAGAAGCCCAACCCGTTCAACAAAGGACAAGTGAACCACGTGACCGTGGAAGAGGTTGAAGAGCAACCAGATGCTGTGATCGGTAAGTTTTTGGTTAAGTCATTTACCGCAGTAGTTCTTTTCGATACCGGTGCTTCGCATTCATACATTTCAAGGGGATTTGTAAATAGACATAAGTTGTCCACTAGAGTCCTCATGGCCCCCATGATAGTAAGTTCACCCGGAGCGGAATATATGGCAAATCAAGGATGTTTTCAAATGCCATTGACCACTGGACGACATGTTTTCCCCTCAGACCTAATAGTTTTAGAGTCGCAAGGATTGGATGTGATATTAGGGGCAAATTTTAACATGCTCGCTCTTACCCCTTATTTTTACATATGAGGTAAGAAGGTAAGAGTTAATCCGATCACTAATTAATGTGATCAACGGCTCAGATCTACTACATACTCTTACCTCTCATGTGAAAAGAGGGGGTAAGAGGGACCATGCTAAAACTGCTCGATATTAGGTATGGATTGGCTATCGAAGTATGGAGGTAACATCGATTGTGCCAGCAAGTCTATTTTTGCTTACCACCCCGGAGGGAAAAAGGATTAAGTATGTATCTAGGCATTCGCCTATATAGACACAAGTACATTCTCTCACGGGAGTTGTTCAGGAGGAAGTGCCTGTAGTAAAGGATTACCCGGATGTGTTTCCAAGGGAGCTACCTGGCATGCCACCGGATAGAGATATTGAGTTTTTGATTGAGCCGTTTCCTGGCACCGGACCAATATCTAAGAGACCGTATTGGATGCCAGCAAATGGTCTGGAGGAGATCAAGAAGCAGATTAAGGAGTTACTGGAGAAAGGATTTATTCGCCGAAGTTCATCACCTTGGGGAGCCCCAGTGCTTTTGGTCGAGAAGAAGGATGGATCTTTAAGAATGGTCGTTGATTATCATGCACTGAATGAAGTGACTATCAAGAATAAGTACCCGCTGCCGATGATCAATGATTTGTTCGACCAACTCCAGCGTGCGAAAGTATTCTCCAAGATAGATCTACGATCTGGATACCACCAGTTGAAGATCCGAGAAAAGGATATACCTAAGACAGCCTTCACCACAAGGTACGGTCTATATGAGTATACGGTCATGTCATTTGGATTGACTAACGCCCCTGCCTATTTCATGAGTATGATGAACAAGGTGTTCATGGAGTTCTTGGATAAGTTCGTCGTGGTATTCATTGATGATATTTTGGTGTACTCGAAGGATGAAGAGGAACATGCAGAGCATTTGCGTTTGGTATTGGAGAAGCTCAGAGAACATCAGTTGCATGCCAAGTTTAGCAAATGCGAGTTTTGGTTAAAGGAAGTTGGATTCCTTGGGCATGTTATATCGGGAGAAGGTATAGAAGTGGACCCTGTCAAAGTGCAGGCAGTCACTGAATGGTTGGCACCCACTTCAGTTGGAGAGATTCACAATTTTCTTGGACTCGCGGGATATTACCGGAGATTCATAGAAAATTTCTCCAAGATTGCTAAGCCAATGACGACATTGTTGAAGAAGGAGACAAAGTTCGATTGGACTAAGGAGTGCAAAGAGAGTTTCCAAGAGTTGAAGAAACGGTTGACGACAGCCCCAGTGCTGATATTTCCAGATATACGCAAGGATTTCCAAGTATACTGCGATGCTTCACGCTTAGGACTTGGAGGAGTACTTATGCAGGATGGAAGAGTTGTTTCTTATGCATCTCGTCAACTGCGGCTGCACGAGTTGAATTATGCGACGCATGATTTGGAGTTAGCAGCTGTAGTGCACGCACTCAAAACCTGGAGACACTTTCTTATTGGAAATCGTTGTGATGTGTACACGGATCACAAGAGTTTGAAGTACATTTTCACTTAGAAGGAACTGAACCTCAGACAGAGGAGATGGTTGGAGCTTATAAAGGATTACGATATGAAGCTGCACCATCACCCCGGAAAGGCCAATGTCGTTGCAGACGCTTTGAGCCGGAAGAGTTATGCCAATACCTTAGTAAAAGGGGGATTACCACAGGAGTTAGCAGAACATCTCAGGGAGCTTCGTTTGGAGATAGTTCCTAGAGGTTTCATTGCAACATTGGAGGTTCAGTCGACATTGCTGGGAAAGATACGCGAAGCCCAGAAGGAGGATAGAGAGATTGCCGAGATAAAGAAAAGGATGAGTGAAGGAAAAGCCAAAGGATTTCGTGAGGATGAGCACGACACCTTGTGGTTTGAGGATCGAATCTATGTGCCCAACGACCCGGAGATCAGGAAGTTGATACTGCAGGAAGCACATGATTCGCCATACTCGATACACCCCGGAAACACCAAGATGTATTCGGATTTGAAGGAACGTTTCTGGTGGACGGGAATGAAGAAGGATATTGCCGAGTATGTAGCCGTATGTGATGTATGCCAGAGAGTAAAAGCAGAGCAACAGAAGCCAGCAGGATTGCTACAGCCTATGCTGATACCCGAATGGAATTGGGAGAAGCTTGGCATGGACTTTATCACCGGATTGCCCAGGACCAAATCGGGATATGATTCAATCTGGGTAGTAGTGGATCGTTTGACCAAAGTAGCCCACTTTATCCCCGTGAAAACCACGTATACCAGTGCGAAGTTGGCCAAGATATACATGACCAGGATCGTATGTCTGCACGGAGTTCCGAGGACCATTGTATCAGATAGAGGAACACAGTTCACCTCAAAGTTTTGGCATCAGCTACACCAAACTTTGGGAAAAAGGCTGGAATTCAGCACATCATTTCACCCACACATAGATGGACAGACCGAGAGAGTCAACCAGATTCTGGAGGACATGTTGAGAGCGTGTGTGCTAGATTATGGATCTAGTTGGGATGATAATTTGCCCTACGTTGAGTTCTCGTACAACAACAGTTACCAGGCCAGTTTGAAGATGGCACCGTTCGAAGCGTTGTATGGAAGGAGATGCCAAACACCGTTAATGTGGGATGAAGTGGGAGACCGACAGTTGTTTGGACCAGACCTGATCAAAGAGTCTGAAGAGAAGGTTAAGCTAATTCGGGGTAGACTGAAGGTAGCTCAGTCCAGGCAGAAGAGTTATGTACACTCGAAGCGCAAGGAGATAGCCTATGACATCGGAGACAGAGCGTACTTTAGAGTGTCGCCTCTGCGAGGAGTTAAAAGTTTCGGAGTTAAGGGAAAGCTAGCCCCGAGATTTGTGGGACCTTACCGTGTTTTGGAACGCATGGGAGAGGTTGCCTATAATTTGGAATTGCCTGAAGGACTGTCAGGAGTGCACGACGTGTTTCGCGTTTCGCAGCTTAAGAAGTGCCATGTGGAGATGGCCGATATCCCGCTTAGAGACACAGTACCCCTGGAGGCCATTCAGCTGGATAGTGATCTGACTTATGAGGAGAAGCCTGATAAGATTCTTGAATTTTCGAGTAGAGTCACCCGCAGTAAGGTTATCAAGTCTTGCAAAGTTCAGTGGAGCCATCACACCGAGAAAGAAGCCACCTGGGAACGAGAAGACGATCTACGCAAGGACCACCCACACATGTTCTCTAGCCAAGTCGAATCTCGAGGGCGAGATTCATTCTAAGGGGGGTAGGTTTGTAACATCCCAAATTTTTAATTTGGAATGTTATACATAGATCATACTGCATTGCACATTTCTTTGCATTTTGTTGTGGCGATCCTCGAAATTCTAAGCAACTCAAGGACCTACGGAGAGAGTTGGGAATTCTACCGTTTTGTATTTGAGTTTACTCGAATACCAGTGCGAGGATAATGTTGGTTTTAATTATTTTTCTCTCCTAAAAATATTTCTAAACAAAATATATGAGCGGAGATAATATGACTTCTCCAAAATAACAGAAATATTGGAGGAAAATGTTAAAATCACTTTTGGTATTTTTCTGGATCTATTTGCGATTTTATTTGCATAGGAAAATACGTGTTTTTCAAAATTGCATTTAGGTCGGGGAAAAATGTTCACTTTGTCCTAAATATTATTAGAGGACGGTGAAAATTTATTTCGGGATTTTTGGAGTCCGTTTAGTATTTCTTTTGTTAGTTTTCGTACATCAGGATTCTTTATAAAAAAAGGAAACCGCCTTTGGGTCGTGTTCGGCCAGGACACCTCTGGCCTAGGGCCTTTATAAGCCGCCGAGGGCCCAGCCCCGCAGCCCAGCCGCCCCGCCCCTCTGCCCTAGCGCCACCGCCGCCCCGTTGCTGCCGCCGCCGCCACTTGCTGCGTCGCCGCCGCACCCTGCCGCCCCGCCACCCCGCCCGCCGGACACGCCACCGCCGTTCGCCGGACTTTCGCCGGAGCCGCCGCCGTCTTTTCCGAGGTAGCCGCCGCCGCCGTCGGTTTTTCTTAAAGAACCGATCGTTTTTTTTAGAAAACCCTAGATCCGTTTTTTTAGATTAGATCGGTTTTTCTCCAGTTTAGTTATTTAGCGGACGTTCGTCCGTACGTTCGTCTTTAACGAACGTGGTTCGCCCGTTAGCCACAGACAGCGAACGTTCGTTCGTTAGTCTGTTCGTCAGTTTTCTTTTTCGGGGTATTTATCCGCGATTATTTTCGATCGTGATTTCTGCCCTGATCTTGTTTTTCGTTTTTCTTTTCGCTCGAGAGTCGGAATCAGGTGATTCAAAATCCCAGATCTTCGTCTCAACGCCCTCTTTCCGTTTAACCAATTTGAACAAAGTTTTGCCTACTATAAAATTTGACTTTAGATCAAACTAGTAAACAAATCTCGTTTCTTTTGAAGTTTGAGTTTTGTGCTTCTTTCGATTTGATTCTTTTTGCAAACCAGATCTCTTAAGTTGAACTTTCTGGTTAGATCTTATCTTTTGGAGTTTTGTTTGTGCATCATTGCTTGTTTGCTTATGTATGCTATTGTTTGCTTGCGATAGAATACCCAGACTGTGAAGCGTGCTACTACGAGTCTCTAGGTTTTACGAATCGTCAGCAAGGCAAGTAACACTTTGATCATACCCTTTTATTACCCAGTTTTTATGCATTAGATCAAACCCTCACACATTGCATGAGTAGGATCTCTTAACTTGTGGGACTGGGAAGTAGTTTGAGGTAGAACCTATTACCTGCATTATTTTCAAACCCTTGGGAGTTACTTCTACGTTATGCTTAGGTTGCCATGCTATGCTCGTAGACGTGGTTTAGGTTTGAGTGAAATCCATGACAGATGTGAGTTGTTAATTAATGGTTCAACTTAAGGTGGCTACTTGAATACACATCTGGGTGGATTGGTTGCACGACACCTGGAGAATCCAGTGTTGTCCTAGGAATTCCCGGGGTTCCGTGTGATTGTCCTATGGAATGCCACCCAGGCTCAAAGGGATCATAAAACTATTCATGCTAGAAACTTCCGTGTGCAGCCACAATGCCAATATGGGCTCTGGCATAGTATGAGTAGGTTGTGTGAGCTCTTTCAGTGGTGGACTAGCAGATGTAGGGGAAAGTAGGTGTACGAGTTCACCCGGGTTAAAGAGTAAATGCTTCTGAAAGACTATGTCTCGGTCATCCGTTTCTCAAACACCATGCAGTGCGAGAAATCCAATGGAGGAGATCGAGTCTTGTGGGAAAAGTGCACAAATCTCTGGAGAGTGTACAAACTGATTAAGATTAGCCGTGTCCCCGGTTATGGACATCTTGAGTATCTGGTATTTGAATTATTGGTTGATCTCATCACTCTAAAATTAATTTGTTGGGTTAATGATTACTTTAATTTGGGATTGAGTTGGAGGTACATTCTCAATGATGTTTCAACTACCATGATAGTTAAAAGAAAAAAAAATTCCTTTGTTGTAGGGAAAAATTGGCTTTATGCAAAAACTATAACCATAGAGCCACACATAGTTGCAATCCATGCACATAGTTGATGCTAAATTCTCCTCACACATAGAAAAATTTCCTTGTTGCAATCCGTGCTAAATTCTCCTCATGCTTATAGTCAAAATAATGCTTTTACTAAACACATAGTTGATGCTTTAATGCAATATTATGAAGAAAAACTTGAATTAGAAGTTTCCATCCTTAGAAAGCTTTATGATGAGTGGGAACCTACTATTAAAATTAAGATTACAGATCATGAATGCCTTGCTTTGTGTGATTTGGGTGCAAGTGTTTCCACTATTCCAAAAACTTTGTGTGATATGTTAGGTTTCCATGAACTTGATGATTGTTATTTAAATTTGCATCTTGCGGATTCTACCATTAAGAAACCTATGGGAAAGATTGATTATGTTCTTATTCTTGCAAATAGGAATTATAGGCCCGTAGATTTCATCGTTCTGGATATAGATTGCAATCCTACTTGTCCTATTATTCTTGGTAGACCTTTCCTTAGAGCGATTGGTGCAATTATTGATATGAAGGAAGGAAATATTAGATTCCAATTTCCATTAAGGAAAGACATGGAACACTTTCCTAGAAAGAAAATCAAATTACCTTATGAATCTATTATGAGAGCTAATTATGGATTGCCTACCAAAGATGGCAATACCTAGATCTATTCTTGTATCATGCCTAGCTAGGGGCGTTAAACGATAGCGCTTGTTGGGAGGCAACCCAATTTTAATTTATTTGTTTTTGCTTATGTTTAGGATTAAATATTGCATCTAGCTTCTGTTTAGATGTGGTTTTGTGTTTTAATTAGTGTTTGTGCCAAGTAGAACCTTTGGGAAGACTTGGGTGAAGTTTATGCGATCATGCTGTAAAAAATAGAAACTTTAGCGCTCACGAGATTAGCTACCATTTTTTTACCGGAGAGTGAGTTTTAGTTGATTCTTTTTGCAGATGATTAATAGACAAATTCCTCACGTCCACCAATTTATTTCAATTTTTTTAGAGTTACAGAAGTATTCAAAAGTTACATATTGCTACAGACCATTCTGTTTTTGACAAATTCTGTTTTGCGTCTGTTGTTTGCTTATTTTGATGAATCTATGAGTAGTATCAGGGGGTATGAATCATAGAGAAGTTGGAATACAGTAGGTTTCACACCAATATAAACAAACAATGAGTTCATTACAGTACCTTTGAGTGGTGGTACTAACGGAACTCACGAGATTTTTGGCTGAGTTTTGTGTTGTGAAGTTTTCAAGTTTTTGGGTAAGGATTCGATGGACTATGGAACAAAGAGTGAAAAGAGCCTAAGCTTTGGGATGCCCAAGTCACCCCAAGGTAAAATTCAAGGACAACCAAAAGCCTAAGATTGGGGATGCCCCGGGAAGGCATCCCCTCTTTCGTCTTCGTCTATCGGTAACTTTACTTGAGACTATATTTTTATTCACCACATGATATGTGTTTTGCTTGGAGCGTCATGTATGATTTGAGTCTTTGATTTTTAGTTCACCACAATCATCCTTGATGGACACACCTATTGAGAGAGATACACATTAATTGGAATTTATTAGAATACTCTATGTGCTTCACTTATATCTTTTGAGCTAGATAGTTTTGCTCTCATGCTTCACTTATATCTTTTTGAGAGTCTTTTAGAATAGCATGGTAATGTGCTTTGGTTATAAAATTAGTCCTAATATGATAGGCATCCAAGATGGTATAGTAAAAACTTTCATATAAAGTGCATTGAATATTATGAGAAGTTTGATACTTGATGATTGTTTTGAGATATGAGGATGGTAATATTAGAGTCATGCTAGTAGAGTAGTTGTGAATTTGAGAAATACTTGTGTTGAGGTTTGCAAGTCCCGTAGCATGCACGTATGGTTACCGTCGTGTGACAAATTTGAAGCATGAGGTATTTCATTGAGTGTCATCCTTTGGGTGGAGGTCGGGATCGCGCGATGGTTAACTCCTACCAACCCTTCCCCTAGGAGCATGCGTGTAGTACTTTGTTTTGATGACTTGTAGATTTTTGCAATAAGTATGTGAGTTCTTTATGAATAATGTTGAGTCCATGGATTATACGCACTCTCAGCCTTCCACCATTGCTAGCCTCTCTTGTACCGTGATACGTCTCCAACGTATCTACTTTTCCAAACACTTTTACCCTTGTTATGTCTAACTTGCATGATTTGAATGGAACTAACCCGGACTGACGCTGTTTTCAGCAGAACTGCCATGGTGTTGTTTTTGTGCAGAAATAAAAAGTTCTCAGAATCGCCTGAAAATCCACGGAGAATTATTTTGGAAAATATAAAAATACCTGCAAGAAGATCCAGACCAGGGGGCCACACCCTGTCCACGAGGGTGGGGGGTGCGCCCCCTGCCTCGTGGGCCCCCTGATGCTCCACCGACATATCCCCAGATCCTATATATTCACTTTCGGGGAGAGAAAAATCAGGGAGAAAGAATTATCGCATTTTATGATACAGAGCCGCCGCCAAGCCCTAATCTCTCTTGGGAGGGTTGATGTGGAGTCCGTTCGGGGCTCCGGAGAGTGGAGATCGTCGCCATCGTCATCATCAACCTTCCTCCACCACCAATTCCATGATGCTCACCACCGTGCGTGAGTAATTCCATCGTTGGCTTGCTGGACGGTGATGAGTTGGATGGGATCTATCATGTAATCGAGTTAGTTTTGTTAGGGTTTGATCCCTAGTATCCACTATGTTCTAAGATTGATGTTGCTATGACTTTGCTCTGGTTAATGCTTGTCACTAGGGCCCGAGTGCCATGATTTCAGATCTGAACCTATTATGTTTTCATGAATATATGTGTGTTCTTGATCCTATCTTGCAAGTCTACATTCACCTACTATGTGTTATGATCCGGCAACCCCGAAGTGATAATAATCGGGACCCCTCCCGGTGATGACCATAGTTTGAGGAGTTCATGTATTCACTATGTGTTAATGCTTTGGTCCGGTACTCAATTAAAAGGAGGCCTTAATATCCCTTAGTTTCCAATAGGACCCCGCTGCCACGGGAGGGTAGGACAAAAGATGACATGCAAGTTCTTTTCCATAAGCACGTATGACTATATTCGGAATACATGCCTATATTGCATTGATGAACTGGAGCTAGTTCTGTGTCACCCTAGGTTATAACTTCTACATGATAAATTGCATCCGACATAATTTCCCGTCACCGATCCAATGCCTACAAGATTTTCACATATTGCTTGTTGCTTATTTACTTTTCCGTCACTACTATTACAAGAACTACAAAAACACTATCGTTACGTTTGTTACCGCTACCACCACTATCATATTACTTTGCTACTAAACTATCTTGCTGCAGATACTAAGTTTCCAGGTGTGGTTGAATTGACAACTCAGTTGCTAATACTAAAGAGTATTCTTTGGCTCCCCTTGTGTCGAGTCAACAAATTTGGGTTGACTACTTTACCCTCGAAAACTGTTGCGATCCCCTACACTTGTGGGTTATCATGACTATTTTCTGGTGCCGTTGCCGGGGAGCATAACTCTATTCTTTAAATCACTTGGGATTTATATCTGTTGATCGCTATGAAGAATTTGAAGGACTCAAAAACCAAGATCTTACCCTCAACTACGAGGGGAGGTAAGGAACTACCATCTAGCTCTGCACTTGATTCTCCTTCTGTTATGAGTAAACTTGCGACACCTACTCCTGCTATTGAATCTGATATGTCGTATGTTCTTGATGATGCCACTTCTGCTATGTATGATGAAACCACTTCTATGCCTGATATTGTGCCACTAGGTGAATTTCTAGATGAACAAATTGCTAAGGTTAGGGAGTATGCAAATATTGAAACTGATGATATTTATGAAAGTGATGATGAAGCTTCTCCCAATAGATATGAATTGCCTGTTATTCCCGAGGGTTATGTTATGGATGAAGAAACTGCAATGATAGATATGATCTTAAGAAACTATTAGCTAAGCTGAAAGAAAAATCCTTGAATGCCAGAATGAAACATGACCCTGCTTTTGCTACTTCACCTATATGTGTTACTGATAAGGATTATGAATTCTCTGTTGATCCTGAGTTAATTACTTTGGTTGAATCTGATCCTTTCCATGGCTATGAATCTGAGAACTGTTGTGGCACATCTTACTAAGCCGAATGATATAGCCACCCTGTTTACCAATGATGAAAAGATTCGTTACTACTATATCCTTAAGTTGTTTCCTTTCTCGTTAAAGGGTGATGCTAAGACCTGGTTGAATTCTCTTGATCCTGGTTGTGTGCGTAGTCCCCATGATATGATGTATTACTTCTCTGCTAAATATTTTCCCGCTCATAAGAAACAAGCTGCCTTACGGGAAATATATAATTTTGTGCAAATTGAAGAAGAGAGTCTCCCACAAGCTTCGGGGAGGCTTCTCCAATTACTTAATGCTTTGCCTGATCATCCTCTTGAGATGCATGATATACTTGATGTCTTTTATAATGGACTAACTGATGCTTCCAGAGACCACCTGGATAGTTGTGCTGGTTGTGTTTTCAGGGAAAGAACAGCTGAACAAGTTGAATTACTATCGAATAATATGCTAGCCAATGAAAATAATTGGACACTTCCTGAACCAGCCCCTAAACCAACTCCGAAGAAAAGAGGTGTTCTATTTCTCAGTCCTGAAGATATGCAAGAGGCAAAGAAATCTATGAAAGGAAAAGGTATTAAAGCTGAAGATGTTAAGAATTTACCACCTCTTGAAGAAATACATGGTCTTGATAACCCGACACAGGTAGTAAAGGTAAATTCTCTTTATAGATTTGATAAAGGTGATATTCCTCGTTATAAGTCTGCTAGCCAATGCTTAGATGAGTTTGACAATTTCATTGTGAAACAAGAAAACTTCAATGCTTATGTTGATAGACAATTGCAACACAATGCTTATATGATTGAACACTTGAGTGATTATCTATCTAGGGCTAAAGGTGAACTGAAACTCATTAGTATATATGCTTCTATGGTTACCACTCAAGTAGAACAAGTACTTAAGGCTCAGAATGATTTGCTCAGTGAATTAAATGGTAAGAATAATGATAATGCCATTAGAGTTGTGACTAGAGGTGGCAGAATGACTGAGGAACCTCTGTATCCTGAAGGCCACCCTAAGAGAATTGAGCAAGATTCTCAGAGAGCTAATTTAGATACACCTAGTTCTTCTAAGAAAAGAAAAAGAAAAACGATAGAACTTTGCATGCTTCTAGTGAACCTGTAGCTGACGCACCAGAGAATCCCAATGATATATCTGTTTTTTATGCTGAGACACAATCTGGTAATGAACATGAACCTAATAATGATGTTCATGATGATGCTCAACTTAGCAATGATAATGATGTAGAGATAGAACCTGCTGTTGATCTTGATAACCCACAATCAAAGAATCAACGTTATGATAAGAGAGACTTTGTTGCTAGGAACCACGGTAGGGAAAGAGAACCATGGGTTCAGAAACCCATGCCTTTTCCTCCGAAACCATCCAAGAAAAAGGATGATGAGGATTTTGAGCGCTTTGCTGAAATGATTAGACCTATCTTTTTGCGTATGCGTTTGATTGATGTGCTTAAAACAAATCCTTATGCTTAGTATATGTAAGATATTATTACCGACAAAAGAAAGATACCTGAAGTAGAAATTTCCACCATGCTTGCCAATTACACTTTTAAAGGTGGAATACCTAAGAAACTAGGAGATCCAGGAGTACCTACTATACCTTTCTCCACTAAAAAACTATGTTAAAACTGCTTTATGTGATCTTGGAGCCGGTGTTAGCGTTATGCCTCTCTCTTTATATCGTAGACTTGACTTGAGTAAGTTGACACCTACTGAAATATATTTGCAAATGGCTGATAAATCAACTACTATACATGTTGGTATTTGTGAGGATGTGCCTGTTGTAGTTGCAAATGTTACTATTCTAACGGACTTTGTTATACTTGATATTCCCGAGGACGACAGCATGTCTATTATCCTTGGTAGACCATTTTTGAATACTGCAGGGGTTGTTATTGATTGCAACAAAGGCAATGTCACTTTTCATGTCAATGGTAATGAGCATACAGTACACTTTCCGAGGAAACAACCTCAGGTCCACAGTATCAATTATATTGGAAAAATTTCAACTATCACTATTGGAGGTTTTGAATTTCCTCTTCCTACTACCAAGAAGACATATGACATTCTTATTGTTGGGGACATACATATCCCCATTGAGGTAACCTAGTGTTATTCGAAAATTCTCCGGTTTCATGTTATTCAGAAAGAGTTTATTAACAAGACCCGATCAACCTTGTTAATGGATTCCTTTTGATGAGCATGGGATAGGTGAATAGAGATAGCACAAACCTTCTGTACCCTCCTTTTACTTTCTATTAATTTGGATAAACAAAGCAAAAATAGTATTTTCTGTCTGTTTCCAGACTTATCCGTGCAATAAAAAATACCCCAAAAATTAAAGTTCTCCAAATGCCATGAAAATGAAATATGATTTTTTTTCTAGAATATTTGAGGAAATATGGCACATGACACACAGCGAGGGGAGCCAGCACCTGGCCACGAGGGTCCAGGGCGCGCCCCCTGCCTCATGGGCCCCACGTGGCCCCCTCCACTTATTCCTGCACCCATGCTCTTCTCTTCCTCCCAAAAAAAATCACCAACTAGCTCAAACCCGAGTTCTAGCTCATCTTGCTGCCATTTTCGATCTCCTTGCTCAAAGCACCATTCACCAAACTGTTTGGGAGATTGTTCCTTGGTATGTGACTCCTCCATTGGTCCAATTAGTTTTTGTTCTAGTGCTCTATTTATTGCAAATTTATGCTGCTGTGGTGACCTTGTTCTTGAGCTTGCATGTCAAATTTTCTTGCTCCCAAGTAGTTCTAATGCATGATATAGTCTCTAGGCACTTATAGGAGTTGTTGCTATCAATCTTATTGAGTGTGGTTAACTTTTATTGTGAGTTACTAAAATTTTCTGAAAAATGCATAGGAAAAGCTTCCAAGGTGGTTCTTCAAGGAAGCAAGAACCGAGGCTCGCGTTCCGTGAGCCGGACGATGAACTACCGAGGGATGCTGACGTGCGGCCTTGTGAATGGCCGTCAGATGACTTTATGGATCAGGTTGGCATCAAGGAAGAATTTTACGCATATGTGCGTAAGGCTGACCTCGAGGGCTTCATGCAAGATAAGTGCCCTCAATACCGTGGCTTAACTGATAGCTTTGTGAGAAGGTTTAAATTTTCATCTTCACGTAATTCTCACAATGTCCTGTTTGACCTATATGATAAATCTTATACCATGGACTTAGAGGATTTTAATGATGCTTGTAAGCTCCCACAGTGGGGCAGTATGGGTGATCCTCGTAAATATGAATTTAGAGAGTTCCTTGCTAGTATCACAGTGGGGGAGTCTAGGGAAATCACACATGCTACCATAGGGAGCATCCATTTTCCTGCTATTCATTACTTTGCTCTCTTTATTGGTAGATGCATAAATGGTGAAGATGAGGCTTGTCACATGTGTGGCCTAGATCTTAGTGTTCTCAGGAGTGATGTACTAGGTGATAGACAATATAACTTGGGAGCCATTGTTGCACGTAGGCTACACCATAATGGTATGAATGGAGATTTATTTGGTGGGATTTATGCCACTCGCATAGCCCGCTTTCTCGGTGTGCCTGTGCACGAGAATGATGAACCTTTACTTCCTGCTCATTTAGATTGCCATGCTATGACTAGTCACCAGTTTATCGAGAGGGATGGTCAAACCCTCAAATATCGATTAATCTTTAGCAGGCAGCAGGCCATCCCTATTGTTCTCCCTGCCCCTAACTTGTTTGACTTTTAGGCAAAAGGAAGATACACTATAACTATGGAGGAGGCAAATGCATATTATAATATAACAGAAGCAGCCCGCCTTCGAGCTGCAGCTCAGCATGCAGTAGCTGCTGCATCTCAGTACAACCCCAACTACGACTTTGGATATCCATCAGGCCAATACTAGCCATAAACCAACTTAGGCCAAAAGCCTAACCTTGGGGGAGTACGTGTTTCTCACCGACTTTACATTCGTGTTCACACTTATTCTAGTTGTCGGTGCTCACACTCTTTCACTTTACCATCCATGTTTAGTTTCAGTTTCTTTTTCTTAGCCTTTTTCTCGTGTGCTAGAAAAATAACCTTAAGAAAAACAAATATATATATATATATATATATATATATATATATATATATATATATATATATATATATATATATTAGTTGTAGCTTCTAGCTGGTTTACTTTTCTTGCTTGTAGTAGTAGTAATTAAAAAGAAAACCCAAAAAGATTTCCCGTTCTTCTTTTCCTTGTTGGGAGCTTTCCCGTGTAAATAGTTTCTTTTCTTTGGGGGTCAAGAGTAGAAGACCATGATGAAAATGCTTAGTGGCTCTCATATGCTTTATTGTTTGTTTAACCTTGAGCCATATTACCTTGTCTTCTCTCTTGTATTAAATATCTGCAGATTCCAACTTAGTCCAATGCATGTGCACTATTATTTTTTTCCACACCATTCGGTCGTGCGAGTGAAAGACAATAAGGATGATATATGATGAACTAATTGAGATGAGAAAAGCTGGTATGAACTCGACCTCTCTTGGTTTTGTAAATATGATAGTTCATCATTCCTGATTCAGCTTGTTATGAATGAAACATGCTTGCAATGACAATTAGAGATCATCGCTGCTTATGCCATGCTTAATTAGCTGAGAGTTTATAATGGTCCATCTTGCGTGCCAACATGATATTAAAATGGTTGTGATGTGGTATGATAGGGTGGTATCCTCCTTTGAACGATTTAAGTGATCTGAGTTGGCACATGTTCACGCATGTAGTTGAAACAAATCAACATAGCATCCACGATATTTATGTTCATGGTGATTTATATCCAATTCATGCTTGCATTCATTGTTGATTAATTTTAATGCATGTTCATGACCGTTGTTGCTCTCTAGCTGGTCGCTTCCCAGTCTCTTTCAAGCCTTCACATGTACTAAGCGGGAATACTGCTTGTGCATCCACTTCCATAAACCTCAAAGTTATTCCATATGAGTCAACCATACCTTCCTATATGCGGTATTTACCTGCCGTTCCAAGTAAATTTGTATGTGCCAAAATCTAACACTTCAAATGAAATTCTGTTTTGTATGCTCGAACAACTCATGTATCAACTAGGGTTGTCTATATCTTCCATGCTAGGTGGGTTATTCTTACGATGAGTGGACTCCAGTCATCATTCATGAGAATATGGCTGGTAATCGGGATGCCCAGTCCCATGCTCAAAATCATAATAATTAAACAAAACTCCTCCAGGGCTGTTGCTGGTTTGGACGGTACCCATTGTTTCAGGCTAGCCGTGGAGTGTGCTTGTTGGTGGTTGGGGGAGTATAAACTTTACCATTCTATTTGGGAATCGCCTATAATGTGCGTAGCATGGGAGATATCGAGATTCTTGGTTGTTATGTTGACAATGAAAGTATACCGCTCAAAATGTTATTCATATCTATTTAAAAATCGAGCTCTGGCACCTCTACAAATCCCTGCTTCCCTCTGCGAAGGGCCTATCTATTTACTTTTATGCAGAGTCATCATCCTCTTATCAAAGAGCACTAGTAGGAGATCACCTCTGTCTTTTGCATGTATTACTATTAATTTGCATTGAGTATGATCATGACTGGATCTCTTTTACCATGAATTACAATGTCTAGTCAGTCCTTAATCTTTAAAGGTGCTCTGCATTTATGTTTTGCAGTCTCAGGAAGGGCTAGCGAGATACCATCTTGTTATATCATATCATGATTGTTTTGAGAAAGTGTTGTCATTCGAGGTTTATTATTATTGCTCGCTAGTTGATTATGCCATTGATGTGAGTAGTCTTGAGACCTGGAAGTTATTGTTAATGTGGTTAGTTCATGATATTGTTGAAAACCTGAATGCTGGCTTACATATTTACAACAACAAGAGCAAACAGAGTTTGTCAAAGTTTTTATTTATCACTTTCAGTTTATCAACTAAATTTCTTGAGGACAAGCAAAGGTTTAAGCTTGAGGACCAACTTATCTACTTTTCCAAACACTTTTGCCCTTGTTATGGACTCTAACTTGCATGATTTGAATGGAACTAACCTGGACTGACGCTGTTTTTAGCAGAACTACCGTGGTGTTGTTTTTGTGCAGAAATAAATAGTTTTCAGAATTGCCTGAAAATACACGGAGAATTATTTTGGAAAATATAAAAAATACATGCAAGAAGATCCAGACTAGGGGGGCCACACCCTGTCCATGAGGGTGGGGGGGCGCCCCCCCCTAGGGCGCGCCCCCCAGCCGCGTGGGCCTCCTGGTGCTCCACTGACGTATCCCTAGATCCTATATATTCACTTTCGAGGAGAAACTAATTAGGGAGAAAGAATTATCGCGTTTTACGATACGGAGCCGCCGCCAAGCCCTAATCTCTCTCGGGAGGGCTGATCTGGAGTACGTTCGGGGCCCGAGAGAGTGGAGATCGTCGCCATCGTCATCATCAACCTTCCTCCATCACCAATTCCATGATGCTCACCGGCGTGCGTGAGTAATTCCATCGTAGGCTTGCTGGACGGTGATGGGTTGGATGGGATCTATCATGTAATCGAGTTAGTTTTGTTAGGTTTTGATCCCTAGTATCCACTATGTTGTGAGATTGATGTTGCTATGACTTTGCTATGCTTAATGCTTGTCACTAGGGCCCGAGTGCCATGATTTCAGACCTGAACCTATTATGTTTTCATGAATATATGTGTGTTCTTGATCCTATCTTGCAAGTCTATAGTCACCTACTATGTGTTATGATCCGGCAACCCCGAAGTGACAATAATCGGGACCATTCCCGGTGATGACCATAGTTTGAGGACTTCATGTATTCACTATTTGTTAATGCTTTGGTCCGGTACTCTATTAAAAGGAGGCCTTAATACTCCTTAGTTTCCAATAGGACCCCGCTG
The DNA here is from genome assembly GCA_902687465.1 of Secale cereale. NCBI lineage: Eukaryota > Viridiplantae > Streptophyta > Magnoliopsida > Poales > Poaceae > Secale > Secale cereale. The sequence goes on along the minus strand of LR738715.1, from coordinate 183,623,841 downwards.
CCACGGGAGGGTAGGACAAAAGATGTCATGCAAGTTCTTTTCCATAAGCACGTATGACTATATTCGGAATACATGCCTACATTGCATTGATGAACTGGAGCTAGTTCTGTGTCACCCTAGGTTATAACTTATACATGATGAATTGCATCCGACATAATTTCCCATCACCGATCCAATGCCTACGAGCTTTTCACATATTGCTTGTTGCTTATTTACTTTTTCGTCGCTACTAATACAAAAACTACAAAAACACTATCGTTACCTTTGTTACCGCTACCACCACTATCACATTACTTTGCTACTAAACTAGCTTGCTGCAGATACTAAGTTTCCAGGTGTGGTTGAATTGACAACTCAGCTGCTAATTCTTAAGAGTATTCTTTGGCTCGCCTTGTGTCGAATCAACAAATTTGGGTTGAAGACTTTACCCTCGAAAACTGTTGCGATCCCCTACACTTGTGGGTTATCATACCGCGCAACTTTTCGCCGGTACCATATGTTGGGGATCGTTGCAGAAATTCAAAAACAATCTACGCATCACCAAGATCAAGCTATGGAGTGACTAGTAACGAGAGGGGAGTGCATCTTCATACCTTTGAAGATCGCGATGCGGAAGCATTGCAAGAATGCAGTTCGTGGAATCGTACACGAAGCGATTCAGATCGCGGCCGAATCCAATCTAAGCGCCGAAGAACGGCGCCTCCTCGTTCAACACACGTGCAGCCCGGTGACGTCTCCCGCGCCTTGATCCAGCAAGGAGAGAGGGAGAGGTTGGGGAAGACTCCGTCCAGCAGCAGCACGGCGGCGTGGTGGTGGTGGACGAGCGTGGTACTCCAGCAAGGCTTCGCCAAGCACTACGAGAGACGAGGAGGGGAAGAGGTAGAGCTGCGCCATGAGAGAGATGAACTCATGTGTCTGGCAGCCCCAAAACCCCAACTATATATAGGGGAGGGGAGGGGGTGCGCCCCATCTAGGGTTCCCTTCCTAGGGGGGGGG
>LR738715.1:183498005-183622761 GCA_902687465.1 Secale cereale | reverse complement strand
TAGATTGGTTCTCGGGGGCGGCCAGAGGGGGAGTGGGGGGCGCGCCCTAGGTGGGCCTTAGGCCCATCTGTGCCTAGGGTTTCCCCCCTCCTCTCCTCTCTTGCGCCTTGGGCCCTGGTGGGAGGCGCACCAGCCCACCTAGCGGCTGGTTACTTCCCACTTTTGGCCCATGCAATCCTCCGGGGCTGGTGGCCCCTCCCGGTGGACCCCCGGAACCCTTCCGGTAGTCCCGGTACATTACGGATGATGCCCGAAACACTTCTGGTCGCCAAATCCTCACTTCCTATATATAATTCTTTACCTCCGAACCATTCCGGAACTCCTCATGGCGTCCGGGATCTCATCCGGGACTTTGAACAACATTCGGTAACCACGTACATATATTCCCTATAACCCTTGCGTCATCGAACCTTAAGTGTGTAGACCCTACGGGTTCGGGAACCATGCAGACATGACCGAGACATCTCTCCGGCCAATAACCAACATCGGGATCTGGATACCCATGTTGGCTCCCACATGTTCCGCGATGATCTTATCGGATGAACCATCATGTCAAGGATTCAATCAATCCCGCATACAATTTCCTTTGTCTACCAGTATGATATTTGCCCGAGATTCGATTGTCGGTATCCCGATACCTTGTTCAATCTCGTTGCCGGCAAGTCTTTTTACTCGTTCCATAACACATCATCCCGTGACCAACTCCTTAGTCACATAAAGCTCATTACGATGATGTCTTACCGAGAGGGCCCAGAGATACCTCTCCGTCATACGGAGTGACAAATCCCAGTCTCGATTCGTGCCAACCCAACAAATACTTTTGGGGATACCCATAGTGTACCTTTATAGCCACCCAGTTACGTTGTGACGTTTGGCACACCCAAAGTACTCCTATGGTATCCAAGAGTTGCACAATTTCATGGTCTAAGGAAAAGATACTTGGCATTGGAAAAGCTTTAGCAGATGAACTACACGATCTTGTGCTATGCTTAGGATTGGGTTTTGTCCATCACATCATTCTCCTAATGATGTGATCCCGTCATCAATGGCATCCAATGTCCATGGTCAGGAAACCGTAACCATATATTGATCAACGAGCTAGTCAACTAGAGGCTCACCAAGGACATGTTGTGGTCTATGTATTCACACATGTATCACGATCTCCGTATAATACAATTATAGCATGAACACTAGACAATTATCATGAACAAGGAAATATAATAATAAACATGTTATTATTGCCTCTAGGGCATATTTCCAACAGTCTCCCACTTGCACTAGAGTCAATACTCTAGTTACATTGTGATGAATCGAACACCCATAGAGTTCTGGTTTTGATCATGTCTTGCTCGTGGAAGAGGTTTAGTCAACGGATCTGCGACATTCAGATCCGTTTGCACTTTACAAATATCTATGTCTCCATCTTGAATATAACCACGAATGGAGTTGAAACGGTGCTTGATGTGCTTGGTCTTCTTGTGAAACTTGGGCTCCTTGGCAATGGCAATAGCTCCAGTGTTGTCATAGAAGAGAGTCATCGGGCCCGACGCGCTTGGAATAACTCCTAGGTCGGTGATGAACTCCTTCGTCCAGACTCCATCCTGTGCTGCTTCGGAAGCAGCTATGTACTCCACTTCACATGTAGATGCCGCCACGATGCTTTGCTTGCAACCGCACTAGCTGACTGCCCCACCATTCACAAAATACACGTATCTGGTTTGTGACTTTGGAGTCATCCAGATCTGTGTCGAAGCTAGCATCGACGTTACCCTTTACGACGAGCTCTTCGTCACCTCCATAAATGAGAAACATATCCTTAGTCCTTTTCAGGTACTTCAAGATGTTCTTGACCGTTGTCCAGTGTTCCATTCTGGGATCACTTTGGTACCTCCCCACCAAACTTATGGCAAGGTTCACATCAGGTCTAGTACATAAAATGGCATACATAATAGAACCTATGGCCGAGGCATATGGGATGACACTCATCTTTTCTCTATCTTCTGCCGAGGTCGGGCATTGAGTCGTGCTCAATCTCACACCTTGCAATACAGGCAAGAACCCTTTCTTGGACTGATCCATATTGAACTTCTTCAATATCTTGTCAAGGTATGTGCTTTGTGAAAGACCAATGAGGCGTCTCGATCTATCTCTATAGATTTTGATGACTAATATGTAAGTAGCTTCTCCAAGGTCCTTCATTGGAAAACACTTATTCAAGAAGGCCTTTATGCTTTCCAAGAGTTCTACATCATTTCCCATCAACAATATGGCATCCACATATAACATGAGAAATGCTACAGAGCTCCCACTCACTTTCTTGTAAATACAGGCTTCTCCATAAGTCTGTATGAACCCAAACGCTTTGATCACTTCATCAAAGCGAATGTTCCAACTCCGAGATGCTTGCACCAGCCCATAGATGGAGCGCTGGAGCTTGCATACCTTGTTAGCATTCTTAGGATCGACGAAGCCTTCCGGCTGCATCATATACAATTCTTCCTTAAGGAAGCCGTTAAGGAATGCCATTTTGACGTCCATTTGCCATATCTCATAATCATAGAATGCAGCAATTGCTAACATGATTCGGACGGACTTCAGCATCGCTACGGGAGAGAAAGTATTATCATAGCCAATCCCTTGAACTTGTCGATAACCCTTAGCGACAAGCCGAGCCTTATAGATGGTCACATTTCCATCCGCGTCAGTCTTCATCTTAAAGATCCATTTATTTTCTATGGCTTGCCGTTCATCGGGCAAGTCAACCAAAGTCCATACTTAGTTATCATACATGGATCCTATCTCAGATTTCATGGCTTCAAGCCATTTGTTGGAATCCGGGCCCGCCATCGCTTCTTCACAGTTGGAAGGTTCACCGTTGTCTAACAACATGATTTCCAGGACATGGTTGCTATAGCACTCTTGTGCGGAACGTGTCCTCGTGGACCTACGAAGTTCAGCAGTAACTTGATCCAAAGTTTCATGATCATTATCATTAACTTCCTCTCTAGTCGGTGCAGGCACCATAGAAACATCTTCGTGCGCTGCGCTACTTTCTGGTTCGAGAGGGGTGACAACCACCTCATCAAGTTCCACTTTCCTCCCACTTACTTCTTTCGAGAGAAACTCTTTCTCCAGAAAGGATCCATTCTTGGCAACGAAGACTTTGCCTTCGGATCTGAGGTAGAAGGTATACCCAATAGTTTCCTTATGGTATCTTATGAAGACGCATTTTTCCGATTTGGGTTCGAGCTTTTCAGGTTGAAGTTTCTTGACATAAGCATCATATCCCCAAACTTTTAGGAACGACAACTTAGGTTTCTTCCCAAACCATAGTTCATATGGCGTCGTCTCAATGGATTTAGACGGTGCCCTATTTAAAGTGAATGCAGCAGCCTCTAAAGCATAACCCCAAAATGATAGCGGTAAGTCGGTAAGAGACATCATAGATCGCACCATGTCCAACAGAATACGATTACGATGTTCAGACACACCATTACCCAGAGGTGTTCCAGGCGGCGTCAGTTGTGAAACAATTCCACATTTCCTTAGGTGCGTGCCAAATTCATGACTTAAATATTCTCCTCCACGATCTGATCGTAAGAACTTTATTTTTCCATCACGTTGATTCTCAACCTCATTCTGAAATTCCTTGAACTTTTCTAAGGTCTCAGACTTGTGCTTCATCAAGTAGACATACCCATATCTACTTAAGTCATCAGTGAGGGTGGGAACATAACGATAGCCACCACGAGCCTCAACGCTCATTGGACCGCATACATCTGTATGTATGATTTCCAACAAGTTGGTTGCTTGCTCCATTGTTCCGGAGAACGGAGTCTTGGTAATCTTGCCCAAGAGGCATGGTTCACACGTGTCAAATGATTCATAATCAAGAGACTCCAAAAGCCCATCTGCATGGAGTTTCTTCATGCGCTTGACACCAATATGACCAAGGCGACAGTGCCACAAGTATGTGGGACTATCATTATCAACCTTACATCTTTTGGCATCCACACTATGAATATGTGTAACATCACGTTCAAGATTTAACAAAAATAAACCATTGACCAGTGGGGCATGACCATAAAAGATTTCTCTCATATAAATAGAACAACCATTATTCTCAGATTTAAATAAGTAGCCATCTCGCATTAAACGAGATCCAGATACAATGTTCATGCTCAAAGCTGGTACTAAATAACAATTATTGAGGTTTAAAACTAATCCCGAAGGTAGATGTAGATGTAGCGTGCCGACGGCGATCACATCGACCTTGGAACCATTCTCGACGCGCATCGTCACCTCGTCCTTCGCCAGTCTCCGCTTATTCCGCAGCTCCTGCTTTGAGTTACAAATGTGAGCAACTGCATCGGTATCAAATATCCAGGAGCTACTACGAGCGCTGGTAAGGTACACATCAATAACATGTATATCATATATACCTTTGACGTTACCGGCCTTCTTATCCTCTAAGTATTTGGGGCAATTCCGCTTCCAGTGACCCATTCCCTTGCAATAAAAGCACTCAGTCTCAGGTTTGGGTCCATTCTTTGGTTTCTTCCCGGAAACTGGCTTACGGGGCGCGGCAACTCCCTTGCCGTCCTTCTTGAAGTTCTTCTTACCCTTGCCTTTCTTGAACTTAGTGGTTTTATGCACCATCAACACTTGATGTTCCTTTTTGATTTCCACCTCCGCTGATTTCAGCATTGAATATAACTCGGGAATGGACTTACCATCCCTTGCATATTGTAGTTCATCACAAAGCTCTTGTAGCTAGGTGGGAGTGACTGGAGGATTCTGTCAACGACTGCGTCATCTCGGAGAATAACTCCTAGTTGTGACAAGCGATTGTGCAACCCAGACATTTTGAGTATATGCTCGCTGACAGAACTATTTTCCTCCATCTTACAACTGTAGAACTTGTCGGAGACTTCATATCTCTCGACCCGGGCATGAGCTTGGAAAACCATTTTCAGCTCTTGGATCATCTCATATGCTCCGTGTTGCTCAAAACGCTTTTGGAGCCCCGATTCTAAGCTGTAAAGCATGCCGCACTGAACCAGGGAGTAATCATCACTACGCGACTGCCAGGCGTTCATAATGTCTTGAGTTGCTGGGAAAACGGGTGCGTCACCTAGCGGTGCTTCAAGGACATATGCTTTCTTGACAGCTATGAGGATGATCCTCAAGTTACGGACGCAGTCCGTATAGTTGCTACCATCGTCTTTCAGCTTGGTTTTCTCTAGGAACGCGTTGAAGTTGAGGGCAACATTAGCATGGGACATTTGATCTACAAGACATATTGTAAAGAATTTCAGACTATGTTCATGATAATTAAGTTCATCTAATTAAAGTTAATGAACTCCTACTCAGATAGACATCTCTCTAGTCATCTAAGTGATACATGATCCAAATTGACTAGGCCGTGTCTGATCATCACGTGAGATGGACTAGTCATCAACGGTGAACATCTCCATGTTGATCGTATATTCTACACGACTCATGTTTGACCTTTCGGTCTTCCGTGTTCCGAGGCCATGTTTGTACATGCTAGGCTCGTCAAGTCAACCTAAGTGTATTGCTTGTGTAAATCTGGCTTACACCCGTTGTATGCGAACGTTAGAGCCTATTGATAACCCTCAACCGTAAGGGATCGAGATAGTCTTCGCGGGTAAGAATAACCCAATTTATTGATTCGACACACGGGGAGCCAAAGAGTATTTATAAGCTTTAACAGTTGAGTTGTCAATTCAACCGCACCTGAAATATACTAACTTGCAACAAAAGATAAGTGGTAACAGTGATATGATAGTGATGATAGTAATAGTAAAAGTAAACAGCAAAAGTAAATAGCAGTAGTAAATGGCAGAAATAGCAACTAGTGACATGCAAGGTTTAAAATACTGTAGGCTAGGGAGATGGATGGTTGGGCGTTGCATGGATGAGATAGATTCCAACTTGGGGCACGGCACACGGAAAAGTAATGATCATCTAGGCAAATATCAAACATTAAGCATGTATCCCGTATGTAGTTGTACGTGCTTGCAATAAGAACTTGCACAACATCTTTTGTCCTACCATCCCGCTACGAACGGGGCCAAAAGGAACTAATGGATATTAAGGTGCTCCTGTCAAAGAGCACCGGAACAAAGCAATGAACTCAGTGGATACATGTAATCCTCAAACTACGGACCATCCCCTTTGGTGTCCCAAGCTGTCACTTTTGGGATCGCCGGTTCCGAACCGTAACAGGTGCATACAACTCATAGATAGGATCAAGAACACAAATATATTCATGCAAACACATATGGTTCAGATCTGAAATCATGGCACTCGGGCCCTAAGTGTCAAGCATTAAGAATAACAAGTTGTAGCAAAGATGATAAACACCATACTAGATGATAGGCAACATGCCCCCAACAATCTGACGAACTATTACATGATCTAACTCCTCCAATCCCTACCATCCCCTTCGCCTACAGCAAGGGAATTACTCACACATGAAGGGGGAAGTCATGGAGGGATGATGGAGTGGTGATGATGATGACGATGGCGACGATCTCCCCTCTCCGGAGGCCAAATCAGCCTCCAGATTAGCCCTCCCGAAGAAGAACATAGGGTGGCGGCGGCTCCGCGATGAAAAACAGCGAAAGAACTTCCGATCTGGGGTTTCTGCGTCGGGAGGAAAAATACGGGCTAAAGTAGGGCACCAGGGGGTGTGGGGCCCACCCAGGCGCCCCCCGGCGCGGCCCAGGGGGGGGGGGGGCGCCCACAGGGCGCCTGGGCACCCCCTGGCCCCACTTCTGGCATTTTGTTTCTTCGGGTGCGTGGATTTTTCGTGATTTTTCATGGATTTTTCTGAGATGCTTAAAAATCCGTTTTCCTGCACACAAATAAACCATACAGGCAGCTCTGCTGAAAACAGCGTCAGTCCGGGTTAGTCTAGTCCAAATCATGCAAGAATGAGGTCAAAACAATATCAAAAGTGTTTGGAAAAGTAGATACGTTTGAGACGTATCACCTATCACACCCGATCATCATGTGGTGCTTCGGAACAACGAACCTTAGCAACGGTGCACAGTTAGGGGGGACACAATTCTTGAAATTTTAGTGAGAGATCATCTTATTTAAGCTACCATCGTTCTAAGCAAATAAGATGTAAAAGATGATAAACATCACATGCAATCAAATAGTGACATGGTATGGCCAATATCATTTTTGCTCCTTTTGATCCGCATCTTCGGGGCTACATGATCATCATCGTCACCGGCATGACACCATGATCTCCATCATAATGTCTTCATAAGTTGTCTCGCCAAACATTACATCTACTACTATGGCTAACGGTTAGCAATAAAGTAAAGTAATTACATGGCATTTTCAATGACACGTAGGTCATACAATAAAATAAGAAAACTCCTATGGCTCCTGCCGGTTGTCATACTCATCGACATGCAAGTCGTGATTCCTATTACAAGAGCATGATCAATATCATACATCACATATATCATCCATCACATCCTTTTGGCCATATCACATCACACGACACATGCTGCAAGAACAAGTTAGATGTCCTCTAATTGTTGTTCCAAGTTTTTACCTGGCTGCTATAGGTTTCTAGCAAGAATGTTTCTTACCTACGCCAAAACCACAACGTGATATGCCAATTACTATTTACCCTTCATAAGGACCCTTTTCATCGAATCCGATCCGACTAAAGTGGGAGAGACAGACACCCGCTAGCCACCTTATGCAACTAGTGCATGTCAGTCGGTGGAACCTGTCTCACGTAAGCGTACGTGTAAGGTCGGTCCGGGCCGCTTCATACCACGATGTGTGGGGACCCCGACTTAAGAGTCGAGATCACCGAATGCACGTGTACAGTGATCCCAGAGATCAATGCTCACTGAACACACAGAAGCTGAATAACAAGAGTCTTACATCCATACATACCGTCTTACACAAATTATGGCCGTTATGGCCAAGTCTTACATAGATAAAGCCTCAAGGGCTGAATAGCAAATAACTCGAATAGCGGAAGTCTTCGAAGATAAGTAGAACCCATGCCATCTGCCTTAACCCTACAGGCATTCTGACTGGGATAGCGTCCTAGTTCGCATGTTCGTCTCCATAGAATTCTTCTTCATATTCCTGTTCCTCCATGCCTGGCCAATTAAATAACCAGTGGCAAGCCAATGAGTACTTTGAATGTACTCGCAAGCAACCCATGATTTGGTTCAAGGTAATAATGCAATTGTACAATAATGAGCAATCTAGCTACGAGCTAGAATAAATTTTCTACCATCAAATATATGCATCAATAAATTCATGTCACCTCGAAGATAGGTTACCGATATCAACATGAATAGGATTCAACTCAACGAGTCAAGTCACCACCTTGACTCATCACACACACATACTTTCACCGATATAGTAAAATTCTGGACATAGTTTAAGTAGCACCACCCAACTGTCCATGACCGTGGACACGGCTATTTGAATAGTTTTACACTCTGCAGAGGTTGCGCACTTTACCCACAAGATCCGGGAAGCTTTCGTGTCACCCACGATCCCGCAGTACCTCAAGTACTTGGGGGAAGCACCCGGTCATTATCTTTCCTTAGACGACACTAACATAGGGTCCACTCGTTGGTGCACAGCCCTCGAGTACAAACAATAGATCATGGGACTTGCCCTATTTTCAATGTCACGCGTACACGAAGGGACCAACGGTGTGTCCGGTGCCCTGTGAAAACAGTCATGGTCGCCTATCCGAGCACGACCCCGTCCCGGGAAAGACCTTAAGTCTTCCCGTCACTAGTAATGTGGGCACCATGCTAGTATCGGCCTAAGTAATCAATAAAGCCCCGTCCCATAAGGGGTAGAGTGGTTGCACATGTTTGGTTGGGACGGTAGTCACACATAAATCTAATCCATCATTTCACCCATGCACAAGATCTTTACCGGCACATCACTTCTTCCACAAGTGATGACCTAACTCAACATCACCCTCGGGCATTAGGGGCACCCGATGTTTTTTTGAAAAGAATGCAACCACGAAGGTTTCATGGCACACATGCATCACTAAGCATCACTACTAATCATTTGCATTTCATCTAGCACATAGCAAGATCATGATTAAAGCATGCATCATGTGGTGGTTCCTAACTAGGTCACCACCGCCATTCTTATCATCATGCATTCGGAAGTAAATGGGCTCCGAAGAATACAAGGGTATCATGGTCAAAGGGCTGCTTGTCTGGATTGGCTTGGTCTTCAAAGTCTTCAAATCCTTCCCCTCCTTCTTCTTCAGCAACCTCGTCAAATACGGTATCTAATTGTCGCAAAATAACAACGGGAAAATAAGACCACAATAAAAAAATTAGAAAAATCAAAGTGCTCATAAAAATGTCAACTTATTTTTATTAAATTCTAGAGGGAAACTAAGTTGGCAAAAATTCTTAGTTTGAGTTTTGGAGTGGCAGAATGGGGTACATGAATATTTGAACAGAACTTTTAATGTTCAAATATGAATTTAAATTTGAACAGAACAGAAAAGGTCCATGGGCATGTGTGAAAGTGACAGCATTAAATAGGTTGGATTTTTACAAGTTTGAAGGAACTGGAATTAATTCATTTGGATATATATTTAATTCTGTGGAATTATTTGAAATCCCACAGAAAAGAAAAATGAAAAAAAGGCTCTGTGCCACTGGGCCAGAATGGCCACGGTGCAACGGCCCAGGGCAAAAAACAGCCCACCGCATGGTGCCAGCGCGCGCCAGGGTTTTTTTAAACCTGACGGGCGGGGCCCGGCGTCAGTGAGAGGAGAGAGGAGCGAGGGCGAGGGGAGGCTGACAGGCGGGGCCCGCCTATCATCCCTAACCCTCCGGCAGAGAGCCGGCGAGCTCATCGGCGGTGTTTCTGGGCACGACGGGGCGAGCTGAGGGAAGGAATGGACTCAGCAGGATGTCGCCGTTCTAGTGGCGGTGGTGCGGGTCGCCGGAGGGGCCTGGTTCGCCGGCGGCGAGGACACGCGGCGGAGGAGCTTCGGGTGGATGCTGCTTCGGTCGATTCCGGCAGCTGCAGAGAGGGGAAAGAGGGGGAAACACGTCAGGGAGATGCAGTGGTGCTAGATCGAGGGCTAGAAGAGGCTGGGCGGCCTGTACCGTTCAGGCGACGGTGAGCCGCCGCGGTGGAGCTCGAGCTCGATCTCGAGCTCGGGCGGGTCTGGAGAGTGGCGAGTGGCTCTGGGGGAAGATTGAGAGGGGGAGAGTGCTGCTGGTGAAGAGAGGAGGGGCTCGGGGGCCCTATTTATAGGAGGACGGCGAGGTGCCATGGACCTGTGTGCCGGCGAGCCTTTGCTCGTCGCCACAGTGCACGCGAGGCGCTGGGGAAACGTCTGCGGTGTTGCTGGACGAGTTCCAGGGCAGAGGAGAGGAAGAGGGGGAGCGGGGGATGCTTCTGGAGCTGCGCGCGTGCGAGGCCGACGACTGGAGCTCGTGGGCGACCGGCGCGCGTGCGAGGGCGTCCACTGGAGGGAGAAGGAGGAGGGGGACAGCGCCGGGGGGAGGTGCGGACGTCGAGGCGCATCGAACGACGCGAGGGGGGAGCACGAGGTGGTCGGGGCGATGGATTGGGCGAGGCTACAGTGCGGGTGCGCACTGTAGCGTGCTCTGGAGCGCGTCTTCTGCATGCCACGGCATGCCGTTGGCTAGCTGGGCGCGTCCGCCGTGTCTGGGGGGGTCCAGCATGAAGTAAATAATCGGGTTGTTGCTTTGGATGCTTTGGATGTCCAGTGAGAGAGGTGGGAAGCTGGTAGATGATAAGAACTGGGCTGTCCAGCAAGGTAAATTGGGGTTTTCACCCTTCAATCATGGAGCTATGGTCCTGGGGAAGTTACTGGGGGTAGAAGGTGACTAGGTGAGGCTGTGGTAAAAAGTTGAAGCAAAGGTAAATAGTAAAAGAGGTCAAGATGATGGTTTTGGTAAAATGGCAGAAGGTGTTTGATCATGTTTTGGGCAAGCAAATGATCTCCACTAGCCATGACACTTAACAGGATTAAATGGCATATGGAAAAAGGGTGTTTCACCAAATTTGGGCTTATTTGAAGAAACTTGCCATTGTAACTTTGGTGAACCCTAGAAATCAATAGAAATGGTTTCACCATGTTTAAGTCAAGCTAATCATCTCCCCTTGATGCACCACTTTGTGTAGTGTCATCATTTGGGGTTATGATCATGCCCACAAAGTTTGAAGCCCTAGGTAAAAAGTTGGTAATGTAAAGTTGTTCAAATTTGAATTTGAACAGAAATGGTTTTGGGGTATTCTGATCAAGTTATCCATCTCCAAAGCTTGTGCCATTTGGTCTATATGCCTTATTAGACCATTCTAGCATGTGTAGCAAGTTTGAGAGCATTTGGATAAGTTTGGCAATGTAAAGTTGCTCAAACTTCAGATATGGACATAATGGTTTTGAAGGGTTTTGATGATGTTATCTTGCTTCCCAAGGCATGGGGCTTGGCAAGATCATCAAATATGACATATATGACATGGTAGAATTTCCCTGGAATTTTTAGAGAATATTTCCTTTGTAAATATTTCAAAAGCTTGAAATAACCAGAAAGGGTTTCTGAGGGATTAGGCCAATATTTTGAACATGACCAAGTGTTGAAACTCTTATATATGGACAATATATGTCCTATGAGTCTCCCTGAATTTTGGCAAATATTTTTGAATAATTAAATAAATTTTCCCTATTAAAGACCATTTCTGGCCTTAAGAAAAAGATTTTAAATAAAATAGGAAAATAACTTTTAAAATTATACTTTTGTGGTTTCTGGGAGTCCTATGACTACTAGGTCTCAAATATACTTTTTGAAATAATTTTCTCACCCTAAATCAAGCACTTGCAGTGCAAACTTCAATTCAGGGGTTTTTGGAATACTAATTTTTAAAAATACATTTTGGCCAAATTAATTTTATAAGAAAATACTATACTGCTATAAACACTTGGTATGATCATTGGGCAGAAGTTTTGGGTAAGGAGATGAATTGTACAAGAGGTAATAGTTGACTTTAATGAGCACTAGAAAAAACAGGAAGAAAAACTCAATTCCAAATAAAAGCCAAATGATGCCAAAAAAAAATTTTGCTGGTCCAAATTTTCATTCTTCATTGATGCAAATGACATGTTACAAAATGCAGGGTGTGACACGATGCCGCCGAATCAAGATAAGACAAGTAACGGCAAGTAAATTGACAAATCGACACCCACAACAACTTGTGTTCTACTCGTGCATAGAAACTATGCATAGACCTAGCTCATGATGCCACTATTGGGGATCATTGCAGAAATTCAAAAAAATTATATGCATCACCAAGATCAATCGATGGAGTGACTAGCAACGAGAGGGGAGTGCATCTTCATACCTTTGAAGATCGCGAAGCGGAAGCATTGCAAGAACGCAGTTGGTGGAGTCGTACACGAAGCTTATCAGATCGCGGCCGGATCCGATCTAAGCGCCGAACAACGGCGCCTCCGTGTTCAACACACGTGCAGCCCGATGACGTCTCCCGCGCCTTGATCCAGCAAGGAGAGAGGGAGAGGTTGGGGAAGACTCCGTCCAGCAGCAGCACGACGGTGTGGTGGTGGAGGAGGAGCATGGTACCCAAGCAGGGCTTCGCCAAGCACTACGAGAGACGAGGAGGGGAAGAGGTAGGGTTGCGCCGAGAGAGAGATGAACGCATGTGTCTGGCAGCCCCCAAAACCCCACTATATATAGGGGAGGGAAGTGCGCCCTCTCTAGGATTCCCTTCCTAGGGGGGCGGCAGCCCTAGATTGGTTCTGTGGGCGGCCAGAGGAGGGAGAGGGGGGGGGCATAGGTGGGCCTTAGGCCCATCTGTGCCTAGGGTTTCCCCCCTCTTATCCTCTCTTGCTCCTTGGGCCCTGGTGGGAGGTGCACCAGCCCACCTAGGGGCTCGTTCCTTCCCACTCTTGGCACACGCAAGCCTCCGGGGCTGGTGGCCCCTCACGGTGGACCCCGGAACCCTTCCGGTGGTCCCGACACATTACCAATGATGCCCGGAACACATCCGGTGGCCAAATCCTCACTTCCTATATATAATTCTTTACCTCCGGACCATTTCGGAACTCCTCGTGACATCCGGGATCTCATCTGGGACTCCGAACAGCATTCGTTAACCACATGCATATATTCCCTATAACCCTAGCATCATCGAACCTTAAGTGTGTAGACCCTACGGGTTCGAGAACCATGCATACATGACCGAGACATCTCTTCGGCCAATAACCAACAGCGGGATTAGGATACCGATGATGGCTCCCACATGTTCCACGATGATCTTATCGGATGAACCACAATGTCAAGGATTCAATCAATCTCGTATAAAATTCCCTTTGTCTACCAGTATGATACTTGCCTGAGATTCGATCGTCGGTATCCCGATACCTTGTTCAATCTTGTTACCGGCAAGTCTCTTTACTCGTTCCATAACACATCATCCCGTGACCAACTCCTTAGTCACATAGAGCTCATTACGATGATGTCTTACCGAGTGGGCCCAGAGATACCTCTCCGTCATACGGAGTGACAAATCCCAGTCTCGGTTCATGCCAACCCAACAGATACTTTCGGGGATACCCGTAGTGTACCTTTATAGCCACCCAGTTACATTGTGATGTTTGGCACACCCAAAGTACTCCTATGGTATCCGGGAGTTGCACAATCTCATGGTCTAAGGAAAAGATACTTGACATTGGAAAAGCTTTAGCAGACGAACTACACGATCTTGTGCTATGCTTAGGATTGGGTCTTGTCTATCACATCATTCTCCTAATGATGTGATCCCGTCATCAATGATAGCCAATGCCCATGGTCAGGAAACCGTAACCATCTATTGATCAACGAGCTAGTCAACTACAGGCTCACTAGGGACATGTTGTGGTCTATGTATTCACACATGAATCACGATTTCCGGATAATACAATTATAGCATGAACACTAGACAATTATCATGAAGAAGGAAATATAATAATAACCATTTTATTATTGCCTCTAGGGCATATTTCCAACACCATACACCCACCATATACCTTACTCAAAACAACCGCCATACCTACCTATCATGGCATTTCCATAGCCGTTTCAAGATATATTGACATGCAACTTTCCACCATTCCGTTCATATGACACGCTTCATATTGTCATATTGCCATGCATGATCATGAAGTTGACATTGTATTTGTGGCAAAGCCACCATGCATAAATTTTTCATACATGCCACTCTTGATTCATTGCACATCCCGGTACACCGTCGGAGGCCTTCACATAGAGTCATACTTTGTTCTAGTATCGAGTTGTAATATCGGGTTGTAAATCAATATAAGTGTGATGATCATCATTATTAGAGCATTGTCCCAAAGAAAAAAAACGAAGGAAAGGCCAAGAAAAGAAAGGCCAAAAAAGGGACAATTGCTACTATCTTCTTCCACACTTGTGCTTCAAAGTAGCACCATGATCTTCATGATAGAGAGTCTCTTGTTTTCTCACTTTCATATACTAGTGGAAATTTCATTATAGAACTTGGCTTGTATATTCCAACGATGGGCTTTCCCAAATGCCCTAGGTCTTCATGAGCAAGCAAGTTGGATGCACACCCACTTAATTTCTTTTGTTGAGCTTTCATACATTTATAGCTCTAGTGCATCCGTCGCATGGCAATCCCTACTCACTCACATTGATATCTATTGATGGGCATCTCCATAGCCCATTGATACGCCTAGTTGATGTGAGACCATCTTCCTCTTTTGTCTTCTCCACAACCACCACTCTATTCCACATATAGTGCTATATCCATGGCTCACGCTCATGTATTGCGTGAAAGTTGAAAAAGTTTGAAAAAAATTAAGTATGAAACAAATGCTTGGCTGAAACCGGGGTTGTGCATGATTTGAGTATTTTGTGTGACGAAGATGGAGCATAGCCAAACTATATGATTTTGTACGGATGAACTTTCTTTGGCCATCTTATTTTGAGAAGACATGATTGCTTTGTTAGTATGCTTGAAGTATTGTTATTCTTATGTCAATATAGACTTTTGTCTTGAATCTTTCGGATCTGAACATTCATTCCACAATAAAGAAAAATACATTGAGAATTATGTTGGTTAGCATTCCACATCAAAAATTCTGTTTTTATCATTTACCTACTCGAGGACGAGTAGGAATTAAGCTTGGGGATGCCAGATACGTCTCCAACGTATCTATAATATTTTATTGTTCCATGCTATTATATATTCTGTTTTGGATGTTTAATGGGCTTTATTATACACTTTTACATTATTTTTGGGACTAACCTACTAACCCAAGACCAGTGCAAATTGCTGTTTTTTTGCCTATTTTAGTGTTTCGCAGAAACGGAATATCAAACGGAGTCCAAACAGAATGAAACCTTTGGGAGAGTTATTTTTGGAACAATATCAACACAGAAGACTTGGAGTACATGCCAGAAAGCGAGAGAGGCGGCCACAAGGGCAGGGGAGCGCCCATGGGGGGTAAGCGCGCCCCCACCCTCGTGGGCCCCCTGTTGCTTCCCCGATGTCCCTCTTCAGCCTATATATACCTATGTACCCTGAAACTAT
Organism: Secale cereale; assembly: GCA_902687465.1. Lineage (NCBI taxonomy): Eukaryota > Viridiplantae > Streptophyta > Magnoliopsida > Poales > Poaceae > Secale > Secale cereale. The sequence goes on along the minus strand of LR738715.1, from coordinate 183,607,098 downwards.
CGAGGAGCACCACGAAACCCTAATTCCACCACCGAAACCTTCTGTACCGGTGAGATCCCATCTTGGGGCCTTTTCCCGAGCTCCACCAGAGGGGGCATCGATCACGGAGGGCTTCTACATCAACACCATAGCTTCTTCGATGAGTTGTGAGTAGTTTACCACAGACCTTCAGGTCCATAGTTATTAGCTAGATGGCTTCTTCTCTCTCTTTGGATCTCAATACAAAGTTCTCCTCGATCTTCGAGGAGATCTATTCGATGTAATTATTTTTGCGGTGTATTTGTCGAGATCCAATGAATTGTTGGTTTGTGATCAAGATTGTCTATGAACAATATTGGATTCTTTTCTGAAATTTTTTATGCATGATTTAAATATCGTTGCAAGTCTCTTCGAATAATCGGCTTTGTTTGGCCTACTAGATCTATAGTTCTTGCAATGGGAGAAGTGATTGGCTTTGAGTTCAATATTGCGGTGTCCTTTCCTAGTGACAACAGGGACAACAAGGCACATATTGTATTGTTGCCATCGAGGATAAAAAGATGGGGTTTATATCATATTGCTTTAGTTCATCCCTCTACATCATGTCATCTTGCTTAAGGCGTTACTCTCTTCTTATGAACTTAATACTCTAGATACATGCTGGATAGCGGTCGATGTGTGGAGTGATACGTCTCCAACGTATCTATAATTTCTGATTGTTCCATGCTATTATTTATGAAGTCTTGGATGTTTAATGGCCTTTATCATACACTTTTATATCATTTTTGGGACTAACCTACTAACCCAAAGGCCCAGTCCAGATTGCTGTTTTTTGCCTGTTTGAGGGTTTTGCAGAAAAAGAATATCAAACGGAGTCCAAACGGATTGAAACCTTCGCGAGAGATATTTTTGGAGAAAATCACACATGGGGGAGTTGAGAACCACGTTAGGGGAGCCTCGGGGTGTCCACGAGGGTGGGGGCGCGCCCCCCTTCCCAGGGCGCGCCCCTTGCCTCGTGGGCCCCTCGAGCACCCCCCGGTGTCCTCCTTCCTCCTATATAAGTCTACGTACCCCGAAACATTCGACAACAGAGAGAAAACCCTAATTCTACCGCCGTAACCTTCTGTTCTCGTGAGATCCCATCTTGGAGCCTGTTCTAGAGCTCCACTGGAGGGGGATCCATCACAGAGTTCTTCTTCATCATCATCATCGCCCTCACCATGAGTTGTGAGTAGTTTACCATAGACATTCGGGTCCATAGCTAGTACCTAGATGGCTTCTTCTCTCTCTCTGGATCTCAATACAAAGTTCTCCTCGGTCTTCAAGGAGATCTATGTTGGAAATATGCCCTAGAGGCAATAATAGAAGTATTATTATTATATTTCCTTATTCATGATAATTGTCTGTTATTCATGCATGAATTGTATTGTACGGAAACAGCGATACATGTGTGAATATATAGACCACAATGAGTCCCTGGTAAGCCTCTAGTTACCAGCTCGTTGATCAACAGATGGTCACGGTTTCCTGATCATGGACATAGGATGTCAGTGATAACGGGATCACATCATTAGGAGAATGATGTAATGGACAAGAACCAATCCTGAGCCTAGCACGAGATCGTATAGTTCGTAATGCATAAGCTTTTCGGTGTCAAGTATTTATTCCTTAGACCATGAGGTTGTGCAACTCCTGGATACCGTAGGAATACTTTGGGTGTGCCAAACGTCACAACGTAACTGGGTGGCTATAAAGGTATGCAACGGGTATCTCCGAAAGTGTCTGTTGAGTTGGTACGAACCGAGACTGGGATGTTGTCACTCCGTATGACGGAGAGGTACCTCTGGGCCCACTCGGTAAGACATCATCATAATGAGCTCAAGGTGACTAAGGAGTTAGTCACGTGATGACGGATTACGGATCGAGTAAAAAGACTTGCCATGTCGAGATTGAACAAGGTATCGGGCATACCGACGATCGAATCTCGGGCAAGTACCGTACCGATGGACAAAGGGAATAACATACGGGATTGAGTGAATCCTTGACACAGTGGTTCATCCAATGAACATCATCGAGGAACACGTGGGAACCAAGATGGGTATCCAGATCCCGCTGTTGGTTATTGACCGGAGAGTCGTCTCGGTCATGTCTGCGTGTCTCCCGAACCCGTAGGGTCTACACACTTAAGGTTTGGTGACGCTAGGGTCGTAGAGAAACATGCACGTGGAAACCCGAAAGTTGTTCGGAGTCCCGGATGAGATCCCGGACGTGACGAGGAGTTCTGTAATGGTCCTGAGGTAAAGAATGATATATAGGAAGTCCAGTTTCGGCAATCGGGTGAACTCCGGGGGTCACCGGGAGTGTCCCGGGACCACCGGAGGGGTCCCGGGGGTCCACCGGGTGGGGCCACCCATCCCGGTGGGGCCCCTAGGCCGCAAGGGGAAGGGGGCCAGCCCCTGTTGGGCTGGCGCGCCCATATGGGCCCCCCTCCATGCGCCTAGGGTTGAAACCCTAGGGGGAGGGGGCGCCCCCTATGCCTTGGGGGGCAAGATTCCCCCCTGGCCGCCGCCCCACCCTAGAGATTGGATCTCCAGGGCCGGCGCCCCCCTTGGCCCCTATATATAGTGAGGGGGGGAGAGGGCAGCCGCACCCCAAGCCTCTGGCGCCTCTCCCCCCTCCCGTCACACCTCCAACTTCTCCGCAGGGCGCCAGCGAAGCCCTGCAGGATTTCCCGCTGCATCCACCAACACGCCGTCGTGCTGCTGGATCTCTGACGACCTGTCCCCCCCCCCCTTGCTGGATCAAGAAGGAGGTGACGTTGCTGTACCGGACGTGTGTTGAACGCGGAGGTGCCGTCCGTTCGGCGCTAGGATCATCGGTGACGAAGAACGCGAAGAGTACGACTACTTCATCCACGTTCCTTCGAACGCTTCCGCACGTGATCTACAAAAGGGTATGTAGATGCACTCTAATATGCTCATTGCTAGATGACTCCTTAGATTGATCTTGGTGAAAGCATAGAAATTTTTTGAATTCTGCTACGTTCCCCAACAGTGGCATCTGAGCTAGGTCTTTTGCGTAGCATCTTGCACGAGTACAACACAAAAAAGTTGTGGGCGTTGAGTTTGCTCAATTTTCTTACCGTTACTAGTCTAATCTTGATTCGGCGGTATTGTGGGATGAAGCGTCCCGGACCGACCTTACACGTACGCTTATGTGAGACTGGTTCCACCGACAGACATGCACTAGATGCATAAGGTGGCTGGCGGGTGTCTGTCTCTCCTACTTTAGTCGGATCGGATTCGATGAACAGGGTCCTTATGAAGGGTAAATAGAAATTGACAGATCACGTTGTGGCTTTTGCGTAGGTAAGAAATGTTCTTGCTAGAAAACCTTTAGAAGCCACGTAAAACTTGCAACAACAATTAGAGGTCGTCTAACTTGTTCTTGCAGCATGTGCTATGTGATATGGTATGGCCAAGAAGATGTGATGAATGATATATGTGATGTATGAGATTGATCATGTTGTTGTAATAGGGAATCACGACTTGCATGTCAATGAATTTGACAACCGGCAGGAGCCATAGGAGTTGTCTTAATTATTATATGACCTGCGTGTCACTGAATAACGCCATGTAATTACTTTACTTTATTGCTAAACGTTAGCCATAGTAGTAGAAGTAATAGTTGGCGTGACGACTTCATGAAGACACGATGATGGAGATCACGATGATGGAGATCATAGTGTCGAGCCAGTGACAAAGATGATCATGGTGTCCCGAAGATGGAGATCGAAGGAGCAAGATGATATTGGCCATATCATGTCACTTTAATTGATTGCATGTGATGTTTATCATGTTTATGCATCTTGTTTACTTAGAACGACGGTAGTAAATAAGATGATCTCTCACTAAAAATTTCAAGAATTGTGTTCCCCCTAACTGTGCACCGTTGCTAAGGATCGTTGCTCTGAAGCACCACGTGATGATCGGGTGTGATAGGTTCTAACGTTCGCATACAACGGGTGTAAGCCAGATTTACACACGCAATACATTTAGGGTTCACTTGACGAGCCTAGCATGTACAGACATGGCCTCGGAACACGAAAGACCGAAAGGTCGAACATGAGTCGTATAGAAGATACAATCAACATGAAGATGTTCACCGTTGATGACTAGTCCGTCTCACGTGATGATCGGACACGGGCTAGTCGATTCGGATCATGTATCACTTAGATGACTAGAGAGATATCAATCTGAGTGGGAGTTCACTAAAATTTTATTAAGATGAACTTAATTATCATGAACTTAGTCTAAATTCTTTACAATATGTCTTGTAGATCAAATGGCCCATGCTCATGTCACCCTCAACTTCAATGCGTTCCTAGAGAAATCCAAGCTGAAAGACGATGGTAGCAACTATACGGACTGGGTCCGTAACCTGAGGATCATCCTCATAGCTGCCAAGAAAACTTATGTCCTAGATGCATCGCTAGGTGACGCTCCCGCCCCGGCAAACCAAGATGTTATGAACGCTTGGTAGTCGCGTTGTGATGATTACTCCCTGGTTCAGTGCGGCATGCTTTACAGCTTAGAATCGGGGCTCCAAAAGCGTTTTGAGCACCACGGGGCATATGAGATGTTCCAAGAGCTGAAAATGGTTTTTCAAGCTCATGCCCGAGTCGAGAGATATGACGTCTCTGACGCATTCTATAGCTGTAAGATGGAGGAAAACAGTTCTGTCAGTAAGCACATCCTCAAGATTTCTGGGTTGCACAACCGCTTGTCTCAGTTGGGAATGAATCTCCCAGACGAAGCGGTCGTTGACATAATCCTCCAGTCGCTCCCACCAAGCTACAAGAGCTTCGTGTTGAACTTCAATATGCAGGGGATGGAGAAGTCCATTCCCGAGGTGTATTCAATGCTGAAATCAGCGGAGGTGGATATCAAGAAAGAACATCAAGTGTTGATGGTCAATAAAACCACTAAGTTCAAGAAGGGCAAGGGTAAGAATAACTTCAAGAAGGACGGCAAGGGAGTTGCCGCGCCCGGTAAGCCCGTTGCCGGGAAGAAGCCAAAGTATGGACCCAAGCCTGAGATAGAGTGCTTTTATTGCAAGGGAACGGGTCACTGGAAGCGGAACTGCCCCAAATACTTAGCGGACAAGAAGGCCGGCAACGTCAAAGGTATATGTGATATACATGTTATTGATGTGTACCTTACCAGCGCTCGTAGTAGCACCTGGGTATTCGATACCGGTGCAGTTGCTCATATTTGTAACTCTAAGCAGGAGTTGCGGAATAAGCGGAGACTGGCGAAGGACGAGGTGACGATGCGCGTCGGGAATGGTTCCAAGGTCGATGTGATCGCCGTCGGCACGCTGCCTCTACATCTACCCTCGGGATTAGTTTTAAACCTTAATAATTGTTATTTAGTACCAGCTTTGAGCATGAACATTGTATCTGGATCTTGTCTTATGCGAGATGGCTACTCATTTAAATCTGAGAATAATGGTTGTTCTATTTATTTGAGAGATATGTTTTATGGTCATGCCCCGCTGGTCAATGGTTTATTTTTGATGAATCTCGATCGTGATGATACACACATTCATAGTGTGAATGCCAAAAGATGTAAAGTTGATAATGATAGTCCCACATACTTGTGGCATTGCCGCCTTGGTCATATTGGTGTCAAACGTATGAAGAAGCTTCATGCTGATGGACTTCTGGAGTCTCTTGATTATGAATCATTTGACACGTGCGTACCATGCCTCTTGGGCAAGATGACCAAGACTCCGTTCTCTGGAACAATGGAGCGAGCAACCAACTTGTTGGAAATCATACATACCGATGTGTGCGGTCCAATGAGCGTTGAGGCTCGCGGAGGCTATCATTATGTTCTCACCCTCACAGATGACTTGAGTAGATATGGGTATATCTACTTGATGAAGCACAAGTCCGAGACTTTTGAAAAGTTCAAGGAATTTCAGAATGAGGTTGAGAATCAACGAGACAAGAAAATAAAGTTCTTACGATTGGATCGTGGGGGTGAATATTTGAGTCATGAATTTGGCACGCACCTTAGGAACTATGGAATTGTTTCACAATTGACACCGCCCGGAACACCTCATCGTAACGGTGTGTCCGAACGTCGAAATCGTACTCTGTTGGACATGGTGCGATCTATGATGTCCCTCACCGATTTACCGCTATCTTTTTGGGGTTATGCTTTAGAGACTGCCGCATTCACTTTAAATAGGGCTCCGTCGAAATCCGTTGAGACGACACCATATGAACTTTGGTTTGGCAAGAAACCGAAGGTGTCGTTTCTGAAAGTTTGGGGTTGCGATGCTTATGTCAAGAAACTTCAACTTGAAAAGCTCGAACCCAAATCGGAAAAATGCGTCTTCATAGGATACCCAAAGGAAACGATTGGGTACACCTTCTACCACAGATCCGAAGGCAAAGTCTTTGTTGCCAAGAATTGATCCTTTCTGCAGAAAGAGTTTCTCTCGAAAGAAGTGAGTGGGAGGAAAGTAGAACTTGATGAGGTGACAGTCACCCCTCCTGAACCGGAAAGTAGCGCAGCGCAGGAAATTGTTCCTGTGGTGCCTGCACCGACAAGGGAGGAAGTTGATGATGATGATCATGAAGAAACAGATCAAGTTACTACTGAACTTCGAAGGTCCACAAGGGCACGTTCCACACCAGAGTGGTACGGCAACCCTATTATGGAAGTTATGTTGTTAGACAACGATGAACCTTCGAACTATGAAGAAGCAATGGCGGGCCCGGATTCCAATAAATGGCTTGGAGCCATGAAATTCGAGATAGAATCCATGTATGAAAACAAAGTATGGACTTTGGTGGACTTGCCTGATGATAGGCACGCCAAAGAAAATAAATGGATATTTAAGAAGAAGACAGACGTGGATGGTAATGTGAACATCTATAAGGCTCGGCTTGTCGCTAAGGGTTATCGACAAGTTCAAGGGATTGACTACGACGAGACTTTCTCTCCCGTAGCGATGCTGAAGTCAGTCAGAATCATGTTAGCTATTGCCGCATTCTATGATTATGAGATATGGCAAATGGACGTCAAAACGGCATTCCTTAATGGCTTCCTCAAGGAAGAGTTGTATATGATGCAGCCGGAAGGTTTTGTCGATCCAGAAAATGCTAACAAGGTATGCAAGCTCCAGCGCTCGATCTACGGGCTGGTGCAAGCATCTCGGAGTTGGTATATTCGCTTTAATGATGTGATCAAAGCGTTTGGCTTTATACAGACTTATGGAGAAGCCTGTATCTACAAGAAAGTGAGTGGGAGCTCTGTAGCATTTCTCATATTATATGTGGATGACATATTGCTGATGGGAAATGATATAGAATTCTTGGAAAGTGTAAAGGCCTACTTGAATAAGAGTTTTTCAATGAAGGACCTTGGAGAAGCAGCTTACATATTAGGCATCAAAATCTATAGAGATAGATCAAGACGCCTCATTGGTCTTTCGCAAAGTACACACCTTGACAAGATATTTAAGAAGTTCAATATGGATCAGTCCAAGAAGGGGTTCTTGCCTGTTTTGCAAGTTATGAGATTGAGCAAGGCTCAGTCGCCGACCACGGCAGAAGATAGAGAAAACACGAGTGTCATTCCCTATGCCTCGGCCATAGGTTCTATCATGTATGCCATGCTGTGTACCAGACCTGATGTGAACCTTGCCATAAGTTTGGTAGGGAGGTACCAAAGTGATCCCGGTATGGAACACTGGACAGCGGTCAAGAACATCCTAAAGTACCTGAAGAGGACTAAGGATATGTTTCTCGTTTATGGAGGTGACGAATAGCTCATCGTAAAGGGTTACGTCGATGCTAGCTTCGACACAGATCTGGATGACTCGAAGTCACAAACCGGATACATGTATATTTTGAATGGTGGAGCAGTCAGCTGGTGCAGTTGCAAGCAGAGCGTCGTGGCGCATTCTACATGTGAAGCGGAGTACATAGCTGCTTGCGAAGCTATAGGATCGAAAGTATGTCTAGAGGGGGGGGTGATTAGACTACTTGTCAATATAAAAATTCTGCCTTTTGACAAAGAACAGTTTTTGGCAGATTCACAATTATGATCAAGTCAAGCATCACCCTACACATGCAATTCTAGAGTATAGGCAACGGAAAGTAAATTGCACATGTAGTAAAGAGAGGTGGAGAAGAGCAAACGCAATTTTGGAGACGCGGTGATTTTTCCCGTGGTTCCGATAGGTGGCGCTATCGTACATCCACGTTGATGGAGACTTCAACCCACGGAGGGTAACGGCTGCGCGAGTCCACGGAGGGCTCCACCCACGAAGGGTCCACGAAGAAGCAACCTTGTCTATTCCATCATGGCCAACGCCCACGGAGGGCTAGCCTTACTCGGGGTATATCTTCACGAAGTAGGCGATCTCCTTGCCCTTACAAACTTCTTGGTTCAACTCCACATCTCGACGACGGAGGCTCCCAAGCGACACCTAACCAATCTAGGAGGCACCACCCTCCAAAAGGTAATAGATGTTGTAGATGATGATGAACTCCTTGCTCTTGTGCTTCAAATGATAATCTCCCCAACACTCAACTCTCCTCACTGATTTGGCTGTGGTGGAAGAAAGGATTGAGTGGAAAGCAACTTGGGAAGGCTAGAGATCAAGCTTCATATGGTGGGAGTGGAGCAACTTGATCTCAACACAAGCGTAGGTAGTTCTCTTCTCAGAAATGTAAGGTAGGAGTGGTAGTTCTTTCTGATGGCTCTCTCCACGAATGAAGAGGGGGTGGAGGGGTATAAATAGCCTCCACACAAAATCCAACCGTTACACACATTTGAGCAATCTCGGTGGGACCGAAGTGTGTAACACCCCAAAAATATTTATTTGGAGTTTCGAAAAACTTTTTCAAATTTTAGTTAGGATTTAAAATTTTTCTTGGAGGGTTCTGTTTGAAGGTGGTAATTATTTGGGTTATTTTATTTTTTGGAGGTTTTCAAAACAATTTCTTTCTAAAGAGTTTTGGTTTTGGTTATTTAAAATTCAAAGGCAAAAGCCTTTTTCCACCTCTTCTAGCACCCTACACCACTCCAAATATTTTTCTGCCACCTCAAGAATTATCTCTCAAGTCATGCACACCTTCTATGGCCTCATTTAACTTCTTTCCACCCCACAAAAATATTCCTTCAATATATTCTAAATTCCTAAGATGGAATTTAAAGTAATCATAGTTTCTTGTCATTACAAAGAAACTATATTTTCTATGACTCTTTTGCCACCACCAAAATTATTCCTACATATATATAGTACCCTAAACCCATTTCTCCAAAAACATTTGGTCCCACAGTTCAAAATTTACAAATTTCATCCAGTTTAATTTTGGTCCAGAAATCAAATTCTTGCCCCAAATCATTTCTAAACTTCATCAAAAAATCCTGAGCTTCTGGCAATCCTAATCTTGAGCAACAACACGCTACCACAGCAAGTCCCATGATCATCTAACATGCCTAGCACCCTTAATCATTTCATCAAACACGTTGCAAGCACACTGTTCATAACTGAATAAGTTCAGTTAACTGAACTTAGTTCAGTCGATAGGGGCCGGCGATGCCGTGCACGCCTCTCCTTCCCCTCCCGCACGGCGTCGTCGCCTGCCTTCAATGCCGCCGCCCTCACTGGCCCACCGCCCAGCCTCTCCACGCCGGTGAGCTGGCAGCTGGCCGGTGCAGCCACCCCGAGCTCATCCACGGCGAGGCCGAGCGGATCGCCACGGCCACCGGCCTCCATTCACTGCGCCGCAACTCCCCCACCTAATCTCCCGCCCACGCGTCGCTCTCTCTCGCCTCTCCGCACACCAGACGCGCCGACCACGCCGCCCCGGGCCCGTGTGGCAGTCGCCGGAGCTGGCAACGCCGCCGCACCCGTACGGGACAGCGCATCGCGGGCGAGGCCAACGAGCCCGAGCCCGTCCAAGCTGAGGCTTCTGGCGAACTCCACCGACCTCTTAAATGCCTCGTCGCCCCTGACCACCGGCCAAAACCGACCACGGCGACCCAATTTACTCCGGCGTCATCCGCCCGTCTCGGCCACCCTCGGCTCGCCTATAAAAGGGACCCCCGAGCCCCTCCAGCTTCACCACTCGCCTCCACCGCCACCCAATCTTCCTCCTAGCCACCCACCCGACCACGAGAGGGTCTTCTTCTCCCTCTCCGGCCACCGCTCCGCCGCCTCTATCCACGAACCAAACCTCACCCCTACTCCACCAGAGCCACCCAAACTCCGCCAGTCCACCTCTTTTCCACCACCACGTCGAACCCCTAAGCCAATTCCAACCCCAAAGCCCTCTCCGACGAGCCCCAACTCCACCCGAACCACCGTCCGCCGGCGTCGAGCTCACCGCCGTTCAGGTGATCGCCGGTGGCCACCTCCACCACCCACCGATGCGGAAGTCCACGTTGGTCACATTGCGACCAGCGCCGGGCTCTGAAACCCCGGCGATCGTCGCCGGCGATCGCCGCCTCCTCTCTGTACACGCGCGCGAGCGCTCAATTCAAACCTGACGGGTGGCCCCACCCGTCAGCTCTCTCTCCTTTTTTCGGCAGCTTAAAGGAAAACGTATTTTCCTGTTTACGTCTTCTCTACTGGGAAACGTACTGAGGCCGAAGCGTTTTCTTTTTAAAAACAGCTCAGGGGCTTCTGTTTTGCAGAAAGACCCCTGGTTTTAAAAAGTTAATAACTTTTAAACTATGGCTCCAAATGAATTGATTCTTTTTGCTAAATTTTTCTTTTTCTCTCTAGTTTTTTTAGATTTATTTAAAAATATTTTGAGAACATTTTTCTGTACTGTGTTGGAATTCTTATTCGAATTCAAATTTGAATTTTCAGAAAAAGAAGAGGGATCTTTTATTTCAGAGGGGATTTCTCCTGACTATTTTGGACAAGGCAAGCATCTTGAACACTTGATATGATGATTGCATAGTAAGTTATTTGCTAGGATAGTTTAAGCTTGACTATGTTGAATTCAAATTTAACTTGCATAATGCTAGTAGTGCATACATGGTCATGTGCATATTTTCTCTTGCATGCATCCCACTTGCAACATGCATAAGTTATGAGAACCCAGGAGTGTGCTCCTGCTTGGACGTGCCGGTGGGCACGGGCCATTTTTGACACGGTGGTGTCATGTGATATATGTGGAAACAGGCAAGGGTTGTGGCCCTGTCCTGGTGATATGATTGAAAGAATACTTTGTTGTGCTAACCCCTGCAGGAAACATAAGCCTCCTGAGTCGACCGTAGATCGAGTCTTGTTCCGGTAACCCCCATACTTGTTTCGTGCTACCACTTGTCCCTGCCTCGGGTAGGGTATGGTTTAGTAAGTTGTTAACCCCTTTCCGTGCACACACCGTACAGAGGGCTACGATGAAGGTTTCCACGACGGTGGACTAAATCCTGTCATCGGGTCAGGGGGCATGGGTGTTTCCGGCTGTCGTGATGCCGAGAGGGAGTGTACCCTTGTAATCCGCGCGTATAAATAGTGATCCCATGCTCTTGGAGGTTGTAGCCTCTCCGACTTAGAGTTTTTCTGGAACGATGCTTTGGGTGATTCCTGGCATCTGAACGGATTTTCTGGTGTGTGCTGGTTAGGTGTGTTTTCATCCCAAAGACCATAATGGGAATTAGTCAGTGTCACGATACTGACTAAAGAAATCCTACACTTGTGGGTAAAGAGTACACCCTCTGCAGAGTCATATCTATTCGAATAGCCGTGTCCGCGGTTAAGGACTACAGTCTGGGTTGGTCAAGTGTCGGTCTTAGAGTCGGTCTCCGGAGGAAATAGTTTAAACTTGAGCATGGTGTATTTTGCAGGTTAATTTTTACTGCTACTGGTGTTGTTATGAATATTATGGATGATATGATTATTATTGTGGACTAACCCGTTTCTCTTATTTTATTTCCAGAGTGTCTCAGGGGCTGGCTGGACTACCCCGGGCACTCGCCTTTATTTTCAAGTCCTTTTGTGGCGTCCCTCGAGTTTCAGGCGGTTTATCACGCCACTAATCTTGTGGACACCCGTCTGGCATTTCTTTTCAAGTCCTTTTGTGGCGTCCCTCGAGTTTCAGGCGGTTTATCACGCCACTACTCTTGTGGACACCCGACTGGCATTTCTTTTCAAGTCCTTTCGTGGCGTTGCCTGAGTTCTCGGATGGTATCGTCCGATTTCTCTTTTAAACACCCGACTGGCATTTCTCTTCAAGACCGACCGTGGTGTCACTTGACATCCAACCGGCATTTCTTTATATTTTATTGATACTAATATTTATTTTCTGCACTAACTATTATTCACCATGCCATGTTTTAATTCCTGTCAGCATGCATTTAATATAAGTCTATCATGAGCACATGCATATAGTTTAATTCATCATGACCATATAATTGTTTGCTGCATTTGTTATACCATTTGTCCATGATGTTTGCGAGTACATTCAAACGTACTCACAGGCTTGTCCCTGGCTATTTACTTGGCCAGGTTAGGAGTTCTACGGGGAAAACCACAGCGACGTCCGTGCGAAGCCTAGGAGTACAGCCACGCGGGATAGGAGTTATCCGGGTCAGCTGTTCCTGTGGGAATGGAGCCCCATCGATGTGGAGATCCACAAGCCAATTCCTTCATCCACCACCGGAGTCATTGTTGTATCAGTAGACCTTTATGGTCTTGTATCAAATTCTTGTAAATGCTTGGTAATCTGTAACAAGGATGTGTCCACCAGTAACAGTAATCCTGGGCTGGTGAATGACACTAGGGGTTAATTTCTGGAATACCGTGTTCCCGAAATCCGGCCCCGACAGCCTTGGTATCAGAGCCAGGCTGACCATTGGCTAATCCTATCTTAGCCTGGTCACCATCCCTAGGTTTCCACACCATCCACAACTTTTCCTGTCCACAGTTAAGTCTATCCCATCCACAGTGGCAACCGACATCTTTTGATAGCCGGTGCCCAACCTATCAGTCTATCCATAGGCCGTGTGCCTGTGCCAACACCTTAGCTTTCCCATCCACAAGCGTGCGACGGAAGACTCGGCTGATTTATAAAGGCAGCCTTACCCCGAACTCAGCACATCATAGCCTCATTCCCAATTCGATATCCAACCACCAAGATGCCAGGCCCCCTCGTTCGCAACGAGACCACCGCAGTCGAGCTCGAAGGCTTCGTAGCCATCCTCACCAATCTCACCCGTCGTGCCTTTGGCATCGACGAGCCGCCGGAATATGTCGTGTACCAAGGGCACACGAGTAATTCCATCCATCACTTCTGGGCCACGGTGCACCTCTACGGGAGAGGCATCACATCAGAGCGCCCCTACCGGTTCACCGGGAGGACGACCTCCGACGAGCCCCAAGCCATCCAACTTGCAGCCCGAGAGGCTATAGTTCATCTTCGGCACCTGTCGCCGAGGGTTAACTGCCGCTCATTCTACTACTACCCTAGTCGTGAAGGCTATGGTAGCCCGACCCAGGTCGCCAACGGAGACCATGAGTCGGATCCTGCCCTGGTGCATCTGGTGCGCTACCTGAGAGCGCAAGAGGCACTATTTGACCAGGTCACTCTTGATCTGATTGAGACCCGCAGAACGCTCGCTCTCCTGACCCCGGCAAGGAGCGAAGCCGCACCCGCCCCCGACACCCCGATAGTGCTGCTTGGAAGGCCGGTTGAGCCCCCAAATTCTGACCATGTCATCTACCCGGGCAATGCCATCGCCTCACCCGGAGATCTCCGTCGTCTCTTGGAGGCCTACTCCAATGGGACGGTGACCTCGACACCCCGTGAAGGCCACCACCGCTACTCCAGCCCTGTAGCTCCCCATCCTACCCCGGCCAGCTCCGACGCGGAAGTACCCGGAGAGGACTCGGCATCCGCAAGACGCGCCCGGCTAGATATCAACCAGGTGGACGGAGTCCACCAGAATTGTTATCAAGCCCTAGTGGCTCGGTTTTTCCTGTAGTTCCGCAGTAGCTGTTGTGTGGTGTAGTGAGTTTGTAACCACCTGCGTGTCTTCAGCTAATAGTATGTGTGTTCTGGCATGAATTGTTTGACGAGTGGTTGCAGAGTAAAATTCTAGACGTGACCCCTAATCGACATGCACAGTAATATGTCACCTTTCTTTTGGGGATTGAGGCCTGAGACTTTGACTCAGACAGCCCCGCACCGGAGTCGGTACACCCGTTGTACTGGCATCACTTCATGTTCCCCAACCCAGGCACTCTATAAGAAGCCACTTTCACATCCAACACCAGCAACCATCAGCATCAAGCACTGCCCTTCCCCATTCATCCACCCATGTCTCACCCCGGAGCTTATCTGAGGACCCCCGATGCAAGACCTGGTAGTTTTGTTAAGATATTGTGGGATTTTACCCGCAATATTCTTGGCTCTACCCATCCACCCCTGTATGAGCTGTTCAAATCGAGAATCACTTCGGATCTCTCGAAATACTGGGCAGCGGTACACATTCCACCAGCAAGTTTAAACCAAGGCCCTCCCTATGTGATTTTCATCGGGAGATCCATGCCAACGCCAGGCATGGCCATTGAGTCTGCTGCGTATGAAGCAGTCACCCGTCTTCGATTTGCGGTACCTTGTGCCAGCACAAGAGAATACTGCTATTTCCCAAGCCGCGCTGCTTTTGGAGCAGAAGCTACGTTCCGCTGTGGACGTGCGGAGAGCGATCCAGCCCTGGTCTATCTCATTCAATATGTGATGGCCCAGGAGCGTTTCACCCAGCAAATACTGGAGTATCTCCACTACCTTGCTGTTCTGAATCCCCGGATTGCCATTGGCGGACCCCCTCTGCCAACTCAGGAGGGACACGTTCTTCGTTTGCTCCCTCAACTTCCTCCACTCACTCCGGAAGAAGAAGGATGTGTTCCAACACCGGGAAGCCTTCCGCTTGACCCCGAAGATCTCGTTTTCCGACCGTAGACGGTTGTGAGTGCGTTTGCGTAGCGTGTAGTGTTTGTTTGCATGATGTGATCCTTTGTATTGTTTCTTAGGGTGTATGTCATGAATGTATTGCCTTGGTTGCATTTTGCATATGAATGTTTTGTTGTGTGGTATGCTTTTTAATTCTTCCGCCCTTAACAAATCTCGAGGGCGAGATTTTCTTAAGGGGGGTAGAGTTTGTAACACCCCAAAAATATTTATTTGGAGTTTCGAAAAACTTTTTCAAATTTTAGTTAGGATTTAAAATTTTTCTTGGAGGGTTCTGTTTGAAGGTGGTAATTATTTGGGTTATTTTATTTTTTGGAGGTTTTCAAAACAATTTCTTTCTAAAGAGTTTTGGTTTTGGTTATTTAAAATTCAAAGGCAAAAGCCTTTTTCCACCTCTTTTAGCACCCTACACCACTCCAAATATTTTTCTGCCACCTCAAGAATTATCTCTCAAGTCATGCACACCTTCTATGGCCTCATTTAACTTCTTTCCACCCCACAAAAATATTCCTTCAATATATTCTAAATTCCTAAGATGGAATTTAAAGTAATCATAGTTTCTTGTCATTACAAAGAAACTATATTTTCTATGACTCTTTTGCCACCACCAAAATTATTCCTACATATATATAGTACCCTAAACCCATTTCTCCAAAAACATTTGGTCCCACAGTTCAAAATTTACAAATTTCATCCAGTTTAATTTTGGTCCAGAAATCAAATTCTTGCCCCAAATCATTTCTAAACTTCATCAAAAAATCCCGAGCTTCTGGCAATCCTAATCTTGAGCAACAACACGCTACCACAGCAAGTCCCATGATCATCTAACATGCCTAGCACCCTTAATCATTTCATCAAACACGTTGCAAGCACACTGTTCATAACTGAATAAGTTCAGTTAACTGAACTTAGTTCAGTCGACAGGGGCCGGCGATGCCGTGCACGCCTCTCCTTCCCCTCCCGCACGGCGTCGTCGCCTGCCTTCAATGCCGCCGCCCTCACTGGCCCACCGCCCAGCCTCTCCACGCCGGTGAGCTGGCAGCTGGCCGGTGCAGCCACCCCGAGCTCATCCACGGCGAGGCCGAGCGGATCGCCACGGCCACCGGCCTCCATTCACTGCGCCGCAACTCCCCCACCTAATCTCCCGCCCACGCGTCGCTCTCTCTCGCCTCTCCGCACACCAGACGCGCCGACCACGCCGCCCCGGGCCCGTGTGGCAGTCGCCGGAGCTGGCAACGCCGCCGCACCCGTACGGGACAGCGCATCGCGGGCGAGGCCAACGAGCCCGAGCCCGTCCAAGCTGAGGCTTCTGGCGAACTCCACCGACCTCTTAAATGCCTCGTCGCCACTGACCACCGGCCAAAACCGACCACGGCGACCCAATTTACTCCGGCGTCATCCGCCCGTCTCGGCCACCCTCGGCTCGCCTATAAAAGGGACCCCCGAGCCCCTCCAGCTTCACCACTCGCCTCCACCGCCACCCAATCTTCCTCCTAGCCACCCACCAGACCACGAGAGGGTCTTCTTCTCCCTCTCCGGCCACCGCTCCGCCGCCTCTGTCCACGAACCAAACCTCACCCCTACTCCACCAGAGCCACCCAAACTCCGCCAGTCCACCTCTTTTCCACCACCACGTCGAACCCCTAAGCCAATTCCAACCCCAAAGCCCTCTCCGACGAGCCCCAACTCCACCCGAACCACCGTCCGCCGGCGTCGAGCTCACCGCCGTTCAGGTGATCGCCGGTGGCCACCTCCACCACCCACCGATGCGGAAGTCCACGCTGGTCACATTGCGACCAGCGCCGGGCTCTGAAACCCCGGCGATCGTCGCCGGCGATCGCCGCCTCCTCTCTGTACACGCGCGCGAGCGCTCAATTCAAACCTGACGGGTGGCCCCCACCCGTCAGCTCTCTCTCCTTTTTTCGGCAGCTTAAAGGAAAACATATTTTCCTGTTTACGTCTTCTCTACTGGGAAACGTACTGAGGCCGAAGCATTTTCTTTTTAAAAACAGCTCAGGGGCTTCTGTTTTGCAGAAAGACCCCTGGTTTTAAAAAGTTAATAACTTTTAAACTATGGCCCCAAATGAATTGATTCTTTTTGCTAAATTTTTCTTTTTCTCACTAGTTTCTTTTAGATTTATTTAAAAATATTTTGAGAACATTTTTCTGTACTGTGTTGGAATTCTTATTCGAATTCAAATTTGAATTTTCAGAAAAAGAAGAGGGATCTTTTATTTCAGAGGGGTTTTCTCCTGACTATTTTGGACAAGGCAAGCATCTTGAACACTTGATATGATGATTGCATAGTAAGTTATTTTCTAGGATAGTTTAAGCTTGACTATGTTGAATTCAAATTTAACTTGCATAATGCTAGTAGTGCATACATGGTCATGTGCATATTTTCTCTTGCATGCATCCCACTTGCAACATGCATAAGTTATGAGAACCCAGGAGTGTGCTCCTGCTTGGACGTGCCGGTGGGCACGGGCCATTTTTGACACGGTGGTGTCATGTGATATATGTGGAAACAGGCAAGGGTTGTGGCCCTGTCCTGGTGATATGATTGAAAGAATACTTTGTTGTGCTAACCCCTGCAGGAAACATAAGCCTCCTGAGTCGACCGTAGATCGAGTCTTGTTCCGGTAACCCCCATACTTGTTTCGTGCTACCACTTGTCCCTGCCTCGGGTAGGGTATGGTTTAGTAAGTTGTTAACCCCTTTCCGTGCACACACCGTACAGAGGGCTACGATGAAGGTTTCCACGACGGTGGACTAAATCCTGTCATCGGGTCAGGGGGCATGGGTGTTTCCGGCTGTCGTGATGCCGAGAGGGAGTGTACCCTTGTAATCCGCGCGTATAAATAGTGATCCCATGCTCTTGGAGGTTGTAGCCTCTTCGACTTAGAGTTTTTCTGGAACGATGCTTTGGGTGATTCCTGGCATCTGAACGGATTTTCTGGTGTGTGCTGGTTAGGTGTGTTTTCATCCCAAAGACCATAATGGGAATTAGTCAGTGTCACGATACTGACTAAAGAAATCCTATACTTGTGGGTAAAGAGTACACCCTCTGCAGAGTCATATCTATTCGAATAGCCGTGTCCGCGGTTAAGGACTACAGTCTGGGTTGGTCAAGTGTCGGTCTTAGAGTCGGTCTCCGGAGGAAATAGTTTAAAATTGAGCATGGTGTATTTTGCAGGTTAATTTTTACTGCTACTGGTGTTGTTATGAATATTATGGATGATATGATTATTATTGTGGACTAACCCGTTTCTCTTATTTTATTTCCAGAGTGTCTCAGGGGCTGGCTGGACTACCCCGGGCACTCGCCTTTATTTTCAAGTCCTTTTGTGGCGTCCCTCGAGTTTCAGGCGGTTTATCACGCCACTACTCTTGTGGACACCCGACTGGCATTTCTTTTCAAGTCCTTTTGTGGCGTCCCTCGAGTTTCAGGCGGTTTATCACGCCACTACTCTTGTGGACACCCGACTGGCATTTCTTTTCAAGTCCTTTCGTGGCGTTGCCTGAGTTCTCGGATGGTATCGTCCGATTTCTCTTTTAAACACCCGACTGGCATTTCTCTTCAAGACCGACCGTGGTGTCACTTGACATCCGACCGGCATTTCTTTATATTTTATTGATACTAATATTTATTTTCTGCACTAACTATTATTCACCATGCCATGTTTTAATTCCTGTCAGCATGCATTTAATATAAGTCTATCATGAGCACATGCATATAGTTTAATTCATCATGACCATATAATTGTTTGCTGCATTTGTTATACCATTTGTCCATGATGTTTGCGAGTACATTCAAACGTACTCACAGGCTTGTCCCTGGCTATTTACTTGGCCAGGTTAGGAGTTCTACGGGGAAAACCACAGCGACGTCCGTGCGAAGCCTAGGAGTACAGCCACGCGGGATAGGAGTTATCCGGGTCAGCTGTTCCTGTGGGAATGGAGCCCCATCGATGTGGAGATCCACAAGCCAATTCCTTCATCCACCACCGGAGTCATTGTTGTATCAGTAGACCTTTATGGTCTTGTATCAAATTCTTGTAAATGCTTGGTAATCTGTAACAAGGATGTGTCCACCAGTAACAGTAATCCTGGGCTGGTGAATGACACTAGGGGTTAATTTCTGGAATACTGTGTTCCCGAAATCCGGCCCCGACAAAGTGGACAACTCGGTGAGACCGATAGTTCAAATAATGTGAACGTTGGGATTTTCGGTGGGACCGAATATACAATCTCGGTTAGTCCGATTCGTGCAATGACAAGAGCATGCCAGTTTCGGTGGGACCGACTTCATCATCTCGGTGACACCGATTTGATGACAGAAGGTTACAGAAACTTGGCAACTCATGTTTCGGTGAGACCGAGTTCAGAATCGGAAAATCCGAGTTTACTAGGGTTTGGCTTATGGCTGAGGTGGTTCATCTCGGTGTGACTAAGTTTGGAATATCGGTGGGACCGAGACTAGTTATGAGTGTCTATGGCAGTGAAAGTTGCTGATAGTTTAGGGGATGTATCACTAAGCACTTGAGCAACCAGATCATCATCATAACCTCATCCCCTTTTAATAGTATTGGCTTTTCCTATGGACTCAATGTGATCTTTGATCACTAAACCAAATGGAGTCTTGAGCTTTTGCCAATGCTTGCCTTAGCATTTTGGGGGGTCCACTTCTTCAGTCCTTGCCATACCCATATCACTGAACTCTCTGAAATGATTCTCAAGTAACTATTAGTTCAATGATATATATATTGTTATTAATTACCAAAACCACCCGGGGATTAGTTGCACTTTCAATCTCCCCCTTTTTGGTAATTGATGACAACATATAGATCAAAGCTTCGACAAAGGATATAATCAATGAATAATGTCGTCGCTTTGAGAAGTATGTGATAAGCAAGAGCTCCCCCTAAATTTGTGCATTATTTAAGATTTGCGTTTGAATGCAAATGCACAATCGATTAGGATCATGGGTCGCTCTTCCATGTCACATACATCTTGGTGGAGCGCACAAAATGATAAGAATGAACAGCATGCACCCAATCACCAAGACATGAGTAAATGGTCATACGAGATAGGAATGGCATATGATAAGCATTAAGCACACATTAAAGCATAGTACGACCAAGCACTCATTAAGGTAGAATCAAACGGAGTATCAAACACACTGAATGTCTCGAAAACCAAAAGTATCTCAAAGAAACCGCAAAAGAACGAAAGAGCAAAAGCGCAAAGACAACAGCACTCTCTCTCTCGAAGCCCTATGATCTATACAATTTCTCCCCCTTTGGCAACAAGTTACCAAAAAGTTCGAAAAAGCATAGAGCTAAGCGTCACTGTGGACTCTGCTGGCGGCTCCCGTCTGGGTTGATGTCGGAGAGGATATGACAGCATCGGCGAAGACTTCAGCTGATGTCTGTGCTGGAGGAGTGGACACTGGAGCTGGAGCTGGAGTAGGAGCAACTGCTGGAACTGTGGGAGGTGCTGAAGCTGTAGTCCTGGTGTCAGTCACTGGAATAGCAGCTGATCGGGATCCTTTGGGAACCGGAGCAGTCTGTCGATGAGAATCCTGGACTAAGTCATCCTGCAACTCACGCATAAGCTCTGCCTTGTCCTGCTTTGCTTCCTCAATGTCTGCCTCGAGCTTGTTGACGGTCACTTGTACTTCAGTCAGCTTCACGTCCAAAACGTGGATCTTCTCGTCAACAATCCTGTCTAAGCTCTCCTGAGACTGTTCAATGCTGGCCAGGCGTTGTTCAATCCTTTGAGTAGCTTCAAGAATTTGCTCTCCGAAACTCTTTGGTTTAGCTGCTGCTGCTGCTGCTGCTGCTTCCTTGTCAGCTTTGGCTTTCTTAGCAGCTGCGATCTTGGCTTGACCTTCAACAGATGTCGGATCCTCCTCATCCATCACAACAACATTGTCTTCATGCTCTGGCTGCAACGGTAAATGTTCTCTATCCAACAAAAATGTGCCCGTGCCAAACTTGGCATTGATAAGCATCTGAATCTGCGGGGCAAATCCACATGACCTTTTCTGGACAGCTGCAGTCCTCTTAATGGTCTCTACCATCAAGTCCATCACCTTGAAAGGTGCTCTCTCATCAAGTATGTGCAGCATGTTGATAGAGTATCCTCTGATCATGCGATCATCTCCAGATTTGGGCATCAAGGTATGCCTCAAAATGGTATTAGTGGTAGGTAAGCCTGCCTGGAGATGGTAGACTGAGCCGAGCTTCCAGATTTCCAAATCCTCTGCTGGAACCTCTTTGTACATGTTTTTCATGGATTCATGATTCTTCTTTGGAATCCCATATACATCAATATCATCTTCTCGTTGCACTGGAGCATTCAGAATTTCTGCCCATTCTTCAACAGAAGAAGAAAACCTTTGACCTTCAGTCATCCACATAATCTTTCCATCACGGTAGAAGTGAGTTGTGGCATAAAATTGCATTATCATCTCATCGTTCCAACTGGTCAATTTCTGACCTACAAAATCTGCAACTCCACATGCAGTGAAACTTTCATGCACATGTGGAAAGAAATCTCTGTGCTCTTCGCTGTCAATGTACTTCCAGTCAACATATCTGGTGTCTGCGACTATGGGCTTCTTGTCCATCAGCACGGTCTCATAGAAGTCCTGCTGCTCTCTGGTGTGAAATCTGGGATCTACAACAGTTCTTCTCCTCACGGCATATGGGTCAGTTTGTCTCCATAGCCTGAGACCTCTATCTTTCCTTGCCTTCATATCCTCAGCTTGAGGATGAGCATCATTATGGAGTGGCAGTTTTGGACGAAGTTTCAGCAAAACTGGTCCTTCATCATCAGACTCAGCTGGTGGCACATCATCCTTGTTCTTTTCAGACGCTGGAATGTTTCTGATGGTCCTCTTGGGCTTGGCAGCAGGCTTTGCTGGAGCTGCCTTAGCTGGAGTAGGTTTCTTGGGCTTTGATGTGGCTCCAGCCTTAATGGCATCACCCATGAGCTTCGGCTTCTGAGGAGGAGGCTGGGGTGCTTCCTCATCCTCATCCTCTACTGCTGCATCTGCATGAGGATCAATATACATATCTGCTCTAGCTCCTGACACATGCACTATCCTCTTTCTCTTGGTAGTTTTCTTGACTTTGCTTGCAGCTGCCTCTCCCAAATTCAGCTTCTTAGCAACAGTTGACTGCTTGACTTTGCTGGTGCCCTTCTTAGATTGTTGATCTTGTTGCTCTTTGGCAACAACCTTCCTTTTAGGCTTTGAGGTCACCTCTTCTTCAACAACAAAATCTGAATCCTCATCATCTGAATTCCTCTTCTTTCTAGCTCTGGTGGCTGCAGGAGGCATGCCACTTGGTGTACTCCTCTCACCATCATCAGATGAGCTACTAGGATCAGGACTAGTGCCTGCCTCTGGAATGTCTGAAATGGGTGTCTCTGGCCTGTTCTCACTGTCACTGGCATCTGACATGGCTGACAACCTGTGAATAGATAAGGTGTAGGCAGAGAAGAAGAGTCATCACAAACTGCAGAAGTTTTTGCAAAAAAAAATGAGTTCAAATTCTAGTATTAAGTTTTCACAGAAGACATTTCGGTCAGACCGAGTTTAAGGTTCGATGAATCCGAAGTGTTAAACAGGAGCTTGGCACACCACTTTCGGTTTGACCGAAGTGGGTTTCGGTCCTGCCGAAAACACTAGGGTTTCACAGAATCTTCATTTCGGTCACACCGATTTTGCACAACTCGGTTGGACCGAAGGGTGCAGTGCAATGGCCATAGGCCAAATCGGTCATACCAAAAATATAAAATCAGTCTCACCGAGATGTGTTCCGCGGAAACCTAACCCTAAAACTTTTACTCGAATCTAGTTCAAACGAACCAATCTGGTGTACAGGAGGATTTCAATCGTGGCAAGATACTAGGCAATCCAAACGTGCATTGAATCGGAGATGGGAGCACGAGTGGGATCAAAACTCACCCTAACTTGGTGGAGTTTTTCTACGGCGGCAACGGCGCGGAGGAGATGGCCGTTGACGGCGACGGAGACCTGCGGCGAGGGCGCACAGGCGACGACGGCGACGATCCGGAGACCAAGGCGACGGCAGCAAGGGGTGTGGGGGCGAAACGTTTGAAGGAGGAATCAACGCGCGCGGCCCTCGGAATATATACCCCTTCGCTGTCGGTGGGACCGAGTTGTAAAACTCGGTGGCACCGAGATGGATAACTGCTAGGCAGTTATGCACTTCGGTCACGCCGAAAATCACAACTCGGTTTCACCGAGATGAAAACCTAGATCAGTCTAAATGCTTTCGGTTCGACCGAGTTTGAGTGAGTTGGTCTGACCGAAATCAATTAGAAGGTTTTGGAAATTAGCCCTTGACGGATCGGTGGCTCCGAGTGCTCCTCACCCGGAGGGTCCGAAAATGACTTGTTCAAAATTTGTGATGTAAGCATGAATAGAATTTGAGACAAGAAAGCATAGATAGCTAGGGGAGGTACTTAGGCATTCTTGTCCATCCATTTGGTCAGAAAACTCAAAACGACCAAAACAACAAATGGATGTCCTCGAATGGATAAAATCATGCATCCAACATGCTCACACAATAAGATAGCAAATGAAATATGTGTCAAACATGCACAACCAAAACTCTAGCAACTAACACACAATTTGTCGATGACTAGGTCATCTTTTTATGAGTATATTGACTTAGGAGCCAAATGAGAACATTTGATCATAGGTCATACTCATCGTTTAAGCACAAGTGGGGTTACCACTTTTACATAAAGCATTGATGTGTTCACATCATTTGAAGATGCTTTAGCTCAATTTTTAGAGCAAAGCTCCCCCTAGATGTGAGAACCCCTTTTAGAGGGTCAAACTAACCTTGGGTTGTCGTAGAAGACTTCATGTAGATGTTGAAGATGTGGATGCTCAATGTTGATGGAGATCATCAAGAGTTGGGAGCTATCCTTTGGATTCGGGCACTTTCAATACCTACATGGGTTAGTCCCACAAGGAACAAACAAGGATATCCATGGACATAGATTGAAGTTCACAATAGATGATGTCCATGAAAGCAATGATTACCTTGTCCCTTGACTTACCAACAAGAGGGTTTGTGACTCCATGAACTAGTGCACGATGTGGAAGTTGATTGCACAAGTTTTTGCCAAAATGAATGTGAGTGAAGTACATTGGCGGAGTCACCCTCAAGAACTTTCTAGTTCTTCTTCTTCGGGATCCACATCATCTTGATGGGAATCCTTGGTGTTGTAGTTGAGCTTGACGAAGTAGAACTTGACGTTTCCTTGGGAACCCACTTGACCATGGCTTGAGGTGCTTCAACAAATGCATCAATCTCCTCTTGAAGCTTGTCCTTGCCTTTTAGCTTGTGGTCTTGTGGTGGAAGGTCATCTTGAGCTTGTTCCACATTGGAAGAAGTAGGATCATACTTCTCCTTTTGAGGAACAAACTGTGGAGTAGGATATTGACCTTCTTCCCACTCAACACCTTCGGCGTTGAACTTTCGCTCAAAACCAATTCCTTGATTCTTCCGGTGCCTTCCTTGCTTGCGAACAATTTCCTCAAAGTTCTTGCTTCCGGCAAGGCTCTTGTAGACACCTTTCTCTATGATCCCTTTCAATAAACTATTGTCTTGCTCAAGTGTAACTTGGCTTGAAACATAGTTAGTGGAATCAAGAGAACTACTAGAAGCAACAACATTGGATTTAGCATGGTTATTGTTACTGCTAGAGGAAGAATTTTTCTTATGCTTGTCATGCTTAGTCTTAATGGGTGGCAAGAAATTAGACAAGAGAAGTCGTTTGGCAAGATATGAAGAACTCTTCTTTCGAAGATCGTCATTGATTGCTTTTAGAAACTCATGTTCTTGCTCTAGAGTGAGCTTCTCGAAGCGTAGCTTCTCATGAGATCTAATGAGCTCTCTATGATCTTCTTGAGTTGTTTCATGAGCTAACTTAAGAGTGTTTAGTTCTTTAGTTAGACGCTCAATCTCCTTCATAGCATTGTCATTCGACTCTTCTCGACTATAAAGACTACTAGCATGTTCATCGTTACTAGGCTCACTGGATTTATCATGCAAGAGCTCATCTTCACCAAGCAAGTCATCCTCATCACTATTGAAGTCAATGAATTCAGGGTGTGATACCTTGGGGCCTTTAGCCATGAAACATCTTCCAATTCCCTCATTTGGTGAATCAAATAAGTCATAGGAGTTGGAGTTGGAGGATACGAGAGCAAGACCGGCAACACCTTCATCTTGACTGTAGTCGGAGTCGGAGTGATAGCTTCCTTCGGATTGATTGTCGGAGTCGGAGCCGGAGACCCATTCACCTACATGAGCTTGATGTTTTCTTCTTGTGTAGCTCCTTGATGACTTGTCTTTCCTCTCTGAATCCTTGCTTCTCCGAGAGAGTCTTCGTTCATAACGATCATCTCTACTCCTTCTCTCTTTCCGAGGTGACTCATCTCTTGAGCTTCTTCTTCTTGGAGATTCTTCTCTTCTCTTGTGGGGAGCCGTACACTCATTTGAGTAGTGTCCGGGTCTTCCACAATTGTAGCAGTTTCGATCACGACTAGAAGATCTCTTTTCATCATATGATCTAGACTTTGAGCTTCTCTCTTTGCCTCTATTCTTGTAGAATTTGTTGAAGTTCTTGACCATTAGGCTTATCTCTTCATTGGAAACTAACTTGTCACTTGAGGTAGTGGGAGCATCACTTGTAGCTTTGTAAGCACCACTTGACTTGTTGTGAAGCTCTTCCTTATCCTTAAGTGTCATCTCATGAGCAACAATTCTTCCAATGACTTCGGTTGGCTTGAGAGTCTTGTAGTTTGGCATCATTTGGATCAAAGTGCACACGGTGTCATACTTTCCATCCAAAGCTCTGAGAATCTTCTTGATGATGAATCGGTCGGTCATTTCTTCGCTTCCTAAGCCGGCAATCTCATTTGTGATGAGAGCAAGCCTAGAGTACATTTCAGCGACTCCTTCACCATCCTTCATCTTGAACTTGTCAAGTTGACCTTGAAGAATATCTAGCTTTGATTCCTTCACGGACTCGGTACCTTCGTGCATTTCAACCAAAGTATCCCAAATCTCTTTTGCATTCTCAAGACGGCTGATTTTGTTGAACTCCTCGGGACACAAGGCATTGAAGAGAATGTCACAAGCTTGAGCATTGTTTTGCAACATCCGCAATTCTTCCGGTGTAGCTTCGCGATCCGGAACTTTTCCTTCCTCAAAGAATTCACCTTGCATACCAACACAAATAATGCCCCATGCGGCTGGGTTATGACCAAGAATATGCATTTTCATTTTATGCTTCCAACTAGCAAAATTTGTACCATCAAAGTAAGGACCTCTACGAAAATTACCCTCACTAGACGCCATACTCTCCTAGGTTGTGAAACCAAGCTTATGGAGTCCAATGCAATGGAAACCAATACAATGGAGACCAAAGCTCTGATACCACTTGTAGGATCGAAAGTATGTCTAGAGGGGGGGTGATTAGACTACTTGTCAATATAAAAATTCTGCCTTTTGACAAAGAACAGTTTTTGGCAGATTCACAATTATGATCAAGTCAAGCATCACCCTACACATGCAATTCTAGAGTATAGGCAGCGGAAAGTAAATTGCACATGTAGTAAAGAGAGGTGGAGAAGAGCAAACGCAATTTTGGAGACGCGATGATTTTTCCCGTGGTTCCGATAGGTGGCGCTATCGTACATCCACGTTGATGGAGACTTCAACCCACGGAGGGTAACGGCTGCGCGAGTCCACGGAGGGCTCCACCCACGAAGGGTCCACGAAGAAGCAACCTTGTCTATTCCATCATGGCCTACGCCCACGGAGGGCTAGCCTTACTCGGGGTAGATCTTCACGAAGTAGGCCATCTCCTTGCCCTTACAAACTTCTTGGTTCAACTCCACATCTCGACGACGGAGGCTCCCAAGCGACACCTAACCAATCTAGGAGGCACCACCCTCCAAAAGGTAATAGATGTTGTAGATGATGATGAACTCCTTGCTCTTGTGCTTCAAATGATAATCTCCCCAACACTCAACTCTCCTCACTGATTTGGCTGTGGTGGAAGAAAGGATTGAGTGGAAAGCAACTTGGGAAGGCTAGAGATCAAGCTTCATATGGTGGGAGTGGAGCAACTTGATCTCAACACAAGGGTAGGTAGTTCTCTTCTCAGAAATGTAAGGTAGGAGTGGTAGTTCTTTCTGATGGCTCTCTCCACGAATGAAGAGGGGGTGGAGGGATATAAATAGCCTCCACACAAAATCCAACCGTTACACACATTTGAGCAATCTCGGTGGGACCGAAGTGGACAACTCGGTGAGACTAATAGTTCAAATAATGTGAACGTTGGGATTTTCGGTGGGACCGAATATACAATCTCGGTTAGTCCGATTCGTGCAATGACAAGAGCATGCCAGTTTCGGTGGGACAGACTTCATCATCTCGGTGACACCGATTTGATGACAGAAGGTTACAGAAACTTGGCAACTCATGTTTCGGTGAGACCGAGTTCAGAATCGGAAAATCCGAGTTTACTAGGGTTTGGCTTATGGCTGAGGTGGTTCATCTCGGTGTGACTAAGTTTGGAATATCGGTGGGACCGAGACTACTTATTAGTGTCTATGGCAGTGAAAGTTGCTGATAGTTTAGGAGATGTATCACTAAGCACTTGAGCAACCAGATCATCATCATAACCTCATCCCCTTTTAATAGTATTGGCTTTTCCAATGGACTCAATGTGATCTTGGATCACTAACCCAAAAATGGAGTCTTGAGCTTTTGCCAATGCTTGCCTTAGCATTTTGGGGGGTCCACTTCTTCAGTCCTTGCCATACCCATATCACTGAACTCTCTGAAATGATTCTCAAGTAACTATTAGTTCAATGATATATATATTGTTATTAATTACCAAAACCACCCGGGGATTAGTTGCACTTTCAGAAGCAGCACAAGAAGGAGTCTGGATGAAGGAGTTCATCACCGACCTAGGAGTCATTCCAAGCGCGTCAAGCCCGATGACTCTCTTCTGTGACAACACTGGTGCTATTGCAATTACCAAGGAGCCCAGGTTTCACAAGAAGACCAAACACATCAAGCGATGTTTCAACTCCATCCGGAATTATGTTCAAGATGGAGACATGGATATTTGTAAAGTGCATACGGATCTGAATGTCGCAGAAACGTTGACTAAACCTCTTCCACGGGCAAAACATGATCAACACCAGAACTCTATGGGTGTTCGATTCATCACAATGTAACTAGATTATTGACTCTAGTGCAAGTGGGAGACTGTTGGAAATATGCCCTAGAAGCAATAATAAAAGTATTATTATTATACTTCCTTGTTCATGATAATTGTCTGTTATTCATGATTGAATTGTATTGTACGGAAACAGCGATACATGTGTGAATATATAGACCACAATGAGTCCCTGGTAAGCCTCTAGTTACCAACTCGTTGATCAACAGATGGTTACGATTTCCTGATCATGGACATAGGATGTCAGTGATAACGGGATCACATCATTAGGAGAATGATGTGATGGACAAGACCCAATCCTGAGCCTAGCACGAGATCGTATAGTTCGTAATGCATAAGCTTTTCGGTGTCAAGCATTTATTCCTTAGACCATGAGGTTGTGCAACTCCCGGATGCCGTAGGAATACTTTGGGTGTGCCAAACGTCACAACGTAACTGGGTGGCTATAAAGGTACGCAACGGGTATCTCCGAAAGTGTCTGTTGAGTTGGTACGAACCGAGAGTGGGATGTTGTCACTCCGTATAACGGAGAGGTACCTCTGGGCCCACTCGATAAGACATCATCATAATGAGCTCAAGGTGACTTAGGAGTTAGTCACGAGATGATGGATTACGGATCGAGTAAAGAGACTTGCCATGTCGAGATTGAACAAGGTATCGGGCATACGGACGATCGAATCTCGGGCAAGTACCGTACCGATGGACAAAGGGAATAACATACGGGATTGAGTGAATCCTTGGCACAGTGGTTCATCCGATGAAGATCATCGAGGAACACGTGGGAACCAACATGGGTATCCAGATCCCGCTGTTGGTTATTGATCGGAGAGTCGTCTCGGTCATGTCTGCGTGTCTCCCGAACCCGTAGGGTCTACACACTTAAGGTTCGGTGACGCTAGGGTCGTAGAGATACATGCACGTGGAAACCCGAAAGTTGTTCGGAGTCCCGGATGAGATCCCGGACGTGACGAGGAGTTCCGGAATGGTCCGGAGGTAAAGAATGATATATAGGAAGTCCAGTTTTGGCCATCGGGTGAACTCCGGGGGTCACCGGGAGTGTCCCGGGACCACCGGAGGGGTCCCGGGGGTCCATCGGGTGGGGCCACCCATCCCGGTGGGGCCCCTAGGCCGCAAGGGGAAGGGGGGCAGCCCCTGTTGGGCTGGCGCGCCCATATGGGCCCCCCCATGCGCCTAGGGTTGAAACCCTAGGGGGAGGGGGCGCCCCTATGCCTTGGGGGGCAAGATTCCCCCTGGCCGCCGCCCCACCCTGGAGATTGGATCTCCAGGGCCGGCGCCCCCCCCTTGGCCCCTATATATAGTGAGGGGGGGGAGGGCAGCCGCACCCCAAGCCTCTGGCTCCTCTCCCCCCTCCCATCACACCTCCAACTCCTCCGCAGGGCGCCGACGAAGCCCTGCAGGATTTCCCGCTGCATCCACCACCACGCCGTCGTGCTGCTGGATCTCCTACGACC
The DNA here is from genome assembly GCA_902687465.1 of Secale cereale. NCBI lineage: Eukaryota > Viridiplantae > Streptophyta > Magnoliopsida > Poales > Poaceae > Secale > Secale cereale. The sequence goes on along the minus strand of LR738715.1, from coordinate 183,577,329 downwards.
TCTCCTCCCCCCTTGCTGGATCAAGAAAGAGGTGACGTTGCTGTACCGGACGTGTGTTGAACGCGGAGGTGCCGTCCGTTCGGCGCTAGGATCATCGATGACGAAGAACGCAAAGAGTACGACTACTTCATCCATGTTCCTTCGAACGCTTCCACACGTGATCTACAAAAGGGTATGTAGATGCATTCTAATATGCTCATTGCTAGATGACTCCTTAGATTGATCTTGGGGAAACCGTAGAATTTTTTTGAATTCTGCTACGTTCCCCAACAATCTATTCGTTGTAATCTCTTTTTGCGGTGTGTTTGTCGAGATCCGATGAATTGTGAGTTTATGATCAAGATTAACTATGAGAAATATTTGGTTCTTCTCTGAAATTTTTATGTGTGCTCATAATATCCTTGGAAGTCTCTTCGAATTATTGGTTTGGTTTGGCCTACTAGATCTATAGTTCTTGCAATGAGAGAAGTGCTTGGCTTTGGGTTCAATCTTGCGGTGTCCTTTCCCAGTGACAGTAGGGGCAGCAAGGCACGTATTGTATTGTTACCATCGAGGATAAAAAGATGGGGTTTATATCATATTTCTTGAGTTTATCCCTCTACATCATGTCATCTTGCTTAAGGCCTTACTCTGTTCTTATGAACTCAATACACTAGATGCATGATGGATAGCGGTCGATGTGTGGAGTAATAGTAGTAGATGCAGAATCGTTTCGGCCTACTTGTCTCGGACGTGATGCCTATATACAATGATCATGCCTAGATAGTCTCATAATTATTCGCTTTTCTATCAATTGCTCGACAGTAATTTGTTTACCCGCCGTAGAATATCGCTATCATGAGAGAAGCCACTAGAGAAAACTATGGGCCCTAGGTCTATTCTCAACATATCAATCTACATCTACTTTACTTTTATCGCTTTTACTTTCTGTTCTTATAAACAAAAATACCAAAAATATAAACTATCATCTCTATCAGATCTCACTTTCGTAAGTGACCGTAAAGGGATTGACAACCCCTTATCGCGTTGGCTGTGAAGTTCTTATTTGTTTGTGCAGGTGCGAGGGACACACGCGTGGTCTCCTACTGGATTGATACCTTGGTTATCAAAAACTAAGGGAAATACTTACGCTACTGTTCTGCATCTCCCTTTCCTCTTCGAGGGAATACAACGCAAGCTCGAGAAGTAGCATGGAGTAATAATAGTTGATGCAAAATCGTTTCGGTCTACTTGTCACGAACGTGATGCCTATATACAATGATCATGTCTAGATATTCTCATAACTATGCGCTTTTCCATCAATTGCTCGATCGTGATTCGTTCACCCACCATAGAAATCTGCTATCATGAGAGAAGCCACTAGTGAAACCAATGGCCCCCGGGTCTATCTTCATCATATTAATCTTCCATCAACTATTTTTCTTTACTTTACTTTTGTTTTGCAATATTTACTTTCAATCTTTATATCAAAAATACCTAAAATATTATCTTATCATCTCTATCAATTCTCACTTTTGTAAGTGACCGAGAAGGGATTGACAACCCCTTTTATCGCGTTGGCTGCAAAGTTCCTATTTGTTTGTGCAGGTATGAGGGACTCGCGCATGGTCTCCTACTGGATGTATATCTTACTTCTCAAAAACCGAGGAATACTTACGCTACTGTGCTGCATCACCCTTTCCTCTTCGAGGGAATGCAACGCAAGCTCGAGAAGTAGCAAGTGGTCATCCACGTCATTGCATAATTTGGGTACACAAAGGAGACTACAGCACACCCACACTTCTTAATCGAGCAAGTTTAGCAATTAAACAAAGCTAGCTGACCTAAACATTACTCTAACAAATTTAAGACCGGTGCTCTTAATTAAACAAAACGAATAGTACTACTATGGCTGGTGCTCGTCGATCTTCGCCGCCGCCTGCATGTCCAGCTCGCGCTCGACGGTCTCCTGGGGAAGGGGCTCCATGGAATCCATCGCACCATACTCGGCAAGCATCTCGCCATCCGCGTCCGCCATCTCTTTGGAAAAGGCCGCCACGAGCTGGGCGTGGGCGGACGCGATCTGGGCTTGGACGGGCTCCTTCGTCACAAGGTATGCGGTGGACGAACGAACAGCTGCTTGAATGCTCTCGGCGATTGCCAGCACTTCAGCCATGGGTTACCGACCGTTGTTGGAGAAGCTTCATTCGATTTGTGCGGTGACCGCCAGGAGCTGGGCGTGGGCGGCCTCGACATGGTCGTGGGCGGCCTCCATCAGGGCTAAGTCCGCCACTTCAGAACGGATAGCTGCTATGCCGATCTCGCCAGTTGTTATCCCCGAGGCACATGTTGTTGTCGCCACCTTAGAAGCAACATCGGCCGTTTGGGCAGCCTTTGCCGCCCGGTCACAAATTGCGGCCGCGCTCATGGACCTTGTTAGCACGCGCATGGCGGCTGCGGCCGTGCTCTGGCCGGAGTGGTCCACCGAAGTTTCCCTCACGACGCGGGGCCACGTGCCCATCTTTCACCGGTGATGATTGAACAGTGAAATGATATTTCGGGAGTGAGCTAGTGTGCTTGAGACGCCGGCTATGGACTATAGCCGACGCACCTTCTCGCGTAAGCCATAGGCGAACTATACACCGATGATGCTCCAAGATATTTTGTACTACATCTCACAGGGTTGCTGATAATCAACTATGTGCGATCTACTTGATTTTTCATCTTGATTTGAATTACATAATGGGGTTACAGCGGCAATGGACGGTGTTCGAATTGCTAGACCTTTTATCTAGAGTGAACATGCAACTATATGTGTGTCGTAAAAGAATTGGAATTATTCAGGGTTCATTTGAACATTTTGTACATTAAATTGGTTTTCTTAACCATTTCAGGTGAACAATTCAAATTTGAACTACATGCACATGCTCTAGTGCATATAAATTGGTTGGAAAATCAAATCTGTGTCCCAGGGTGCAAGCTTAGGTCCCATGCAAGAAATGGGAATGAATTTCAAACACCGGGGCACCGTTGATTGCCGGCAAAACATTGAGATGCCTGGTTTTTAAATTCTAGTAAATCCAAAACTCGTCTGAAATTCATGAAACTTGGCATGCTATCATGGAGCGTCATCAACATGCCGTGGTACAAATTTTGTCCCATCTGGGGCAGGTTTGGGTATATGCTTCTCACAACAAGCAAGATGGTTTTTGGTAGAGAACGTCCCACCTTTGGGGACGAAACGATATCCATTGCCTCTTATTGCTTTCAATTTTTTTTCTTGTGTCAACATAGAACAACATGAGTGTTGTGTGGTTTATTTTTATTTTTCGGGGTTCGTTTGGAAAATTTTATGCATTAACTGAGTTTTCAATGCATTTTATGTGCATAATTCAAATTTGAACTACATGCACATGCTCTAGTGCATATAAATTGGTTGTAAAATCAAATAAGTGTCCTTGGGTGCATGCTGGGGTCCCATGCAAGAAATGGGAATGAATTTCAAACACCAGGGCACCATTGATTGCCGGCAAAACATAATAAATGCAAACTCGTATGAAATTCATGAAACTTGGCATAATATCATGGAGCGGCATTAACATGCCGTGGTACAATTTTTTTCCTGTTTGGGGCAGGTTTGGGTATATGCTTCTCACAAACCGGAGCTTCTCACAACAAGCATGATGGATTTCGGTAGGGAACGTCCCACCTTTGGGGACGAAACGATATCCATTGCCTCTTATTGCTTTCAAATTTTTTTCTCGTGTCAACATAGAACAACATGAGTGTTGTGTAATTTTTTGTCATTTTTCGTGGTTCGTTTGGACATATTTATGCATTAACTGAGTTTTCAATGCATTTCATGTGCATAATTCAAATTTGAACTACATGCACATGCTCCTGTGCATATAAATTGGTGGAAAAATCAAATATGTGTCCTTGGGTACATGCTTAGGTCCCATGCACGAAATGGGAATGAATTTCAAACACCAGGGCACCATTGATTGCCGGCAAAACCATTGAGATGCCTGGTTTTTAAATTCTAGTAAATCCAAAACTCGTCTGAGATTCATGAAACTTGGCATGCTATCATAGAGCGGCATCAACATGCCGTGGTACAAATTTTGTCCCATTTGGGGCAGGTTAGGGTACATGCTTCTCACAAACCGAAGCTTCTCACAACAACCATGATGGTTTTCGGTAGGGAACGTCCCACCTTTGGGGATGAAACGATATCCATTTCCTCCTATTGCTTCCAATTTTTTTTTTCGTGTCAACATAGAACAACAGGAGTGTTGTGTGATTTTTTTGTGATTTTTTGGTGTTCGTTTGGACATTTTTATGCATTAACTGAGTTTTGAATGCATTTTACATGCATAATTCAAACTTGAACTACATGCACATGCTCCAGTGCATATAAATTGGTTGAAAAATCAAATATGTGTCCTTGGGGTGCATGCTTAGGTCCCATGCAACAAATGGGAATGAATTTCAAACACCGGGGCACCGTTGATTGCCGGCAAACCATTGAGGTGCCTAGTTTTTAAATTCTACTAAATCCAAAACTCGTCTGAAATTCATGAAACTTGGCATGCTATCATGGAGCGGCATCAACATGTCGTGGTACAAATTTTGTCCCATTTGGGGCAGGTTAGGGTATATGCTTCTCACAAACCGGAGCTTCTCACAACAAGCATGATGCTTTTCGGTAGGGAACGTCCCTCCTTTGGGGACGAAACGATATCCATTGCCTCTTATTGCTTTCAAATTCTTTCTCGTGTCAACATAGAACAACAGGAGTGTTGTGTGATTTTTCGGGGTTCGTTTGGACATTTTTATGGATTAACTGAGTTGTCAATGATTTTATGTGCATAATTCAAATTTGAACTACATGCACATGCTCCAGTGCATATAAATTGGTTGGAAAATCAAATATGTGTCCTTGGATGCATGCTTAGGTCCCATGCAAGAAATGGGAATGAATTTCAAACATCGAGGCACCGTTGATTGAGACAAAACATTGAGATGCCTGGTTTTTAAATTCTAGTAAATCCAAAACTCGTCTGAAATTCATGAAACTTGGCATGCTATCATGGAGCGGAATCAACATGCCGTGGTACAAATTTTGTCCCTTTTGGGCCAGGTTTGGGTATATGCTTCTCACAAACCGGAGCTTCTCACAACAAGCATGATGGTTTTCGGTAGGGAACGTGCCACCTTTGGGGATGAAATGATATCCATTGCCTCTTATTGCTTTCAAAATTTTTTCTCGTGCCAACATAGAACAACATGAGTGTTGTGTGTTATTTTGTGATTTTTCGGGGTTCGTTTGGACATTTTTATGCATTAACTGAGTTTTCAATGCATTTTATGTGCATAACTCAAATTTGAACTACATGCACATGCTCCAGTGCATATAAATTGGTTGAAAAATCAAATATGTGTCCTTGGGTGCATGCTTAGGTCCCATGGAAGAAATGGGAATGAATTTCGAAGACCGGGGCACCGTTGATTGCCGGCAAAACATTGAGTTGCCTTGCTTGAAAATTCTAGTAAATCCAAAACTCGTCTGAAAATTCATGAAACTTGGCATGCTATCATGGAGCGGCATCAACATGCCTTGGTACAAATTTTGTCCCATTTGGGGCAGGTTAGGGTATATGCTTCTCACAAACCGGAGCTTCGCACAACAAGCATGATGCTTTTTTGGTAGGGAACGTACCACCTGTGGGTACGAAATGATATCCATTGCTTCTAATTGCTTTCAAATATTTTTCTTGTGTCAACAAAGAACAACAGGAGTGTTGTATAAATTTTTGTGATTTTTCGGGGTGCATTTGGACATTTTTATGCATTAACTGAGTTTTCAATGCATTTATGTGCATAATTTAAATTTGAACTACATGCACATGCTCCAGTGCATATAAATTGGTTGAAAAATCAAATATGTGTCATTGGGTGCATGCTTAGGTCCCATGCAACAAATGGGAATGAATTTCAATCACCAGGGCACCTTTGATTGCCGGCAAAACTTTGAGATGCCTCGTTTTTAAATACTAGTAAATCCAAAACTCGTTTGAAATTCATGAAACTTGGCATGCTATCATGGAGTGGCATCAACATGCCGTGGTACAATTTTTGTCCCATTTGGGGCAGGTTAGGATATATACTTCTCACAAGCCGGAGCTTCTCACAACAAGCATGATGCTTTTTGGTAGGGAACGTCCCACCTTTGGGGACGAAACGATATCCATTGCCTCTTATTGCTTTCAATTTTTTTTCTTGTGTCAACATAGAACAACAGGAGTGTTATGTGATTTTTCGGGGTTTGTTTGGACATTTTTATCCATTAACTGAGTTTTCAATGCATTTATGTGCATAATTCAAATTTGAACTACATGCACATGCTCCAGTGCATATAAATTGGTTGAAAAATCAAATATGTGTCCTTGTGTGCATGCTTAGGTCCCATGCAAGAAATGGGAATGCATTTCAAACACCAGGGCACCGTTGATTGCCGGCAAAACATCAAGATGCCTGGTTTTTAAATTCTAATAAATCCAAAATTTTGTTAACCATTCACGTGACGCCATGTGTCTTGGTTTTAATGGTTGTAGGAGGTGCCGTGCGGACAGCTGCTTGACCTTGACTGAACGGGAGGCGTGCGAGCGTCGTCCGGTGCGCAGGGTGACAAAGAGGCGTGCAAGCTGTGCTCAAGTGCGCAGGCTGACCGGGTAGCGTATGAGCTATACGCTGCGCAGGCTCACTGGGTGTCAGGCCCAAGATGCTATTCTATCCCGATCACGTGACACTTACGTGATTGGGGCACAACTGCATTTCGGGCGCTTAGCAAGATGGATATCATTACATCGTAGAATTACATAGATACATGGGGGATACAACAATACATACAAGTCACATGAATACAACAACATCATACAAGGCATCCGACTACGGATGCAAACATGAAAAGCACAACGACATCCATCTGCTATCCCAGGCTGCCGACTCGGAACCTAACCCAAGACTGAAGAAGAAGAAGAAGAAAGAACTCCACACAAAGGACATCGCTCTCGCGTCAAGTCATCGGAAACCTGCACCTGCAACTGTTGTTGTAGTATCTGTGAGCCATGAGGACTCAGCAATCCCATAACCATGGGTAACAAGACTAGCAAAGCTAAATAGGTAGGAAGTGGTAAGGTGGTGAGGTTGCAACAGCGACTAAGCAAAAGTATGGTGGCTAACTTACGAGTACAAGAATAAGATGAGCATCTACGCAAGCGGTCGCAAACTCGTAGTGATCGCTAAAGATCCTGAACTACCTACGAGTCAAACTTAACCCCACCGTGTTCTCTTCTCAAAATGAAAAGAGACAGTCACGATTACTCACGCAGTTGTGTGTTTTTACTTCGGATCCTCTGTCAAGTTTTCTACAACCGGACATTAACAAATTCCAATCTGCCACATAACCGCGGGCACGGCTTTCGAAAGATCATAACCCTGCAGGGGTGTCCCAACTTAGCCCATCACAAGCTCTCACGATCTGCAGAAGTAATAATAATATTACCCCTTATCTTAGGGAAGGCCCGATCAGACTCGAAATTCCCGGTGCACAAGACATTTCGACAATGGTAAAACAAGTCCAGCAAGACCTCCCGGCGTGCCGACACCCTGATAGTAGCCGCGCGTATCTCGTCTCAGGCCACAACCGGATGGGACATCCTACGATTAAAACCAGCCCTCGGGTTTCCCCCAGGTGGCCCCGCAGTCTGCCCGTTTGGGACCAACACCATCAGCACTGGCCCCCCTGCTATGTAGAAAGAATCCTCGGGTAGCGCTAACTCCCTATGCAATTAATTAATTAATTAAGTTGTTATTATGAGCAAATTAAAACCAATGTTGGGCCTTGCTGGAGGAGTTTTATTCAAAGACGAACTGTCAAGGGGTCCCCATATACCCAACCGTGTAAGGAACACAAAATCAAGGAACATAACCCCGGTTTATCAGCTCCTAAGGTGGCATGAGTGGAACAAAACACCGAGCAAAAGGCCAAGCCTTCCACCCATTGCCAAATATATAGGTGTGTTAATAATAATAATAGATATTGTGATATTCCCAACACATCAAGCTCCAACATGGAGCAAATCTTCATCTTCACCTGCAACTAACAATGCTATAAGAGGGGCTGAGCAAGCGGGTAGCATAGCCAAACAACGGTGTGCTGGGAAGGTGTCAAAAGGTTAGAGGTTTCATGGCAACAAGGAGAGGGCTGACAATAAATGATGGGTAGCGCGACATATAACGATAGCATCGAGACAACTAAGCATGGCAATGATAGTAAAGGTATCCAAGGTGATGGTCATATTTCCTGAGATCCCACAAAGAAGAAGAAATGAGTCCATGAAGAATACGAAGAAGAAGCCTTGAAGACGAACCACGTGTAGACGAACGAATCCTCACGATCGCAACGGAAAAGAACTAGCGAGAAGAAAGCACACAACAAGGCAAACACACAACACAAGAACATGACAATATGCTCAACCAAGTATGATGCAAGACAAGTCTATATGATGCAATTCATGGCAAGGGATGAAGCACACGAGAACAACATAAACCAACAAGTTTAAATGAGGCCGGAAACTACACATAACAAATCCGGTAAGTCCTCATATGCACATTTTGAATTTGGTCCAGATCTGAACAAACCTTAAGTTCAAGTTGTTAAACAGCAAGTTAACATGCACCATGATGATCTACACGAAATTCTAGTCAAGTTTCATATAAAGTTTGTTTAATTCGGAGCTACGGCCTAGAAGATATGAGCAAAACAAGACAAGCATGGCAACGGTGCAAGATGCACCCAAACATCAAGCTAACACACTCCAATCATGAAAAGAACATGATATTATGCTTCTACATGCAAAATCACACAAGTTTCATATAGGACACACTCAAAACGGAGCAACGGGCTAAAAGATACAAGCAAAACAAGTTACAATGCAAAGTGAAGTTAACAGCCACATAGCAACTTTGGAGCAAGGTAGATATATGCTACAACACCCAAACATGATAACAAGAGGCATGGATGTGAAGTAGACATGATACCTAACAATCAAGAACTTAGATCACACCCAAAAGCTTGCTAGAACACATCTAAACAAGCATGACAAGTTGCAATAAATTTATCCAGACTTAGTCAAAATCTGGGAAGGCAAAAACATCATCACGATGCTGCTTTCGGAGGCACAAAACAACATGCATATCAACTCTACTAAGTATATAAAGATCATGGACATGTAGTAGACATATCATACATCAAACCACTCCATTGGAGCAACTCCATAGGAGGCATGGATCAATAACAACAAGCTTCACCAAATTGATCATGCTGATAAAAGTCTGACAGGTAAAATTTATAGCAACTTGAGAGCAAGAAATAAATAAGCTACAGCAGGTCATATAGGCAAAGTAAGGCATGGATGGATAGAGCATAACATGGACAACAAGACATGATCATTGGCCACTCCAAAACAAGCATGGATTTGAGTGAGGCATCAAGCAAACATAGCATCAGGTTTAACAGATTCCAGACTTAGCAGTTTTTTTCACTAAGTATAAAACAACAACAACGACATGGCATGTTTACAAGCTTTTTTAAGTCACCTCAAGGCATATCATGGAAAATGGATTGCACCACAACAAAGACCATATGATTGTTCTTCTAAAACATATAGACATGTGGCATGAAGACAAACACTTCAATAACAATTAACAAGTGAAAACAGCATCTCATAACAAGTTTCAGCACTTAACAGCCACATACACTTTTGCAACAGAGATTAACATAGCAATATGGCACCTAACATGAATGCTACAGCAACCATCATGTAGAGCACTTCACAATGAACATTTTGACATATCGTATGCTCCATTTGGATAAACATGCACAAAGTTACAAGCATCACAGGTATGCCACAAAATTACAGTTAGCAGCAGTTTTAAACTTATAGCACTCTTGCAACGAGGATTAGAGCATCAAGATGAACTCAAACAAGCATGCCACAATGGAACAAAATGAAGAGCATATCACAACGATCATTTTGATATATCATTCACTCAATTTGGACATACACACAAAAAGTTACAACATCACAAAGTATGCATCAGAATATGAAGTTTTGGGGACTTGGAAGAAAAAGCAACCTCTCGGGGTGGACATGTCCAGAGGGCATCGGACACGTCCGACGGGCTGGGCCCACATGCAGTGACACGGGGAGGAGGAGGAAGCGGACATGTCCGGGCACTAGGCGAACATGTCCGTCGATGGTGGCTTCAGGCCCACTGGCCAGCGGCTCAGGAGCTGGTACGCGGCCATGGCGGTCTCCGGCGGGGAGGACGGCACGGACGAGTGGCGGAGAAGGCCAAGACGGGCGCGCGGGGAGGGCCTCTGCCGGATCTCGCCGGATCCGGGCCAGAGGTGGCCGGCGGTGAGCTGCAGACGGCGGGGCGGTGCGGGATCTGGCCGGCGGCGAGCTGCTGCGGCGGCGGAGCTTGGGGTCGCGGCGGTTCCGGCGGCGAGGGGGCGGAGCCAGGGCTCGGAGGAGATGGCGGCGGCGGCTCGAGGAGGCAGAGGAGCGGGGCAGCGATGGAGTCCGCCGGCGACGGGGCTGTGCGACCAGCCGGCGGCGTGGAGCGATGGGGACGAGAAGCAGGGAGCCAGGCGCGGCTCGGGCGCACGCGCGAGCGCCTGCGGGCTGTAGCGGCGGCTCGGGCCCGCTCCGGCCTGGGGGCGGGCCGCGGCTGGGCTCCTGCGGGCCTTGGCAGGAGGAGGCAAATGTGGAGGCGAGGGGAGGCTGACGGGTGGACCCGCGCTGATGTGGTGGCAGCGCAGGTGAGGTTTGGATGGCGCCAAGTGGCGGGCTACGGCTGGGGCGCCTGATCCGAGGAAGGAGGATAGGGGGGCTAAGGTTTGCTAGTTTAGGAAGGCTAGGAGGTCTATTTATAGCATGGGGAGGCTAGGAGAGGGGGTTTTGGCTGTTTCGGAGCCATCGGATCATGATCCAACGGTGCTGGAGCGGAGGGGGAGTAGGCTGGGCCTAGTGGGCTATGAAGAGGGGTGTGGGCTGAGATGAGAGGAGAGGAGAGAGGCCCGCGGAGGTTTTCGGAGACCGAAACGTCCGACGTTTTATCCGGCTATAGTGCCACTATAGTTTAACGGTTGGGCTATCAAACGAGCTCCGAATGCGATGAAATTTGGCAGGCGGCCTATCTACACTATAATAAGACAACACGCCAAGTTTCAACCCATTCCGAGAACATTTTCCGGCCACTAAAAAATAAATATTCGGAGGCGCCGCGGGCGCGTGCGAGTGTGTCTGGGCTCAGAACGGATAACGGAAAGGACGGGCGGACTCGGATGGATGCAAGTTTTGAAAACATGATGATGCAACACACATGATGACAAGGCAAAGATGCAACACGCAAGCAGATGACGTGGCAACAGCGACGAATAACTGGCTGACACCTGGCGCACCGGTCTCGGGGTGTCACAACACTCCCCTACTAACAAGAGATCTCGTCCCGAGATCTTAGGAACGAGACGGAAGGAAAAGGAAGAACAAAGTTCTTCGAGGACAAAAGAGTGAAACCAAAGAACCTTGAGAGGTTGAGCCATTTGAACGAAAGAATGCAATGAAGATGAACGAGTTGAGAAGCCCCGATAAAAGAGGAACCAAGGTTACCGACGAGAACCAAGATCTTAATGACAAGAGAGACATTGCAACCACTCCGATTAAACGAGATAGAAAAAAGGAACTAAAATGAAGGAATTCGGGTAGCACTCCGGCTGAAATGGAAGGAATGGATATGAACTTAAGAATATGGAACGATATATGACGAGAGGAACAATGACTCGGAAGAATTGAAAGAGTGGAATGAGAAGAACGGATAAGAGAAGAACACTTCGAGCACGAATGAATTGAAAGAGCACGTTGAAAAGAAAAGCTTTAACTGAGTTGTTGAGAAAATCAACAACAAAAGAATGAGCTTGTTGTGGACTTATGGAGATCATCCAGAACTTGAGGTGATATACCGCCGCAACGAAAAGATGGATTATTTGAGAATGAAGAAATGCAAAACTCCACTTCAAAAGAATACGGAGAATTATTTACCCTCGAGAGGCAAAAGAATAATGCTTGAGCTTGATCCAAATGAATTTGATAAACACTCGAAGAATGATTTAAAACATGAGGGACCACCATAAAACTCCGGTCACAAAAGGATGATGATATAGAAATGACGGGCGGAAAGAATAAGATTAAAGCCTTGCGATGATTTAGACGAGGGTTCCGACGAGATAGCCGAGAAAACTTTGAACTCCGGAAAAGAAGAGATTAAAGCACTTGGGACTAGAATTTATTCATCAAGAATAAACTCCGAAGGAAGGAATAAATCAACTTGATGGAAAAGAATAAGAATTAAGTTATGCTTCTCCTCCACCAATTAAATTGATGAGAAGCAATGGATTTGCATACCACTTATTCACGTTGAAATGGTTAAAGAGGGATATATCGCGAACTGTTGAGCGAATCATCGTAACGAATTGAAGCCGAGTGAAGAAAAGAACGAACCACCGGGAAGAATTAAAATCGAGTGATGAAAAAGAACAAACCACCGTAAAGAACTGAAATTGAGTGAATAGAAGAGAATGAATCACCGGAAAGAATTAAAATACTTGGGGAAATTAGAATGACGAGAACGAAGAGATCATGAACTGATTAAGGAATACTTGAACGAAGCACCGGACATATGTGAGATGAACGGAGAGGCATCAATGAAGAATATTTGGAGGACGAAGTTGAAAACTGAGAACAAAGAAATCTTCTGAAAAGATGGCCTTCGGAGGTACACAAAGAAAAGAATTCATGAAATACTCCGGAAGAATGAAAAGAAGAAAGGTTGAACCGATGATTGAAAAGAATTGCAAACGATCTTGGAAAAGTCACATGACTGACGGAATCCATACTTACGTCACACTTGATAAGAATTTGAGAATAGCTCCGGAAAATTAGAAGAGTCAGGTAATATCCTGGGAATAAACATGTGGGTTATGAGCCCACCGAAGAGAAACACCGTTGAAAGGATTGAAAAGGAGATAATGGACCGGAACGTTTGAAAAACTCGAATGAGGTGACAACCTTGAATTAATTCGAACACAGTTGAATCTCCTGAGATTTCTTCGGAACTCCAGAACAATTAAATGGCGAGAGGCGAACGAGCCAGGGAAAAACATTTGAGCCGATGAAAGAATAAGAACAACACCGAGATATTGAAATTGAATCCACCGGAAAAGAAAAGAGATCAAGAATGACGAACGAGAGGAGAATTCACCAGTTGAAATAATTGAGGAAAATATTCAAAGGCTTCACATGAGTAGAATGGATACTCGATTAAGGACTCCGGTCCAAGAAGAAAAAGGGTGGGCGGGTGGGAAAAAGAAAGACAACTTCGGAAGGGGAAACAACATTGGTTGGAAAGAACCGAGGATTGAACTGTCACAGCCCTAGAATTCTGCTTTGTAACTAGTTGCATTAGTGAGTGGCACCTGATGGCTTCTCGCCCCTCGTTGGTTACCCCAAGTGGAAGGTTGAGATGTAGCGTAGCGGCAAATTTCCTTTGGCAAAGATACCAAGGATCGAATCCCGTGAGACTCCGAGGGTCGACAAGTAGGTGTCAACGGCGCCAGAAACTTAGCGGTTGACGGGACCTGCACACAGATACAGATAACTTTGCTCCCAACGAGTACAAATAGGTTGTCAATCCCTCCGGCCTTGTTGTTTACAAAGGATCAAACACAAGAGATAATAATGATAGCTATGACTGCAACTAGGAAATAAAAACAGGAAGTAAATAGAAGGTGTGATCAGCGGTAGTAATATGGACCGGGGTCCCATGATGTTCACTAGTGATGTCTCTCTCCCAAAAGACGATAAAACAGCAAAGCGAGGTAAACAAATTACAGCTGGGCAATTGATAGGATTATGTGCGCAAACCAATGCTAACTATGCTGCAAAGAAAGGTAGAGGCTCAAAAGCATGGGCGGTATGCCAAGGCAAGTAGACCGAAATCCATCTGCATCTACTACTAATCATCCACCTTGAGATATCTATCCAGAACATCTCGCTGGTATTAAGTTGCGAATCCCACCCAAAGTGTAAACTCAAAGCAACAGACAACTGCATTAAAAGAACTTTGCGTAAAGTAAACAATCCTTGCACCCGCAAGTACAAGCACCGTTGTTTTCTCCCTTGTGGCAACATCACATCCCCTAGACTCATGTTTCTGTCACTCAAGCTAGTCATCAGGGGGCATGAACCCACAATCAAGCATAACGCTCCCTCTTGGAGTTACTACCTACTACTTGGCCAAAGCTATAAACAGCAACGGAGAACATGCAAGAATTACTCAAGAACAAGGATATAAAAGAGGTGAATCAAATATATTAATCAAACACAATCTGAACATAGTCTCATAATCCATCAGATCCCAGCAAACTCAGCAAAGCAACAGCAGAAATATTACATATGTGCCTCGATCATGTAGGGCAGCTCACGAGGTCTAAACCATGAAGAGCAAAGAGGGGAGGAGAACATCACATAGCTAATGATCATGGACCCATGGTCCAAGGTGGACTACTCACGACTCATCCGGGAAGCGTCCATGGTGGTGGAGAAGCTCCCGGTGGTGGTTCTACCCTCCAGCAGGGTGCCGGGAAGAGTTCTCCTGATGCTCCCGATCTTGGAAGCGCTGCGGCGGCGGAACAGAGGCGAGATCGCGAAAAAGGGTTCTGTCCTCGAGGGTTTCGGGACGAGAGGGATATATAGGTGAAGGGGGGCAGCAAGAGGCGGAGCAGGGGCCCCAGGCACCCCCTTGGCGCGGCCAGGGTTGGGTCCGCGCCAGGTGGCCGCCTGGGCCTCCCCTGGCTCCCCTCTGGCCCATCTTTGGTTCTTCGCGAAGCTTCCTGTACGCTGATTTTTCCTGGAATTTTTGGAGCACTTTTAATATGGGGGAAACCTGAAATAGAAAAACAGCAGAAAATAGGAACTGGCACTGTGGTGCACTGAGTTAATAGGTCAGTCCAAATATGATCAAAAGTGTATGGAAGTGCATCAATATCATAGCAATATCACACAAAAGAAGCATGGAGCAAGCAGAAATTATAGATACGTTTTGGACGTATCAACATCCCCAAGCTTAATTCCTGCTCGTCCTCGAGTAGGTAAATGATAACAAGCATAATTTATGTGGTGACATGCTACCAACCATATAAGAACTTTTTAAGTAAAGCAATCAAGGCATGTAATTCAATTCAAGTCATAACAAGCAAGAGTCTATATTAGCATTGTAACAAGCAACATAAGAACATAAAGGTGCAAGAGCTCTCGCTGTCCGTGACTCGAATGTCTCCAAATGGTGTTTGCGTGCAAGAAAGGGGATAGGGATATACGAGAGAGTAAAACCTAGTTTTTGTATTGTTGAGAACTTAATCTACTAAAGTTTCACACTTGGTCTTCTTTGGAATCTTATCTTGACTCATCCCCAGACCACTAGCCAGGTACAAGTCAAAATGATCCACTCCCTTTTGATATTTTGAGCACTCATGCAATGGATGAGCGTAAGCAAGAAAGTTGACACTTAGGATGGCAAAGAGAGAAAAATGATGAAGGGGAAGACAAAAAAGGTGTGAAAGGCTCACATCAATGTGGACAATCATAGGCGAGAGAAAGCCAAATGATAGATATGATGTGAGGAGTAGGGATTGCCATGCAACAGATGCACATATGAGCTAAGGTAAGCTCTCCAATGGAACTAGTGGGGGTGCATCCAACTTGCTCACTCAAGAAGACCTAGAGCTCTTTTGAGGAGGCTCATCATTGGAATATACAAGCCAAGTTCTATAGTGTGAAGGTCCCCACATAGCTATATGCATGAATGATAATCTCTATGGAGTACCAGGTATAAGATGGAGTACGAGTGTGGATCTCTCAAAAGGAATAGTAGTGTGCCCCCTTCTCTCCTTTTATTTATTTTTCTCTTTTTTCTCTTTTATTTTTATTTTTTTGTGGCCTCAATGTCTCTTTATATTTAACTCTCATTTGTCCTCTTTGGGATCTTTTGATTTGTCCTCTTTGGGATCTTTTCCTCACTTTAGGGGCAACACTCTATATATTACAAGAAGTATAGAAGAGCTTTCACAATTTACAAAAGTACTCAACATAAAGAAAATGAAACTATCATGATGTATGCAAATGTATGCCTCTGCCGGTGTAGCAGGATATGCAATGATACTAGCGCGTCATGTAGCAATGATTAGGGCAAGGCCCAACTAGCATGCGGCTCATCGATCAAGCAAAAAGCATGTATGACATGAAGATCAAATCATGAGAAGATGGATGTTGCATGGCAATGTATCTCGGAAAGGCTATGGAAATGCCTTGATAGGTAGGTATGGTGGCTGTTTTGAGGAAGGATATAATGAGGCTTATGATGAGAGAGCGTATCGTGCCAAGGATTTGGATGCACCGACGAAGTATGCGCCAACTCTCGAGGTGAGAAAGGGCAATGCACGGTACCGAAGAGGCTAGAAAAATATGGCTAGGTGGAAGTGTCAACTTTCGAATACTCACATTAGTCCGAAGAACTCATGCACTTATTATCGGTAACTCTCAATCTAATTAGGAGGTTCACAAAGAGACAAGTACCCCGAGGAGGAGTGTATGGGGGTTTGGTTATCCTTGCGCATCCTCGACTCATGGTACGTGAGTGTACTCTAATATTCGATCCCTCCAAAGATTAGTGGTCCATCTAGTAGCTAAAGTTCTCAACTATTTTGTAGGTTTTCGAAAATAAACACGGATTGCCCAAAATACGACATCTATCACTAATAGGCTAAAGCTCTTGACACCAAAAGTTCAGACATTACTCATGGCAATACCTCAAAACTATTGCAAGTTACTACTCCCTCTGTTCACTTTTATAAGGCCTTAAAGACAATTCAGACAATGTACAAAACAGTCCATTTTTAGCTGTCTGAAATGACTTACAAAAGTGAACGGAGGGAGTACTAAAATTAAATAGCAACCTCAATTACCTACTTTAAGTTAAGACACACAACTCAGTGCAACAGGCAAACTCTCTTAACAAGATAAACATGAAAACTCAAGAGAGTTTAGCAACCAACTAAACAAAAGCTCTTTAAAAAGAAAAGCATGAAAACTAAGAGCTAAACATGACAGCAGCTATGGAAAGACAAAGAACACACACAGCAAAGATAAGCATGAAAATCCTATGTTGTGTTCTAGGTTGAAGTGGAGCGTGTTTCTCTCCCACACAAAGAAATCTAGGTTCTAACTTGTTATGAACAGCAAGCAAAGCTAAAGAAGACTAAAAAAAAGAACTAAGAGCAAGACGCTCCAAGCATAGCACATAACGTATGAAGTGATAAAATTATAGTGGAACAAAAGACGAACTGATAATTGTTGATGGAGAAGGGGATGCATGGGGTCATCCCCAAGCTTAGACGCTTGAGTCTTCTTTAATATTTCTTGGGGGTGCACGGGGGCATACCCAAGCTTAAGCGTTTGACCCTCCTGAATCTTCTTTTATCATCTTCCCTCGCACACTTGAAAACTCCCTTCATACATAACTCATCATAATCTGATTAGCGAGGTTAGTACCCACAATAAAATAATTTTTCCCTACTGGAAATAAAGATAATCTTGAAGAGCTACTATTTCTCAAGATTGCCAAAAGGTTTTTGCAAAGAAAAAGCAAGCTCAAGGTTTGCAAAACGAAGAAAAGGCAAAACAGGACAGAATCTGTGAAAAACAGACCAGCAGGTAGTAAATAATTTTTTCGGGGCACTTCTGCAACTCAAATCAAAAAACTCAGAACAGACGCTCGAAAGCCAATTGTATAGAGCACGCTATCAAAAAAAATTCAGATCAAAAAGATGAACTGGTGATTTTATTCGAATTTTTCTGTCCAAGGACAAAATCTGTTTTCTGGACAACACGTCACAACTTTTGAACTTTCTTGCAATCGGAGGCTAAACTTGGCACAAAGCTGAAAAGAAAAGATACAATGATGATGCTACTGTAGTAACAAACATCAAGACACAACAAAAGCAAAATAAAACCTAATTCGTTGTGGGCTGCCTCCCAAAAGCGCTTTCTTTTATGCCTTTAAGCTAGGCATGATGCAAAAAGAGAAGATCAAATTTTATCAAGAGTAAGAGAATAGCTAGCCCGTGTAACGGACTCAAAAGGCAACTTAATCTTCTTTCTAGGGAAGTGTTCCATCCCTTTCTTGAGAGGGAATTAGAATTTTATATTCCCCTCTTTCATGTCAATGATAGCACCAACGGTGCGAAGAAAAGGACGTCCCAAAATAACTGGACATGAAGGTTCACATTCAATATCCATAATAGTAAAATCAACGGGAACATAATTGTCATTGACAATGATAAGAACATCGTCGATCTTCCCCAAAGGTTTCTTTACGGAAGAATCAACAAGACGAACACCAAAAGAACAAGGATCAAAAGGTTTCAATTCAAACATATCATACATTCTTTTGGGCATAACGGAGGTACTAGCTCCAACATCACATAAAGCATAGCAAGAGAAGTTATTCAACTTAATTTTAATCATAGGATCCCAACTATCTTCTAGCTTTCTAGGTATGGAGGCTTCTACCCTAAGCTTCTCCTCCCTAGCTTTGATAAGAGCATTAGTGATATGCTCCATGAAGGCAAGATTAAGTGTGCTAGTGTGGGGATCTCTAGACATCTTGTGAAGAAAACTAATAACTTCAGAAAGGGTGCAATTATCAAAATCAAGGTCACTACTATCAAGTAAAGTGGTAGTAGTGTCCTTTAGGCTCACTTGTTTGGTAGCTTCTATGGTTATAGGAGTTTCTTCTTCTACGGTTGAGGTCATAGCATCACCATTAATAGGTCCAATGGGACTAGGAGTGCATTGGGTGCTAAGAATTTGGATATCCTCAACAACTTGGATAGTAGCAACAGTGTGGTGGGTAGGAAGGCTCTTAATCCTATCTTCTTCCTCCTTTTCTCTAGCCCATCTCTCTTTAAGTTTAGCCATCATCCTAATGTTTTCATTAATTTGCACTTGAATAGCATTCATAGGAGTGGTCTTCCTCTCCTCAAGAGGAGAAGTTCTAATTTTAAGCAACTCTACCTCATGGGCTAAATTGTCTACCTTCGAAGAGAGATTATCTAGTTTGTCTAGTTTTTCTTCTACACTCTTATTGAAGGCCTTTTGGGTAGTGATGAAGTCTTTAAGCATAATTTCTAGTTCAGAAGTGGAGTTCTTGGTGCTAGGATAAGCATTGTTGTTCCCATAGGAATTAGAGGGGAACGGTCTAGGGTTGCTACCAAAATTACTCCTATAAGCATTGTTATTGAAGTTGTTTCTAGAGATAAAGTTCACATCTACTTGATCTTGAGCAATCAAAGAATTTAAAGGAACATCATGAGGATCAATAGAAGATTGCTTGGAAAGTAGAGACATGATCAAGTCAACTTTTTCATTTAGGGAGGAAATCTCCTTGACAGAGTTTACCTTCCTACCTGTTGGAGCGAGTTCGGTGTGCCATTGGGAATAATTGGTCATCATCTCGTCGAGAAGTTTCGTGGCAGCACCAAGTGTAGTTGACATAAAGGTTCCTCCCGTGGCCGAATCTAACAAGTTCCGCGAGGTAAAGTTCAAGCCTGCATAAAAAGTTTGGATAACCATCCAAGTAGTCAAACCATGAGTAGGGCAGTTCTTGACAAGAGATTTCATGCGTTCCCAAGCTTGGGCAACGTGTTCATTATCCAATTGTTTAAAATTCATTATGTTACTCCTTAATTGGATAATTTTAGCAGGGGGATAGTACTTCCCAATAAAGGCATCCTTGCACTTGTCCCAAGAATCTATACTATTCCTAGGCAAGGATTGAAACCAGATTTTAGCTCCTCCTCTCAAGGAGAATGGAAAAAGCTTAAGCTTAACAATATCACCATCTACTTCTTTGTACTTTTGCATATCACAGAGCTCAACAAAATTATTTAAGTGCAAAGCAGCATCATCTCCAGCACCGGAGAATTGATCTTTCATAACTAGGTTCAGCAGAGCAGGTTTAATCTCATAAGAAGGTGCTGAAGTGGTAGGTGTAGCAATAGGCGTGCAGATAAATTCACTGTTGTTATGACTAGTGAAGTCACACAACTTGGTGTTCTCGGTGGAACCCATAGCAGCAGCAAGCAAGATAACTATTTTTGTGATTTTTGGTAAGGGACACTAAAGCAAAAACTGAAAGGTAAACTAACAAGACTAAAAAGCAAAGATAAAAGATAGCGTGCAACTCCCCTATCTTGAAGAGTGGAGTCCCCGGCAACGGCGCCAGAAACTTGCTTGATGGCTTCTCGCCCCTCGTTGGTTACCCCAAGTGGAAGGTTGAGATGTAGCATAGCGGCAAATTTCCCTTGGCAAAGATACCAAGGATCGAATCCCGTGAGACTCCGAGGGTCGACAAGTAGGTGTCAACGGCGCCAGAAACTTAGCGGTTGACGGGACCTGCACACAGATACAGATAACTTTGCTCCCAACGAGTACAGAGAGGTTGTCAATCCCTCCGGCCTTGTTGTTTACAAAGGATCAAACACAAGAGATAATAATGATAGCTATGACTGCAACTAGGAAATAAAAACAGGAAGTAAATAGAAGGTGTGATCAGCGGTGGAAATATGGACCGGGGTCCCATGATGTTCACTAGTGATGTCTCTCTCCCAAAAGACAATAAAACAGAAAATCGAGGTAAACAAATTACAGCTGGGCAATTGACAGGATTATGTGCGCAAACCAATGCTAACTATGCTGCAAAGAAAGGTATAGGCTCAAAAGCATGGGCGGTACGCCAAGGCAAGTAGACCGAAATCCATCTGCATCTACTACTAATCATCCACCTTGAGATATCTATCCAGAACATCTCGCGGGTATTAAGTTGCGAATCCCACCCAAAGTGTAAACTCAAAGCAACAAACAACTGCATTAAAAGAACTTTGCGTAAAGTAAACAATCCTTGCACCCGCAAGTACAAGCACCGTTGTTTTCTCCCTTGTGGCAACAGCACATCCCCTAGACTCATGTTTCTGTCACTCAAGCTAGTCATCAAGGGGCATGAACCCACAATCAAGCATAACGCTCCCTCTTGGAGTTACTACCTACTACTTGGCCAAAGCAATAAACAGCAACGGAGAACATGCAAGAATTACTCAAGAACAAAGATATAAAAGAGGTGAATCAAATATATTACTCAAACACAATCTGAACATAGTCTCATAATCCATCAGATCCCAGCAAACTCAGCAAAGCAACAGCAGAAAGATTACATATGTGCATCGATCATGTAGGGCAGCTCACGAGGTCTAAACCATGAAGAGCAAAGAGGGGAGGAGAACATCACATAGCTACTGATCATGGACCCATGGTCCAAGGTGGACTACTCATGACTCATCCGGGAAGCGTCCATGGTGGTGGAGAAGCTCCCGGTGGTGGTTCTCCCCTTCGGCAGGGTGCCGAGAAGAGTTCGCCTGATGCTCCCGATCTTGGAAGCGCTGCGGCGGCGGAACAGAGGCGAGATCGCGAAAAAGGGTTCTGTCCTCGAGGGTTTCGGGACGAGATGGATATATAGGCGAAGGGTGGCAGCCAGAGGCGGAGCAGGGGCCCCAGGCGCCCCCCTGGCGCGGCCAGGGGTGGGGCCACGCCAGGTGGCCGCCTGGGCCTCCCCTGGCTCCCCTCTGGCCCATCTTTGGTTCTTCGCGAAGCTTCCTGTACGCTGATTTTTCCTATATTTTTCCTGGAATTTTTGGAGCACTTTTAATATGGGGGAAACCTGAAATAGAAAAACAGCAGAAAACAGGAACTGGCACTGTGGTGCACTGAGTTAATAGGTCAGTCCAAATATGATCAAAAGTGTATGGAACTGCATCAATATCATAGCAATATCACACAAAAGAAGCATGGAGCAAGCAGAAATTATAGATACGTTTTGGACGTATCAGCACCCATGCATCATGTTTAATTTCCATTTAAATTTGAAGTGGGGAAAGTGGAAAGCCTCAGAGATCTTTTCTAAAAATGATCAACATTAAAAATTGCTTCAAACAAACCCAAGAAAATGTTCCTGTTAAGCTATAAAAATATTGGAAAGAGTTAAAATTCAAACCAATATTTTTGGAGTCTCAGGGATATATATTTTGGGCCTTTGGATTTAAACAAATAAGTATTTGACTTTTGGATAATATTCATTTATATAGAATATATTTCAAAAGGCCCTGAAATTATTTATGTGCCTTTGGAAAAGTCCAGAATGGCAACATACAAGTTTTCAGAAGGTTTTGCACTGCTTTGATTTACTTTTAAATTTGAATCAGTGGCAAAATGAATAAACAAAAGAAAACAACACAGAAAATAAAACAAAGCAGAGGCTTACCTGTAGCCGGCCCAGCCAGCAGCCCACCCAACCGGCCCGGCCCACCAGTGCCACCGTCCTCAAGCTCCTGCCAGGAGGACGACGCCGTGTCGCCCGCGCACGCACCTGAGGTTTCCACCTCCTGCTTCGTGCTGGCGGCCTCCCCTTCGAGCCTATCCGCGCCTGGAGACGCCCAGAGCCCCCTGGTTCCTTCTCCCTCACTCTCTGCTCTCTCCCTTGCCCTCTAGCACCTTCCCCGAGCTCACCGAGAGCGCTGCCGTCACCGTCGCTCGCCTTTGCCGCGGCCACTGCCACTTCTTCGCCTCGCTAACATGTCCAGAAGCACCGCCGCTATGACCACGACCGCTACACCGAGTCACGCGCCTCGGGGAGCCCTGCTTCATCTTCATGGGCGTCGTCTTCAACCTTCGGCCGACGAGAACCCCTCCGCTGCCCTGCTCGCTCTGGTCCTCCCCCGAGCGCGCCGTCTGCACCGTTGCCACCTACGTGAGCCTCTCCCTCGAACCACCTTCTCCGTTATCTCTTTTTCACGCCGTAGTTGCCGCTTCGCCGATGACCGAAACCCGCCGCCGCCCGTGTTTACCGCCGGCGATGCTCCGGTGACCATTTGGTCCCGAGCGCACGTCCAACTTGCTCGTCACAGCACGTAGATGGTTTAGGTGCCGCGCACGCATCGCCTAGGCCACCGCAGCCGCGTTCCCGCGCATGCCCGAACGCCGGCCGCCGCTGCCGAGCTCATAGCCGTCGCCTTCGGCCACAACAGGCCCGGCTGCTACCACCTTTCGACGCGCGCCGGCGAGGGCACTCCAACGCGCCCAGCCGCGGCTCGAATCGTGCCCCGTAGCGCAATCCCGAGCCCCACCGCCGCCTCTGGCCTCGCCGGCGATTAGTCGCCGGCCTAACCCCGGTTAGTTAGCGCTAATGGCATCTTCAGTGCCCATGACAGGTGGGACCAGCCCCTGTTATTTTAGTTTAGTTTTAAACCTAACTTAATTAGGCCCTGAGAGACTGACATGTGGGCCACCCCCCTTACACTTTTAGTTAGGATTAAATTAGCACTAATAGTCTCTGTTATTTAGCCTAGTCACTGACCAGTGGGTCCCAGCGTCAGGTTTGACCTGGGCTGACGCTGTTGACCCGATGACGCCATTCTGACATCAGGCTGACGCACTAATGCTTTTCTGGATTTTAAATAAATCTATTTGATTTGTTTATTTTCAGAAAATAGCCAAAACTTCTAAAAATCACAGAAAATAATCTATAACTCAGATGAAAATAATTTATATATGAAAATTGATCAGAGAAATCCAAGGAATCTGTTTATGGCATTTTCATGCATGTTTGAGTAACTTACAGCCACTGTTTAGGACAATTTGAATAAATGGCATTTGTATAATCACATATGGAGTATGAATTTGAACCTTTGGTTCAAATCAACTTCATTTAATATGGTTGCTAGTTGCACTAGCTCAATCAACAGCATATTGCCATGTCATGATGATGCATCATATTGTTGCATTGCATTGATTGTGTTCTCTCTTATTTGCCGGTGTTTGTCCCCTCTCAGTAGACGTTGTTCCGACGATGAGTTCGATGACACCGATGAAGAACTATTACTATCTTCAGAAGTGCCAGGCAAGCAGAACCCCCTTGTTCATTTCGATACAATCCCACTCTCTCGCTCCTGCTCTCTTTACTGCATTAGGACAACAACGTTTCAACTGTTACCTACTGCGGTAGTTGAACCCCTTTCCTCTGCATGACTTGTCATTGCCACAGTAAATAGTTGAAACCCACTAGCATGAGTAGGAGTTGTTTGAGCCATGTTGTGCCTACTCATTCATGCTTTCTGGTTATGCCTGCTATCGCTTAGAGTTGTGTCAGGTCTGAATCATCGGGGATGAATTGGGAAGTTATGAACATGTCCTACTGTGTGTGAGCTAAGTGTGTGAACACGATTTGGTAAAGGTAGCGGTGAGAGGCCATGTGGGAGTACATGGTGGGTTGTCTCACTGGAACCGTCCTTAAGAACTGAGTTCTGTGTAAGTTGTCCAATGACTAGCTACTACCACGCATTGGAATGCTTAAGTGCCCCTCTCGACTTATTAATCAACTCGATCTCTGTCCAGGAGTTGCAACTAGTTTCTGGTGTTTGTAGGTAGTGTTAGTAGTCTACCAAGTGGCACCCGGTACAGGTGGGCTTGGGACAGACTAGGCACCATGGCACGGTGTACCAAGCATAGATCCATCCGTCGAGGTGGGCTTGGGAACCCTGCACACATCATTTGGGGCCGTGAGCGACACCCCGACCGGATCTCCCCACGGATGGAACCCGAATAGGCGATAAACCTGGACTAGAGTCTTGTGTGGTTAGTCAGGTCGTGGCCGACACCCTCGCCAGGCTTCCGCTTGAAGGTTTCCAAGATACACGACGTGTACATGGCGGTAAGTGGTGAGAGCGTGTGTGAAGGAGTACACCACTGCAGGGTTAACATGATCTATTCGAATAGCCGGGTCCGCGGTTATGGACTTCTTGGATGCTTACTTGGTACATAGACAAGTGGAAGTGGATACTCTAAAACACGCAAGATAAGCGTGAGTGCTATGGATGGCCTTCTCGTAGGGAAACGGGAGCGGATCCACAGTGGTGTATTGATTGGTGAATATGTGGACTCGTGTGCGCCACCTCAAAGAGTTACTTGCAGTCGTAGTTTAGGATAGCCACTGAGTCAAAGCTGGCTTGCTGCAGTCAAACTCCACCACCCCTTTGTTGATACTGATGCATATGTAGTTAGTTCTGATGTAAGTCTTGCTGAGTACCTTTGTACTCACGTTTGCTTAATTTATATTTTTGCAGAGAGACTTCAGTCTCGCTAGTGGTTCCGCGTGGACTTCGACGTTTAGCTTGTTACCTCAGCTACGGTCTTGTACCCTTGGGAGGGTCTTGTAGATAGTCAGGCTTCTCAGCCTTTTTCTTTTATAGTTGTCTGTACTCAGACATGTTATGCTTCTGTAGCCTGTATGCTATGTATGTTGGGTCATGTGACCCCTGTTTGTAATAAATGCTATGATGGCTCTTCTGGGCCTTATCTATATGAGTTGTTGAGTTATGTTGTGATGCCTTGTTGTACAGCACATACTTGCATGTTATGCGTACATGTAATGTGTATTGCTATGTGTGGGATCCGACACCTAGTTGTTTACCCTTGGTAGCCTATCTTACAGGGAAATGTCTCCTAGTGCTTCCACTGAGCCTTGGTAGCTTGCTACTGCTCCGGAACACTTAGGCTGGCCGGCATGTGTCCTTCTTCGTTCCTGTGTCTGTCCCTTAGGGGAAATGTCACTCGTTGTTCCTTTAAGTCCTTGTAGCTTGCTACGACTTGGGTTCATACGTTGATGACCGACACGTTCGTTGCTGGGTCATGTATGCATGTCTCTGTAATTTAGCGCCACTTTTGGTTTATAACTAGTCATGTCGGCCCGGGTTCTCTGTCATATGGATGCTAGCGACACTATCATATACGTGTGCCAAAATGCGCAAATGGTCCCGGGCCAAGTAAGGTGGCACCCGTGGGGATACCGTGCGTGAGGCCGCAAAGTGATATGAGTTGTTACAGGCTAGACCTCTGTGACTTAGGATCGGGGTCCTGACAGCTTTGGTATCAGAGCCTGACTGCCTGTAGGATTAGTAAGCCAAACTGGTCGAAGTCGTGTCTAGAAACTCTTTAGTTATATTAAGGGAATTGATTGTGGAAGGGAACGTAAGGCTCTTTTTACTTCTTCACCTTATGACCTTCTGATCTGAGTCACCTTCTTCTTTATTCGGGGATTAAGAACTAGGCTTTCTCTTCTGCCTATCAGGATCACGTTAATTGTGGATACAACTCCCAATTCAGTTTATTCTACTTCTATGTGTTCAACTGTTGATCTCAGAACCTTGACATTGTGATGTTGAGTGGTTATGCCACCATTTTGCAAGATCTCTCAAATCTTTTGAGCATTTACAGCCGTTATGCTGTCCGAGTCATCCCAGGTCTCTTAACAATCTGATGCATTTGCAAATCATTCCTACCTGTTCTTAATGTCCTTTTAGGCCAGATTAACCACACTAGTCGGTGTGTTGAGGTACTCCGTTGCCTCGACATATAGGTTGGAGCTATTACTATGACCCTAGGTGTCTTAGAAGATCACCCAGTAATCTAGCAATGCTTTATATTCCTAGTGTGATGATTCTGGCCATTATTCTCGAAAGCATCCCGTGATGCCTTTTAGTTAGTAGGCATTCTATTCCTGGGTTCTTGAACCCAAGATTCACTCTACTTACCTCATGTTGGTAGTATTTACTCCTCCCTTTAGGATATTAGTAACCTTGTGATAGTCTTCAAGGTCCATGGTTATCGTTCTTCCAATACCATGAACCATTATGGCAGAAGTTCTCCTGAACCAAAAGACCACAACCAGAGTGCTCTCGAGTAGTACTCCATTCATATTGTGACTCTGCCAGTTCTACCTTTCTGCATGGACTATCCGGAAGAAGTATGTTGAGAGTTCGACATGCTAGTCTATGCATCCACAACTCGGAGAGTTATATGTTCCTTTGAGTTGTCCCTTTGAGTTGTATTATGACCCCGTCTATCACTTGATAGCCAGGAGTGGTTGTGCATTCGTGTTCATCGATGCCTTTTACTCTTGTGGTCCGTCAAGCCATTCTATTCCAGAATGACTAGGAGAAACAAACTCCAGTACCTTATCCATATCCTGGATTGGGTCAAAGAAGTTGTACTTCGCAGATGAAGAATGCCAATTTAGCTTTTGTTCTATTCTATCTTGGAGCATTACCATCTTTATGTCAAGAATGTCGTGGGAATTGCACCACCTCCTATGAACTCTTGATACAGTGATGCTTCTCACCATCATCATTCATTCCTCGGTCTCCGTGTTGTTGTAACTGGAATACTGACAAGTGAATCATGATGTGGGAAACCAATACTCCTAGCAACTTCGTGCCTGGTAGTTAATGGACGATAATCTCATTCTTAGTATGTTGGTTATTGAACCATCATTCTAAGATTGATCGTGCTACCTAGTCCATTTTTCTGATGCACTCTTTGATCAATGAGTTAGGATTGCATAAATCCCTCACTCTTGCGATCATATCGTCTCGCCCTGAAAAGCAAAATTGTTTGCGAGCTTAGTAACATATCGGTGGTTCATGATTTTCCAAATATCTTCTCGGAAGTATCACCAGGTTGTCACCTGACCGCTATGTTGAGCCTGTGATCAAGTTGGTTTCTTGTAACCAATCCTTCTCCAGGAATCTGTATTGCATACCCTTGAGCTAGTTAGTTAAGTTAGACAACAACTTGGAGAGTTGGAAGATAAAAGCTTGTCCGACCTAGCTCATTCCTAAGGGATATTTTGTATCTGTGTTGAAGAAAGATGGTATTTCATCGATTGATCCTCGTGATTAGTTAATGGATCTGTCATCTTATCCAAACTTTGATTTGAGTGTGGGCTATCGTCAGATCAAATCAGAACCAACGATATTCGTAATGTTGTCTTACTCGTGGTTGTTTCCTCGAGCATACACCATTATATCTTTTGGGTATGACCAATGCTATTGATTTGTTCACATAGTTGTGGAATTCCATCTTCATGGAAAACTGGATGACCTGTTGTTGAGCCCATCAACAATATTTTCATTTTATCCATGATTCATGTTGGACATCTATGTTAGTGTTGGAAACTTTTATAAGCATTATCTTCATGTCCCGTTCATGAAGCATATGTTGGATGAAAGAAGTGACTTCCTCCAATTCATGTGCATTTGATGCAAGTTGCCGCCATGAATCTGAGAAAAGATTGTTTTGCTTCTTTTGGAATCATTCCAAGTCAATTATGCATGTTTGAATGTATACTATGGGTTGGCAGATTAATTACCTCCACTCCATATGTATTCCCTAGCACACCAAGCCACTGATTGATTTGTTCAAGGAGAAGAAGTTCCATCATAAGAGCTAATCATATGACTTATGTAAAGACTTCGATATCTTCAATGATGGTTCCCCACCTGAACTCAGTAGTGTTTTATTATAAGACTACTACGTGGTCATGTTTGTCTGTGACAGCGTGTTCACATGTACGTAGCAGAACTAGCTCATGTTTTGGAGCTTACTATCGCAGTTCATTCCCTGAGAATCTCGCAACGTCGTCTCGTCGATTTGTGTTGCAAACTTTCATTTTCTTCCTAGACTTGATGAGTCTGGAATATCCTAACACCAACCAGAACTGAATCTCAGGCAGATATGATGGTTGGAGCTTTTTCCAAGAACTATAATATTGGTCTCTCGATAACCGGTAAAGTGGATGTCGTGGCCAACACACCCAACCAGAAGACCTATTATTGTAGTATCTTGATTGAAGAAGTTGGCCACCTCCCCATAGGGATTTTGTAGGATTTACTCCAACAATTGATCCTTATGGATTCTTGTGCTCCCGAAGTCCGACCTTTACTTGATGTTCAAGACACCAAACATATCTATGAATGGATTACACTAACACATCAAGGAGAACATTAGAAGCGGAGTGCTAAATGTCTCTCGGTCGATCATCCAGATTTTGCCCCTTGACTCCGCTAAGGTGAAATCTGAGAAAGTGCTATCTTCCTTTGCATCTGCATTGTTCATCGTTATTCATCATGGTAGTATGTGGTGCTTCCAGGATCCTTGACACGGATGTGGTAAAACCTTGATGAATATGGGAATGCTCAAGTTCTTGAGAGCACGCACAAGCACTAGGTGTTATCACCGACACTAACCGGGATTGCTCCCAGTGTTCTTGATTATGCGATAACCTCTCAAAGAGTAGATTCACTCTCTACTGTTGGGTTTCTTCCCAGATACCAGAATCATTCCCAGCATTTGCATTTTGTTCCCAGCTTGCACCGCCAATGTGCCAATTACCATGGGTCCCATCCATTTCCAGTGATAAGCAAAAATCACCATTATGTTGTCTTCAACAAGGTAGTCCACATCATCCATGCTAGATGGAGAATGTCATTCTTTAGGACTCCGTCAAACGAGCGATTGTGATTTGCCTCAGGCTGGTATAGAGAGTTTCAATGATCTTTGAATCAAAAGTAATTCTTTTTGCCACTTAAGGGAATAACTCTACGAGTCACCTTCACTAAGGTGCCCCGTCTGGTGACATCGATCACCATCTTCTTATGTGTGGAATTATTGCCTACCGAGTGAATCTTCATCGTTTTTTCACTCCATCCCTCCGGATGTGTGTTCTGTGTCTCAGCTCAAGAGATGTTTCAACGTCTCAATCCATGAGTTGATCTGAGTTGCTCGATCTTTGGCGAGATCGATTCCTGTAGAGTTTCTTTTGTTATCACTGTGTTGGACCAAGATCACGAAGCAAAGATGCCAAGATCAACATGATGCAATGAATCAGCAACTTCGAGGAGGACAGTTGAATCGAGAAGATTGTGATGACTTTGTGTCCCCTCTGTCTTCTTACCTCACGTCTTGAATCTCGGGACGAGATTCTTGTTTAGTGGGGGTGAGTTGTCACAGCCCTAGAATTCTGCTTTGTAACTAGTTGCATTAGTGAGTGGCACCCATGCATCATGTTTAATTTCCATTTAAATTTGAAGTGGGGAAAGTGGAAAGCCTCGGAGATCTTTTCTAAAAATGATCAACATTAAAAATTGCTTCAAATAAACCCAAGAAAATGTTCCTGTTAAGCTATAAAAATATTGGAAAGAGTTAAAATTCAAACCAATATTTTTGGAGTCTCAGGGATATATATTTTGGGCCTTTGGATTTAAACCAATAAGTATTTTACTTTTGGATAATATTCATTTATATAGAATATATTTCAAAAGGCCCTGAAATTATTTATGTGCCTTTGGAAAAGTCTAGAATGGCAACATACAAGTTTTCAGAAGGTTTTGCCCTGCTTTGATTTACTTTTAAATTTGAATCAGTGGCAAAATGAATAAACAAAAGAAAACAACACAGAAAATAAAACAGAGCAGAGGCTTACCTGTAGCCGGCCCAGCCAGCAGCCCACCCAACCGGCCCGGCCCACCAGTGCCACCGTCCTCAAGCTCCTGCCAGGAGGACGACGTCGTGTCGCCCGCGCACACACTTGAGGTTTCCACCTCCTGCTTCGTGCTGGCGGCCTCCCCTTCGAGCCTATCCGCGCCTGGAGACACCCAGAGCCCCCTCGTTCCTTCTCCCTCACTCTCTGCTCTCTCCCTCGCCCTCTAGCCCCTTCCCCGAACTCATCGAGAGCGCTGCCATCGCCATTTCTCGCCTTTGCCGCGGCCACTGCCACTTCTTCGCCTCACTGACATGTGCAGAAGCACCGCCGCTATGACCACGACCGCTACACCGAGTCACGCGCCTCGGGGAGCCCCGCTTCATCTTCATGGGCGTCGTCTTCAACCTTCGGCCGACGAGATCCCCTCCGCCGCCCTGCTCGCTCTGGTCCTCCTCCGAGCTCGCCGTCTGCACCGTTGCCACCTACGTGAGCCTCTCCCTCGAACCACCTTCTCCGTTGTCTCTTTTTCACGCCGTAGCTGCCGCTTCGCCGATGACCGAAACCCGCTGCTGCCCGTGTTTACCGTCGGCGATGCTCCGGTGACCATTTGGTCCCAGGCGCACGTCCAGCTTGCTCGTCACAGCACGTCTATGGTTTAGGTGCCGCGCACGCATCGCCTAGGCCACCGCAGCCGCGTTCCCGCGCATGCCCGAACGCCGGCCGCCACTGCCGAGCTCGTGGCCGTCGCCTCCGGCCACAACAGGCCCGGCTGCTACCACCTTTCGACGCGCGCCGGCGAGGGAACTCCAACGCGCCCATCCGCGGCTAGAACCGTGCCCCGTAGCGCAATCCCGAGCCCCACCGCCGCCTCTGGCCACGCCGGCGATTAGCCGCCGGCCTAACCCCGGTTAGTTAGCGCTAATGGCATCTTCAGTGCCCATGACAGGTGGGACCAGCCCATGTTATTTTAGTTTAGTTTTAAACCTAACTTAATTAGGCCCTGAGAGACTGACATGTGGGCCACCCCCCTGACACTTTTAGTTAGGATTAAATTAGCACTAATAGTCTCTGTTATTTAGCCTAGTCACTGACCAGTGGGTCCCAGCGTCAGGTTTGACCTGGGCCGACGTTGTTGACCCGATGACGTCATTCTGACGTCAGGCTGACACAGTAATGCTTTTCTGGATTTTAAATAAATCTATTTGATTTGTTTATTTTCAGAAAAGAGCCAAAACTTCTAAAAATCACAGAAAATAATCTATAACTCAGATGAAAATAATTTATATATGAAAATTGATCAGAAAAATACAAGGAATCTGTTTACGGCATTTTCATGCATGTTTGAATAACTTACAGCCACTGTTTAGGACAATTTGAATAAATGGCATTTGAAAAATCACATATGGAGTTTGAATTTGAACCTTTGGTTCAAATCAACTTCATTTAATATGGTTGCTAGTTGCATTAGCTCAATCAACACCATATTGCCATGTCATGATCATGCATCATATTGTTGCATTGCATTGATTGTGTTCTCTCTTATTTGCCGGTGTTTGTCCCCTCTCAGTAGACGTTGTTCCGACGATGAGTTCGATGACACCGATGAAGAACTATTACTATCTTCAGAAGTTCCAGGCAAGCAGAACCCCCTTGTTCATTCCGATACAATCCCACTCTCTCGCTCCTGCTCTCTTTACTACATTAGGACAACAACGTTTCAACTGTTACCTGCTGCGGTAGTTGAACCCCTTTCCTCTGCATGACATGTCATTGCCACAGTAAATAGTTGAAACCCACTAGCATGAGTAGGAGTTGTTTGAGCCATGTTGTGCCTACTCATTTATGCTTTCTGGTTATGCCTGCTATCGCTTAGAGTTGTGTCAGGTCTGATTCACCGGGGATGAATTGGGAAGTTATGAACATGTCCTACTATGTGTGAGCTAAGTGTGTGAACACGATTTGGTGAAGGTAGCGGTGAGAGGCCATGTGGGAGTACATGGTGGGTTGTCTCACTGGAACCGTCCTAAAGAACTGAATTATGTGTAAGTTGTCAATGACTAGCTACTACCACGCATTGGAATGCTTAAGTGCCCCTCTCGACTTATTAATCAACTCGATCTCTGTCCAGGAGTTGCAACTAGTTTCTGGTGTTTGTAGGTAGTGTTAGTACTCTACCAAGTGGCACCCGGTACAGGTGGGCTTGGGACAGACTAGGCACCGTGGCACGGTGTACCAAGCATAGATCCATCCGTCGAGGTGGGCTTGGGAACCCTGCACACATCATTTGGGGCCGTGAGCGACACCCCGGCCGGATCTCCCCACGGATGGAACCCGAATAGGCGATAAACCTGGACTAGAGTCTTGTGTGGTTAGTCAGGTTGTGGCCGACACTCTCCCAGGCTTCCGCTTGAAGGTTGCCGAGATACACGACGTGTACATGGCGGTAAGTGGCGAGAGCGTGTGTGAAGGAGTACACCCCTGCAGGGTTAACATGATCTATTTGAATAGTCGGGTTCGCGGTTATGGACTTCTTGGATGCTTACTTGGTACATAGACAAGTGGAAGTGGATACTCTAAAACACGCAAGATAAGCGTGAGCGCTATGGATGGCCTTCTTGTAGGGAAACGGGAGCGGATCCATAGTGGTGTATTGATTGGTGAATATGTGGACTCGTGTGCGCCACCTCAAAGAGTTACTTGCAGTCATAGTTTAGGATAGCCACTGAGTCAAAGCTGGCTTGCTGAAGTCAAACTCCACCACCCCTTTATTGATACTGATGCATATGTAGTTAGTTCTGATGTAAGTCTTGTTGAGTACCTTTGTACTCATGTTTGCTTAATTTATGTTTTTGCAGAGAGACTTCAGTCTCGCTAGTGGTTCCGAGTGGACTTCGACGTTTAGCTTGTTACCTCAGCTACGGTCTTGTACCCTTGGGAGGGTCTTGTAGATAGCCAGGCTTCTCAGCCTTTTTCTTTTATAGTTGTCTGTACTCGGACATGTTATGCTTCCGTTGCCTGTATGCTATGTATGTTGGGTCATGTGACCCCTGTTTGTAATAAATGCTATGATGTCTCTTCTGGGCCTTATCTATATGAGTTGTTGAGTTATGTTGTGATGCCTTGTTGTACAGCACATACATGCATGGTATGCGTACGTGTAATGTGTATTGCTATGTGTGGGATCCGACACCTAGTTGTTTACCCTTGGTAGCCTATCTTACCGGGAAATGTCTCCTAGTGCTTCCACTGAGCCTTGGTAGCTTGCTACTGCTCCGGAACACTGATACGTCCCAAACGTATCAATAATTTCTGCTTGCTCCATGCATGTTTTGGGTGATATTGCTATGCTTTTGATACACTTTCATACCCTTTTGATCATATTTGGACTAACCTATTAACTCAGTGCACCCCAGTGCCAGTTTCTGTTTTCAGCTGTTTTTGTATTTCAGGTTTTCCCATTACTTAAATTGCCAGAAAAATTCCGGGGAAAATATATAAAAAATCAGCACTCCAGAAGCTCCCATGCGCCAGAAGTGGGGCCAGAGGGGGGCCAGAGGGGCCCCAGGCGCCCTGATGGCGCGGCCCCACCCCTGGCCGCGCCGGGGGGCCGCCTGGGGGGCTCCCACCTCCTCTGGTGCCCTACTTGGCCTCCTATTTATTCTCCCGTCGCAAAAACCCTGATTCCAGAACCCTTTTTTCGAGAAGCAATTCCGATCTCCGCCGCCATCGCCACCAAGTTTCGGGGGACCAGAATTCCTGTGCCGGCATCCTGCCGGGACGGGGAAGTGCCCTCGGATTCATCTCCATCGACGTTGCTTCCTCCCTCCATGATGCGGGAGTAGTTCCTCCTCGGGCTGAGGTTTCTACCAGTAGCTATGTGGTCAATTCTCTCTCCCATGATGTGATCTTCGTTGTGATCATAGGCTATGTTAATCTAGGGTGATCCCATGATATTTCCCCTTCCTCTATGTATTGGATTGATGTACTCACTTGTCTTTATCTAGTATAATCCCCGAGACCAAGGTGACAGCGGTCTATTGGACATGGATTAGAAGAATATTTTCATGGGTGATTTCCTCTTTTGTGTGTTGATTGAAGATTGAGAGTCTCTTGGTGCTTGTCTTTGACTATCCTTGAGATATGTTGTGGTGATTGTGGTACTCTCTTTGGATGGCCGCGGTGACATTGGGAAATCCATAGATTGAGAACTACGAACTTTGAGGTGTGCTTTTGTAGCCCTACATAATTCTCGTCCTCTCTTGACCACAAAGGAATGACCTCCGGGTGCGTCTCCATTGCATGTTTTATGGGAAATATCATGTGATTAGACTATGTTAATGTTGCTGGGAGTTGCCACTAGTGAAAGTATGAAGCCTAGGCCTTGTTTCCACCATTGCAATACCATTTGTGCTCACGTTTACCACTTGTTTGCTTGCTGCACTTTTTATTACAGATTTATATTACTTTTCTTTGCCACTCCTATCATCCATATTTTACCATCTCTTCGCCGAACTAGTGCACCTATACAACTCCTAGTTGTATTAGGTGTGTTGGGGACACAAGAGACTTCTTGTATCTTAGTTGCAGGGTTGCTTGAGAGAGACCATCTTCACCCTCTACTTCCCTGAGTTCGATAAACCTTAGGTCATCCACTTGAGGGAAATTGCTGCTGTCCTACAAACCTCTGCGCTTGGAGGCCCAACATAGTCTACAAGAATAGAAGCGTGTGTAGACATCAAGCTATTTCTGGCGCCGTTGCCGGGGAAGTAAGTGTTTGAAGGTATATCTTTAGATCTTGCAATTAAATCTTTTTGTTTCTTGTTTTTAGTTTCACTAGTTATGTTTATGGAAAACCGCACTCTTAGTTCGCTCCTTGGGGAAGGCCGCTTTACCACACCCGTGGTAGAGAAGTCTCCTCCACCTACTGAATGTATCCCGTTCCAAATACCACTTGGTATAATTGAAATAATTAGGAATGATTGTTATGATGGGACAGTCAATCCTAGTATTCATTTGTTGAAACTTACAGAACTTTGTGAGTTGTTTAAGATTTCAGGTTTGACAAGAGATGGAGTCATGAGGAAATTATTTGCCTTGTCACTGAAAGGAAAAGCATTGGAATGGTATAGGCTACTAGATGACTCTCACCTGCTGGATTGGGAAGAGATCCAGTCTCTCTTTTACTCCAAGTTTTATCCTCTTCATGAAGCCCATGAGAATAGGAATTATGTTTATAATTTCTATCCTCATGACGGAGAGAGCATAGCTCAAGCTTGGGGGAGACTAAAAACGTTAATGATAAAATGTCCTAACCATGGGCCCCCCAAAGATATGATTATTACTAATTTCTATGCGAGGCTCTCTCGACAGGATAAAGATTTGCTCGATGCTTCCTCTATGGGTTCTTTCACAAACGAAAAGATTGATGCTAAATGGGAACTCCTTGAAAGAATTCAACGCAACACTGAAGATTGGGAGATCGACAAAGGTAAAGAGTCAGGTATAATTTATGAGTATGATTGCATTAAGTCCTTTGTTGAAACTACAAGTTTTAATAAGTTTAGTGCTAAGTTTGGGCTTGATTCTCAACTCCTTGTTGATTTCCTTAAATCTTTTTCTTCACATCTTAATATGCCTAAGGAGGATTGGATCAAGCATCATGAACCTTTTAAAGAGATTTGCAAAGAAAATGAAATTGTTCATGATGATTGCAACATGCATGATCCAATTCCTAAAAATGAAGTTTTATATAAGCATGTTAATTTTTGTGGAGTGGATAGACCTTGTGAAAGGCCTATGATTGAAGAAGAGAAGTATTGTAAGCAACATAAGCATGAAAGAACAATCACTTGGGTCAAAGATTTAAATGAAATTGCTAGAGAATTGTGTGACCTTTATCCTTTTACTTGTGAACTTTGCTGTATAGAGGGTCACTTTAATTTTCAATGCATGCACTTTCAAAACATAACTGTTAACCAGTTGTGTGATAACATGATCACCCCTGATCTTTATGATGAGCTTATGTTATTTTTGATGTGTGAAGAGTTATCAGAAAAGACTTCTTGGCTAGATGTTAATGCCATAGGAATAAAAAACACTTTGCAAAATTGCCATCTCTATTGTGTTGTTAATTGCCATAAAAATGATTACATAAGTAAGATTAGAAAGGAGGGAACTTTACCAAAGTACAAAAATATCTCTTATATTTCTGCTAATAAAAAGGAGAGTTTCTCCCAAGTTTCCCCTATTGTTTCTAATGATAAACCAGGATATGTGGAGAAGCTTCATCTCCAACCACTCCCTCCTAAGGTGAAGAAGAAGAAAAAGAAGAGGAGGAGGAAGAGGAGCAAGAAGGAAGAAGAATGGGTATCAACCTGGCCTGAGCATATTCCTCACATCAACTTTTATCCTAACGGTTGTAAGTTTAAAGAAGAAGGTGAAGTTTATTGCCTTAATTATCATCTTGATGATACGTCCGCAGGTACTATTGAAGATGATTTTGATTATGATATGCATGTTACTTATTGTGATTGGGAAAATGATGATAATGCTACTTATGATCTTGAAAATCTTTTTGGTACCAACTCTGAAAGTGATGATATGGAAAGCTCTAAGCTTGGGGATGATAGGATTGCAAATCCTTTACCCACTAGTGATGTGATAATTGATAATTCTTTTGCTAGTAAGAATAAAGACAACATGTTTACAAATATAGTTGCTAGCAATGATAATGCTCTTCTCTACTATGATGATGTTATAACTCCAATCTATAGTGATTATAAAGGTACCTATGACATAAGGAGAAATTATCCTTATGAAACTTGTCATAATCATGGAGGGAATTACTCCCTTGTTGAACACCATCTTCCTAATACACAATTAATCTATAGTGTTCAAGTTGTTTATGATAGTCCTACTCCAACTATTACCAATGAGAAAGATTATGCTTATGTGGAGAGTAAGAGTACCTTTTTGCATGTGGATCATGGTAACAATGCTTTATGTGATGCTTATATTGTTGAGTTTATTCATGATCCCACTGAAAATTATTATGAGAAGGGAACATATGCTTATAGATATTTCAATAATATCAAGTTCCCTCTCTTTATGTTGAAGGTTTTGAAGCTGCACATGTTTTGTCTTCCTATGCTTATTGCTTTGTGCTTCAATGAATTATTCTATTGCAATATTCCTATGCATAGGAAGCATGTTAGGCTTAAATGTGTTTGGTATTTGCTTCTTGATGCTCTCTTTTGTTCTTCAACTCTTATTCCTACGAGAGCATCATTAAAGTCTTAAGCCTATCTTTATGGCTATAAAGAAAGAACTCTAGGGAGACGACCCTTGTTATCTTTGCTTTCAGTTTGTTCTTTCAGTTTTTAGTGGTCTTGATGTTTGTTACTACAGTAGCATCATCATTGTATCTTTTCTTTTCAGCTTTGTGCCAAGTTTAGCCTCTGATTGCAAGAAAGTTCAAAAGTTGTGACGTGCTGTCCAGAAAACAGATTCTGTCCTTGGACAGAAAAATTCGAATATAATAACCAGATCATCTTCTTAATCTTAATTTTTTTGACAGCGTGCCCTATACAATTGGCTTTCGAGTGTCTGTTCTGAGTTTTTTGATTTGAGTTGCAGAAGTGCCCCGAAAAAGTTATTTACTACCTGCTGGTCTGTTTTTCACAAATTCTGTCCTGTTTTGCCTTTTCTTTGTTTTGCAAACCTTGGGCTTGCTTTTTCTTTGCAAAAACCTTTTGGCAATCTTGAGAAATAGTAGCTCTTCAAGATTATCCTTATTTCCAATAGGGAAAAATTATTTTATTGTGGGTACTAACCTCGCTAATCAGATTATGATGAGTTATGTATGAAGGAAGTTTTCAAGTGTGCGAGGGAAGATGATAAAAGAAGATTCAGGAGGGTCAAAGGCTCAAGCTTGGGGATGCCCCCGTGCACCCCCAAGAAATATTCAAGAAGACTCAAGCGTCTAAGCTTGAGGATGCCCCCGTGCATCCCCTTCTCCATCAACAATTATCAGTTCGTCTTTCGTTCCACTATATTTTAATCACTTCATGCGTTATGTGCTATACTTGGAGCGTCTTGCTTTTAGTTTCCTTTTTAGTTTTCTTTAGCTTTGCTTGCTGTTCATAACAAGTTAGAACCCAGCTTTCTTTGTGTGGGAGAGAAGCACGCTCCACTTCAACCTAGAACACAACATAGGATTTTCATGCTTATCTTTGATGTGTGTGTTCTTTGTCTTTCCATAGCTGCTGTCATGTTTAGCTCTTAGTTTTCATGCTTTTCTTTTTAAAGAGCTTTTGTTTAGTTGGTTGCTGAACTCTCTTGAGTTTTCATGTTTATCTTGTTAAGAGAGTTTGCCTGTTGCACTGAGTTGTGTGTCTTAACTTAAAGTAGGTAATTAAGGTTGCTATTTAATTTTAGTAGTAACTTGCAATAGTTTTGAGGTATTGCCATGAGTAATGTCTGGACTTTTGGTGTCAAGAGCTTTAGCCTATTAGTGATAGATGTTGTATTTTTGGCAATCCGTGTTTATTTTCGAAAACCTACAAAATAGTTGAGAACTTTAGCTACTAGATGGATCACTAATCTTTGGAGGGATCGAATATTAGAGTACACTCACGTACCATGAGTCGAGGATGCGCAAGGATAACCAAACCCCCATACACTCCTCCTCTGGGTACTTGTCTCTTTGTGAACCTCCTAATTAGATTGAGAGTTACCGATAATAAGTGCATGAGTTCTTCAGACTAATGTGAGTATTCGAAAGTTGACGCTTCCACCTAGCCATATTTTTCTAGCCTCTTCGGTACCGTGCATTGCCCTTTCTCACCTCGAGAGTTGGCGCATACTTCGCCGGTGCATCTAAATCCTTGGCACGATACGCTCTGTCATCATAAGCCTTATTATATCCTTCCTCAAAACAGCCACCATACCTACCTATTAAGGCATTTCCATAGCCTTTCTGAGATACATTGCCATGCAACATCCATCTTCTCATGACTTGATCTTCATGTCATACATGCTTTTTGCTTGATCGATGAGCCACATGCTAGTTGGGCCTTGCCCTAATCATTGCTACATGACGCGCTAGTATCATTGCATATCCTGCTACACTAGCAAAGGCATACATTTGCATACATCATGATAGTTTCATTTTCTTTATGTTGAGTACTTTTGTAAAGTGTGAAAGATCTTCTATACTTCTTGTAATATATAGAGTGTTGCCCCTAAAGTGAGGAAAAGATACCAAAGAGGACAAAATCAAAAGATCCCAAAGAGGACAAATGAGAGTTAAATAGAAAGAGCCATTGAGGCCACACAAAAATAAAAAAAAGAGAAAAAAGAGAAAAAGAAATAAAAAGAGAGAAGGGGGCACACTACTATTCTTTTTGAGAGATCCACACTCGTACTCCATCTTATACCTTGTACTCCATAGAGATTATCATTCATCCATATAGCTATGTGGGGACCTTCACACCATAGAACTTGGCTTGTATATTCCAATGATGAGCCTCCTCAAAAGAGCTCTAGGTCTTCTTGAGCAAGCAAGTTGGATGCACCCCCACTAGTTCCATTGGAGAGCTTACCTTAGCTCATATGTGCATCCGTTGCATGGCAATCCCTACTCCTCACATCATATCTATCATTTGGCTTTCTCTCGCCCATGATTGTCCTCATTGATGTGAGCCTTTCACACCTTTTTTGTCTTCCCCCTCCATCATTTTTCTCTCTTTGCCATCCTAAGTGTCAACTTTCTTGCTTACGCTCATCCATTGCATGAGTGCTCAAAATATCGAAAGGGAGTGGATCATTTTGACATGTACCTGGCTGGTGGTCTGGGGATGAGTCAAGATAAGATTCCAAAGAAGACCAAGTGTAAAACTTTAGTAGATTAAGTTCTCAACAATACAAAAACTATGTTTTACTCTCTTGTATATCCCTATCCCCTTTCTTGCATGCAAACACCATTTGGAGACATTCGAGTCACGGACAGCGAGAGCTCTTGCACCTTTATGTTCTTATGTTGCTTGTTACAATGCTAATATAGACTCTTGCTTGTTATGACTTGAATTGAATTACATGCCTTGATTGTTTTACTTAAAAAGTTCTTATATGGTTGATAGCATGCCACCACAGAAATTATGCTTGTTATCATTTACCTACTCGAGGACGAGCAGGAATTAAGCTTGGGGATGTTGATACGTCCCAAACGTATCTATAATTTCTGCTTGCTCCATGCATGTTTTGGGTGATATTGCAATGCTTTTGATACACTTTCATACCCTTTTGATCATATTTGGACTAACCTATTAACTCAGTGCACCCCAGTGCCAGTTTCTATTCTCTGCTGTTTTTGTATTTCAGGTTTTCCCATTACTTAAATTGCCAGAAAAATTCCGGGGAAAATATATAAAAAATCAACGCTCCAGAAGCTCCCATGCCCCAGAAGTGGGGCCAGAGGGGGGCCAGAGGGGCCCCAGGCGCCCTGATGGCGCGGCCCCACCCCTGGCCGCGCCAGGGGGCCGCCTGGGGGGCTCCCACCTCCTCTGGTGCCCTACTTGGCCTCCTATTTATTCTCCCGTCGCAAAAACCCTGATTCCAGAACCCTTTTTTCCATAAGCAATTTCGATCTCCGCCGCCATCGCCACCAAGTTTCGGGGGACCAGAATTCCTGTGCCGGCATCCTGCCGGGACGGGGAAGTGCCCCTGGATTCATCTCCATTGACGTTGCTTCCTCCCTCCATGATGCGGGAGTAGTTCCTCCTCGGGGCTGAGGTTTCTACCAGTAGCTATGTGGTCAATTCTCACTCCCATGATGTGATCTTCGTTGTGATCATAGGCTATGTTAATCTAGGGTGATCCCATGATATTTCCCCTTCCTCTATGTATTGGATTGATGTACTCACTTGTCTTTATCTAGTATAATCCCCGAGACCAAGGTGACAGCGGTCTATTGGACATGGATTAGAAGAATAGTTTCATGGATGATTTCCTCTTTTGTGTGTTGATTGAAGATTGAGAGTCTCTTGGTGCTTGTCTTTGACTATCCTTGAGATATGTTGTGGTGATTGTGGTACTCTCTTTGGATGGCTGCGGTGACATTGGGAAATCCATAGATTGAGAACTACGAACTTTGAGGTGTGCTTTTGTAGCCCTACATAATTCTCGTCCTCTCTTGACCACAAAGGAATGACCTCCGGGTGCGTCTCCATTGCATGTTTTATGGGAAATATCTTGTGATTAGACTATGTTAATGTTGTTGGGAGTTGCCACTAGTGAAAGTATGAAGCCTAGGCCTTGTTTCCACCATTGCAATACCATTTGTGCTCACGTTTACCACTTGTTTGCTTGCTGCACTTTTTATTACAGATTTATATTACTTTGCTTTGCCACTCCTATCATCCATATTTTACCATCTCTTCGCCGAACTAGTGCACCTATACAACTCCTAGTTGTGTTAGGTGTGTTGGGGACACAAGAGACTTCTTGTATCTTAGTTGCAGGGTTGCTTGAGAGAGACCATCTTCAACCTCTACTTCCCCGAGTTCGATAAACCTTAGGTCATCCACTTGAGGGAAATTGCTGCTGTCCTACAAACCTCTGCGCTTGGAGGCCCAACATAGTCTACAAGAATAGAAGCGTGTGTAGACATCAAACACTTAGGTTGGCCGGCATGTGTCCTTCTTCGTTCCTGTGTCTGTCCCTTAGGGGAAATATCACGCGTTGTTCCTTTAAGTCCTTGTAGCTTGCTACGACTTGGGTTCATACGTTGATGATCGACACGTTCGTTGCTGGGTCATGTATGCATGTCTCTATAATTTAGCGCCACTTTGGGTTTATAACTAGTCATGTCGGCCCGGGTTCTCCGTCATATGGATGCTAGCGACACTATCATATACGTGTGCCAAAATGCGCAAACGGTCCCGGGCCAGGTAAGGTGGCACCCGTGGGGATACCGTGCGTGAGGCCGCAAAGTGATATGAGGTGTTACAGGCTAGACCTATGTGACTTAGGATCGGGGTCCTGACATGAACTTGCAAAGAAGAAGAGGGTCGAATCCAATTGACGAGAGATGCACCAGATGAAAGAACTGACAACGCAACGAACGAAAACTAACCACATGATCCTTAAAAAAATTGAAGGGGAAGAGGAGTAACTCAAACACCTACGTCAAGATTCCTCACCAGAGCGACGAAGGGACTCGGGAGTAAAAGAATTCCTACTCTCCGATATAACTAGACTCCGAAAAAGTTTTCTGCTAGACTCAACAACAGCCAAATTACGATCAATCAAGGGGGCTCCTATGGTCGGTCGAGGCTGTGATACCAACTTGTCAGGCCCAAGATGCGATTCTATCCCGATCACGTAAGTGTCACGTGATCGGGATAGAATCGCATCTTGGGCCTGACACTGGGAAGCAAGCCCTTTGACTTCCATGCCGCCCACCTTGCTCGCATCCTCTCCATTAATGGCGCCCAAGCCGTGGTTTAATTTTCTTTTTAAATATAAAACACTCATCGCAAAGGTTTTAGTAAGAACACCCGTATGCAAACCGATAGCTTCCCCGGGAAGCCAAGAGAAAATGTGCCGAGCAGGATTTCTGCAGCTCTAGATCGCAAACGTTTTAGATAGAACACCCGGATGCAAAGTGAGAGCAGCGCAGGATTTGTGTATCCCTTCAACGCAAACGGTTATTTTTTATGACCTGTGTGCAACCACGTACAAACTATTTGGTAAGATTTGTCAATCCTTGTAACACTGCAATTTATCAAAATATGAAGCTAAAAATCACTAGCAGTATCTAATTTTTGCAACTAAAATTTAGTATTTAAGCATAGATTTCATTCATAGATTAAGAAGTCGTTCTTAATTTATACACACAGTTCAACTCGGCAGCTGAACCGACCAAACTTTTCCCCAATTGTTGCCAACCACGTCCTGAAATAGCTAGTTCAACTATATATACTAGCTAATTTTAAGTACGTTGTACAGTTCCACCACATCTATAGTCAGATGAATTGAACAAAATAGCCCCTAAATACTACTACTACTACTGCGGAGGGGCTTTGTACTACTTCCGGCTGCCTATCCTCTATCGAGCGCGCTAAGTAAGAGGCGGAGGAGGAGGAG
Organism: Secale cereale; assembly: GCA_902687465.1. Taxonomy (NCBI): domain Eukaryota; kingdom Viridiplantae; phylum Streptophyta; class Magnoliopsida; order Poales; family Poaceae; genus Secale; species Secale cereale. Next base: position 183,533,595 of record LR738715.1, on the reverse strand, counting down.
CCTACCGACGAGCTGGGCTACCGCAATGCGGTGCTTGCCGCTAATGCAGCTTTAGCGACGCTCACCTCGAACGCCCTCTGCCGCTCCAGACGACCCCTCTTGAAGCGGTGGTTCTCCTCGTAGATCTCCTGATTCCTCGCCTCTGAGGCGGCGTGTACCACGGCCACTGCAGCGGTAAGGCTCTTTGCATGCTCGACGAGGCGCTCCTCCTCCTCCTCCCGCAGGAACTCGGTGTAGCGCACAAGGTCGATGTCGCATGTGTGGGCATCCACCTCCGCCTCCCGAGTTCGGGCGGCGGTGGCGAAGCGGGTGATGACCCCGGCGGTCGACGGTGGGTTGGCGGCCACGGCGGCCGACAACGGGGTGGCGGCCATGACCACCACCTCCCGCCATCGAGCCGCGGTGGCGGAGCGGGTGATGGCCACAGTGCCCGACAGTGGGGTAGCGGCCATGACAGCCATCTCCCGCCTTCGGGCCGCAGCAGCGGAGCGGGCGATGGCCCTGGCTTTCGATGGTGGTGTGGCGGCAACGGCTGCCGACAAGCACCGACGGCGGAGCGTGTGGTGGGTGTTCCGCGCACACCCAACAGGGACGCCACGCGCACTACACTACGTCGTGGACTGCGCCGCCGCCGCGGTGTAGCCTCCTAGCTGGAGCTGTCCTCTGATGACGGCAGAGTGGCTGAGCGACGACGACACACCGGTGCCATTGGCAAATGTGAGAGAAGCAGACGAGATGAGCTACAGGGATGGAGGGGATAATGCGACGCAGGACTCGCCGGCCGTGAGGGTTTTTATAGCAGGCCGGTAAGCATTGGGATTTTGGGGGATTTCACCGAGTCGGATGGAAAACTTGTGCAGGAACCTGCGAGGTTGCGCGGGAACGGGCTCACCGATGATTCATTGGTGCCACTGTTTGGCAAAAAGAATGCCCCTGCGCGCTGCGCAAGCTTGCGCTGTAAGCCGTCTGCGGCCGCGGGGTGACAAGACGTGCGAGAGGAGGACGAAAGGCCACGTACACATACGGTTAATAAAAAAACATTTGCGATTTAATTACCTACTATACCACCGTCCTGGTTTATAAGTATGATTTAACTAATAAAATACTAATGCATGTCGCCAAATATTATATACTTGGATTTGTATTTGAACATAGTTTTCAATTATATAATTTTTAAAACATGCATTAACATCTTGTTCAGTTTGATTTGTATTTGAACAAGGAGTAGATGACTAGACGATCTTTTCCTACTTTAGAATGCATGCAATTGTTTATTGAGGTGTGTACGAATGATCTATATAGTCACTTATGTAATTGGATGTTTATTTCAGTTATATATATATATATATATATATATATACAGCCGGTCTATTCTCATAATATTATGATAATAATATTCTCATAACTTCCGAACTGCACGCACAATGCGAGGGCACTGCACTCTCAACGCGAGGGTACTGCAACACAACGACGAGTGAACTTCGTCTCGAAAAAATTGTACGCGTTGTTTTTTGGGCACCTTTTTTGCTCTAGTTTTTTAACCGTTTATTGGAATTATGCGCGTAATATACCGTTGAGAAGCTATGGAGTAGACGCAACTTCGCCATGTTGAACTCTTTTCAAAATTCATCATAATTTAAGAGCAGTTTCGAAAATCGTGCGGCTCACAACGAATAACAATGAGCGTTTTTTCGCGTTTTCTTCCAAACCGCTCGCTGGAATGAATCAAATGATATACCGTTGGATAGATATCGTCAAGGCGCATCTTTTTCATATCTATTGTTTTCTCTAATTCGTTACGGCCTAAGAGCAGTTTTAAATTTATCAAATCGCGGAATTAAGTTTTTTTCGAAAAAAATTTAAGTTTCCATACTGTTTTTGCTTCAGTTTTTGAATCGTTCGTCGAAATGAGGCGAGTAATACATCGTTGGAAAGCTACGAACGAGGCGCAACTTTCATATGTTGAAATATTTTTGAGATTCCTTACGGTTTTTAGTTAATTTTGAAAATCGTGCGGCTGACTACGAGAGGCAGCGGCCGTTTTTCACGAAATTTTTACAAACCGCTGGTCGAAATGATCCAAACAATACACAATTGGAAATATATCATCGAGACGCTACTTTTTCATGTAGAACACTCCCTCTAATTCATTACCGTTTAAGAGCAGTTCTAAAAATACTGAAATGCAGACACTATGTTTTTCGCGACACCAAAATCGATTAGTGAACCGCATCGGACAGAAAAGTGCACTGCTTCAAACTGAAAACCGCACTGCATCAGACAATCAATTGAACTTAATGATTTATTTTGTTGGACGTAGATTTTTCTCAGAGGAGTTTTGTTGTCTTTTTTCCAACTTTTTTTCGAACGAAAGTGGACCGCAACACTCCCGAAAGTGAACCGGAACACTACCAAAAGTGAACCGCATGATTTGATGTTGTCTTTTTTCGTACTAATTAATTTTTTACGCGCGTTGACCAAGCGAGTGGACCGCAGTGACTGAGCGAGTGAACTACATCTAATATAGAAGTGAGCTTCTTTGAGATATTATTTTTCCCTTTTTTACAAGTGTGACAAGTCAACCACGTAGAAGTTTTATAGCAAATTGCATGGGACAATAAAGTGAGCTTCAAAGCCACATCTATCTGTTTTATAGCAAACTGCATGAGACAACAAGATTCCTCGTTGAATACAATGAACCACAAGACTCCTCGAAGTGGGCTGCATCAACACATTATTTTTCTTTTTCTTCTTTTTAATGAATACATTTTGACCGCTGAGACGGCGCAAGTGTACTGCATTAATGTTTTTCTACAGAGTGAGCCATAAACGTTTGTTACAATGAACTGTATTATTTTTCTTTAATAAATACGGGGCACTGATCACATACAGAATGCCACCTGCCACAAAACAAGTGTGATGCATAAGCAAAGTGTTCTTTTTCAATGGACAAAACAAAACAGAGTGAACCCCAAATGTTTTGCAATCTGGGAATCAAGAGTAACACTTGCGAACATTTAGTTTTGTGTCTCTTCTATCTTGGATCACAAGGAACAGAGTGAACCACAGCGGACAGATGAGCGAACCCTCCAAGAATTACATGATCCGGACATGGCGAAAGAGTGATCTGCATATTAAAGGCAACAAGTGAACCGCACGATAAAAAAAGGTAACATCCACGCGATGGCGAGATGAACTGGTAAAAAAAATCCCCCCACATAATAATACACTTCACTGCACTCACGCACACCGAACATCAATTTTGATACTAGAGGATTACACGCAATTTTGATTGACTCCGACACGGCTTGCAAAACCTGAAAACTCTGAAAAAAATGTGCGGACTAAACATAGCCAAAATCTAAAGGAAAAACATATCGAAAAAACAAGTGGACTGCACGCCCGCTACTGCTCTTCCATCGGTTGTCATCGCTGCCGTTGAGGGTGGATGCGCCAAGGAGGAGATCACCCCCCACTGCTGCTGGTACTTCACGGTCTTCGGTGGTGTGGGCTCTCCCGCAGGAGTGGACTGCATGCGATGCATCGGGTGGAGACCATCGAGAGCAGAGGAGGCCGATGTCGGAGGGGGGGAGGAGGGAGCCGATGTCGGAGGTGGGGAGGAGGAAGCCGATGTGGTGGCGGGGTATGTGGTTGCCGGAGTCTCCCGTCCATGGCCACAAATAGACGAGGAGGAGCCCACCACCGGATCTGTCCTTCCCGCAAGGATGTGATGTGGCCTTGGCACACGCGCGGCCATCGGCCACTCCTAGCGCTAGATCCGGCCTCCACGGGCACATGGGCGATCGCCATCCCCACCCTCCCCAGCAAGTTATGTGACGCAACGCCCGCCCCACCGCACCACGAGCCCGGCGCGAGTGAACTGCATGCTGAGGTGGTAAGTGGATGTGTCCTCCCTGAGGAGTAGTCAAACAGGGTGGAGTACAGGGGCCGACGCGGCGCTGCCGGTGGTGCTTCTAGGTGGAAGAGGAGTCAGTGCTGAGGCATGGCAGGGAGCTCGTCGGGGTGGATTTGGTCTGACATCTAACCAGTCGTGGCAGGATCAGGGTTGCGCCACATCTACAGCAGAGCAACACCACCACAAGTTAGTGTTGTGGTCGGGATACATGTCCGCAGGCGGCCAAATCTGGCGCGAGAAGGGCACCGTGGCCGGAGATTGGCAGGGAGGAGGGAAGGGATCCATCACAAATATGGTGAGGTTGACGGCTTGCATCACAAATCCGGCGGCGGGCGGGCCGGATCCATCGAGAGGTGGCTCGGGGAAGAAATGATGGCGCCACCGCCCTCTTATGACATTGTGGGTGCCAGAGGGGAGGCGCGCCATTCGGGGATGTCACCATGGCGTCCATCCACCGGGCCGACCGAGGAGGAGGCCGAACGGAGACTCCGGTCTCGAGAGGAGAGTGCGGGGCCGGGGGAGGAGGTTGGGTGGGGACGACGCCATCGGCGAGAGGGGAGAGGGTTGCAGCGGTGGTTGGGGTAGGGGGTGGCGGGGATGGGATTGGGGGAAGAAGGTGTTATGAGAATAAGGTCTTAAGGGGTGTTATGAGAATAGACCCACCCTATATATATATATACACACATGTTATTTTCTACTGTAGACAGAGCAATTCACACGGCTTATTAGCGGCAATCGTCTATGTTATTATTGGTCTTCGCACACATTTCAGATTACGAACTTGTTTGCAGCGTATCACACACATCTTATTCAGTTGAACCGTTTCATTGTGTTGCCTAATCACACATCGTTCATTCGAGTGAACCGTATGCTGTATATCACACACGCCTTCATCTGGCTACCCGTTTCTTTTGTGCCTCCTCATCCCAAACAGTTAATTGAGCTGAACCATATGCCCCTGCATCGCACATGCAACTAAATTCTGAACCGTGTTTGATGCATCTGTCATCGCAAACGTTTTGCACCTTTTTTGACGTTTTTTGACACCACTGTTTGTGATTATGGCATCGCACACAGTTTCGTCGAAGGGTCTCTGATCGTAGTGTCGTGTTTGGACCATCCTGCATTAGTTCTAGTTTGGTATATAAAAGAAAACTAAAAATGTAATTGAGGTTGCCTCACATCTCTATAATGTCTTTCTTGAAAATGATGGATCGGAAAATTATGCTCAATTGAAGAAGAATTCAATAAAATGTTTTGCATAAAACCTTTCAATGATGAGCATGATTGCAATGTTTATAGTATGAATTCTTTGAATATCCGTTATGCTAATGATATGCAAGGTCATAAGCTTGGGGGTGCTATGTTTGATGAAGATGATATTTTTAGTCCCCCAAGTTTTGATGTGCAAATTTATCGGTATGATTGCATGCCTCCTATTTATGGTGATTGCAATATTTATGAAAGTGGGCTTGGAAGAGTGTCAACTTTATATAATAATTACCCACTATTTTGGAGTGTGTTGGATCTTATTATAATAAAGTGGATTCGAAGAGGTCATGACTTTAATTAATGATGATTCCACTATTTTGATGAGAGAGAAATTATTATCTATGATGATTATTGTGATGAAACTTATGCTATAAAGAATAATGATAACCATGAAACTTGTCATCATGATTTTAATGTACAATTCGATTATGCCAATCAAGTATCTCATGATAGTAATTTTGTTGAGTTTCTCCCACTAGTATTAATGAGAAGAAAATTGCTTATGTGTAGAGTAATAAAATTTTTATGCTCGTGGATCATGAAAAGAATGCTTTATTTGATAGTTATATTGTTGAATTCATTCATGATGCTAATGGAAACTATTATGAGAGAGGAACATTTGCTTTTACATGTCTCAATAATATCAAGTTTCCTCTCTTTATGTTGAAAGTTTTGAAGTATTGCATGTTTTGCCTACCTATGCTAGTTGATTCATGCTCCCATAAATTGTTTGCTCGCAAAATCCCTATGCATAAGAAGTGGGTTAGTATTAAATGTGCTATTCATATGCATCATGATACTCCCGTTATGTTTCAATTCTTTCCTTTTATGTGAGCACCATTAAATCATCATGCCTAGCTAAAAAGGCATTAAAGAAAAGCGCTTGTTGGGAGACAACCCAACATTTACCTTACTAGTTTTTTTGTGTTCACATGATTAATATACTATAGTAATCATGTTTTGCAGGTCTTGTTTCAATAAAGTTCCAAGAAAAGCCTTTGGGATAGTGTGGATGATGGTTGACTTGATTCCGCGCAAAAACAGAAACATTTGCGCCCAGTCCTGGAATTAACATAATTCACTGGGATGTGATAAAATTCTGAAATTTTTACAAATGATTGATATACATATTTCCCACATTTTTCTAGTTTTTCAAGTTATAGAAGTATGGTCATTTTCCAGACCATTACAGACTCTTCTGTTTTTGACAGATTCTGTTTTCAATGCATAGTTTGCTTGTTTTAGTGCTACCATTGCTTATATTAAGTGATATAAATCATGGGAATGATAGAGTACAGTAGGAATTGTGTGATAGAAATTATGAATCTTGTCTTGATAGTACCAAAGTGAATGATTTGCTCTTTATCATACTAACCCATCTCACGAACTTCCGTTAAGTTTTGTGTGATTGAAGTTTTCAAGTTTTGGGTGAGATATCGGTATAAGAAGAATAAGGAGTGGCAAGACCCTAAGTTTGGGGATGCCCAGGGCACCCCAAGGTAATATTCAAAGAACACCCAAGCAAGTAACTTGGGGATGCACCGGAAGGCATCCCTCCTTTCGTCTTCAACATTATTGGTAACCTCACTTGGAGCTATATTTTTATTCGTGACATGAAATGTGTTTTGCTTGGAGCATCATTTTATTTTGTTAGTATTTGCTTGCTTATATTATAATAATGTTCTTAATCTTTTACTTCAATAAAAATGTCAAGTATATGCTTTACCATGCTTATTTTGCAAGTCTATATGTTGCTGTTTGAAAACAGGAAGTTTTGTATTGTTGTCTGAATTCTTCAAAAAAGCCAGACATGATAAAATCTTGATATTTCTACATAGTTGGCCATAACAATTTTTCTATAGTTTGGTAAATTTTCAGAATTTTTTGAGTTAAGGAAGTATGTATCTTACTTCATGCTTTAAAGACTGTCCTGTTTAGACAGATTGTTGTCATGTTTGCATATGTTTGCTTGATTAATGATTCTATTTGAGGATAGGAGTATTATATATGCATAGGCATTTAGTATTCAATGTTAAATTATAATTTTAGTGATTTGTTACAGTAGAGAATGATAAGGTTTTGCATTGATTTATACTAACTTATCTCACGAGTTCTTGTTGAGTTTTATGTGGATGAAGTTTTTGAGATTTAGGGAAACCGTGATATGAGAGGAATTAAGGAGACACAAGAGACCAAACTTGGGTATGCCCAAGGCATCCAAAGATAATATTCCAATAAGTCTCAGGCACCTAAGCTTGGGGATGCCCCGGTAGGCATCCCACCTTTCTTCTTCAACAACTATCGGTTAGTTTCAGTTCAGCCTAAATTTTTGTTTCTTCGCTTGAGATGTGTTATTCTTGGAATGTCATTTTATTTATTTTGCTTGTTGTTTGAATAAAATAATTAAGATCTGAAATTATTATTTGAGAGAGAGTCTTCACAGAGCTACTCAATTGTTTTATTACTCATTGATCTCCACTTATATCTTTTTGGAGTAGTTTGTCATTTACTCTTCGTTCATGTGTCTGTCCCTTAGGGGAAATGTCACGCGTTGTTCCTTTAAGTCCATGTAGCTTGCTACGACTTGGGTTCATACGTTGATGACCGACACGTTCGTTGCTGGGTCATCGATGCATGTCTTTGTAATTTAGTGCCACTTTTGGTTTATAACTAGCGATGCCGGCCCGGGTTCTCTATCATATGGATGCTAGCGACACTATCATATACGTGGGCCAAAATGCCCAAATGGTCCCAGGCCAGGTAAGGTGGCACCCGTGGGGATACCGTGCGTGAGGCCGCAAAGTGATATGATGTGTTACAAGCTAGATCGGTGTGACTTAGGATCGAGGTCCTGACAGCGTTGGCATCAAAGCTAGGTTGCCTATAGGTTCTTCAAGCCAAACTGGTCGATGTTGAGTCTAGAAAGTTCTTAGTTATATGTAGGGGAATTGATTGTGGAAGGGAACGTAAGGCTCTTTTTACTTCTTTACCTTATGCCCTTCTGATCTGAGTCAACCTATTCTTTCTACGGGGGTTTAGGACTAGGCCTCTCATCTTTACTAGGTTCACGTGTCACTAATCCGTAGACTCTTAGGATTGTTGGTTTCAAGCCTCAGTTCAGTTTCTACCCTTCTAATATGATGATTAGTTGGACCCGGAACCTTGATATGATGTCTCAAAATCTTTTTGAGCATTTACAGTTGTTATGCTGCCCAATTTCTTCCAGAAATTCTAATGCCTTTGCATTATTTCGTGTTTCAGATGTCTGATTGCACACCTCACCAGGTTGTCCGTTTGACTCGGTGCATTAATGTGCCAGGTCACACGGCCATGCTAGTCCGTGTGTTGACTGAGACCGGCTACCGTTGGTATCCTGAGTACACTGTGGAGGAGCAGTACCGGGATTTCAACCAGAGTCAGTATTTCTGCATCGTCCGGATATACCCTTCGTATCCCCGAGCTACCGACCCCATCCATTGGTCTTATGGACTCGAGGTTTCCATCGAGATGGCAGTGCAGGATGCCGCTTAATCGATGATGACCATCATCCGGGCTAGGCATGCCCTGCTGCTGAACACTGAGTTCTACTACATGCGAGCCTCACTTCCTGGAGAGGGAGGCTACTACACTGGTCTATATACTGATGCCGCTCATGAGGAGCCACTGCTTCAGACTACCACTCAGATACTGGAGGATAGGGACCGTGAGGTCCGTGCCCTCCGAATGGAGCTTTATAACACTCGAGCCACCCACTGGACTACTTTGACACGGCTTGTACCTGCCGTGCACGCCGGATATCTGGATATGCGGGATTTGTACCCCGTGCGGACTCGTCTGCCCGATCATATGGATTGGCGTGACGTTGGGGGTATTACACCTCCACGTGGGCGTCGGTTACCACCAGCAACGGGACCGAGACCGCATCCGTGTCCCTATGGTCCACAGCCTTCGAGTGCTTGAGAGTTTCCAGATCCACATGTTCCACTTCCAGGCTACGGTGGTATTCTTTATGAGGATTACTACGGAAATGTCTGAGATAGACCATGGCAGTAGTAGTATCGTAGTAGTTATATTTCCACAGTCCTGCGCGTCTTGTGGAATATGACTTAGTGTGTTCTGAGTTCCGGAGGCGTAGTTAAATAATGTACAGGAGCTTGGAATGCCTCTGATGAGATGTATCGTCTTTCACCGCAGTTGTACTTTAGCCTTGGCTTGTACTAAACTATGTATGGTGTGTATGACCACTGGTGTATATATGGCAGTTTCTATATTACCATGTCGTACGGATGAACATCTCTGCATTCCGTGTCATCCATTACATTCTGCACTCCTATGTCAAAGTTTTGCCATCCTTGTCTAAACCGTTGTTTTGTTTTCCTAGGATGGTCAACACTTGCAGCACTCCTGCTGCTTAGGAGCAGGGTGAGGCCAGTGGGGCTAGAGATGAGAATCTGCCCCAACCACCCTCCTTGGCTGAAGTTATGCTCGAGGCAGTAAGGAACAAGAGAGAGACCAACCGTCTGCTGGAACGCATAGAGCAGAATACTGCCTTTCGCCAGAGGAATGACGTGGTGTCAATTAATGACTTTATCAAGATGTGCCCACCAAAGTTCCATCATTCCGCTGAACCTCTTGATGCGGATGACTGGCTTCGCAGTATCACCCACAAGCTACACTCTGCCCGTGTGGCCGAAGATGACAAGGTTACTTACGCCGCCTACTATCTTGAGGGCCCTTCTAGCCTCTGGTGGGAAAACTTTGCGGCCATGCGTCCTGCTGGCCAACTCACTACTTGGGCAGAGTTCAGTGAGGCATTCTGTGAACATGACATTATGGAAGGTCTCATGGATCACAAGCGGGAGGAATTCTGCAATTTCACCCAGGGTCGGCTAACCGTGGATGGCTATAGTCGCGAGTTCGGCAACTTGGCGTGCTATGCTCCCGAGGAAGTGTCCACCGATGCCAAGAAGCAGGCGAGGTTCCGCGAGGGACTCAGCCCTAAACTTCGGCGAGATCTACGTCTGCACGAGTGCACCTCCTTTCAGAATTTGGTGAACAAAGCCATCAGTGTTGAGACGGGCCAGACTGATTTTGAAGCCACACGCAAGCATCCTCGTGACTTTGGTTCCTCATCCGGCTCTGGCTCTCACAAGCGCCGTGTGTGGGTTCCTAACACTGTTCTACCACCCAAGTTCACTCCGAGGCCATCCTATGAGGCGCCTCGCCCAACCCAACAGTATGCACCGGCCAAGACTTATGGAGGACCACCTGCCAACTTTGCTCCACACGCTGGCACTGTGACATGCTTCAAGTGTGGAGAACCAGGGCACTACATGCGTGAGTGTCCTCAGAACCAGCCAGGAAGGTCCGTTGGCCGTGGTAAGCCAACAGGCAAGGTGAACTATGTCAAGCCAATCCCAACGGCACGTGGTCATGTCAACTATGTCTCTGCTGAGGAAGCTTATGAGGATCCTAATGTCGTCCTTGTATGCTTCTTGTTAACTGCCATCCGGCATCTGTTCTTTTCGATACTGGAGCATCTCATTCGTTCATATCTGAGAGCTATGATCGAATGCACAACATGACTTTTTGTGACATGCCCACTTCCATGGTAATTCAAACTCCTGGTTCAAAATGGCAAACCTCTAGGGTAAGCCATGGAAATGAAATTCTTGTCGATAGACTTGTTTTCCTTGCATCACTAATAGCTCTCAAGTCCTTGGACATAAACATCATCTTGGGTATGGACTGGATGACAGCTCATTACGCCAAGATTGATTGCTACACTAGGACTGTTCAACTTACACACCCATCCGGCAAGACAGTCAATGTTTTGGCCCGAATGGCTGAGCGTCAGCTCTACTCTCTTAATGTCAGTCCTCTACCAGAACTCGAAGATATCCCGGTAGTCCGTGACTTTCCGGATGTCTTTCCAGAAGAACTGCCAGGTGTTCCACCTAACAGAGATGTCGAGTTCGTGATAGATCTTGTTCCAGGAACTGTCCCAATCTCTAGGAGACCCTATAAGATGGCACCCCTAGAACTAGCTGAGCTTAAGAAACAACTCGATGAGTCCTTGAAAAAGGGTTTCATCCGTCCTAGTTCTTCTCCTTGGGCTTGTCCCGTCCTCTTCGTCAAGAAGAAGGATGGAACGGAACGGATGGTTGTAGATTATCGACTTGCCAATCTTGTCACCATAAAGAACAAGTATCCACTCCCCAGGATCAACGACCTGTATGATCAGCTCACTGGATCCTTAGCCTTTTCCAAAATGGATTTGAGGTTGGGCTACCATCAAATCAAAATCAAGAATGGGGACATTCCCAAGACGGCCTTTGTTACTCGTTATGGCCAATACGAGTACACCGTCATGTCCTTAGGGTTAACCAATGCCCCAGCCACTTTCTCCCGACTAATGAATTCTATATTCATGGAGTACTTGGATAAATTCGTCGTGGTATACCTCGATGATATACTCATCTACTCCAAGAACAAGGAAGATCATGTCGAGCATCTAAGGCTGATATTGACAAAACTTCGAGAGCACTGCCTTTATGCCAAATTCTCCAAGTGTGAATTCTGGTTGCCAGAAGTGACCTATTTGGGTCATGTAATCTCTGGTAAGGGTATTGCCGTCAATCCTGAGCGAGTTCAGGCCGTCCTTGATTGGACTCCACCTGAATCGGTCAAGCAAGTTAGGAGTTTCCTTGTCTTAGCGAGCTATTGCCGACGCTTCGTCGAGAATTTCTCCAAGGTTGCTAAACCTCTAACTGAACTCCTCAAGAAAGATAAAAAGTTCGAGTGGACCCCATAGTGCGAGTCCAGCTTTTAGGAACTGAAAAGACGCCTGACATCTGCACCCATACTGGTACCACCAGACTTTTCCAAGGACTTTATTATCTATTGCAACGCCTCACGACAAGGACTAGGTTGCATACTCATGCAAGATCGTCAAGTGATTGCCTACGCATCTCGACAGTTGCGTCCACATGAGGATAACTATCCTACACACGATCTAGAGCTTGCAGCTGTAGTCCATGCACTCAAAACATGGCGACATTACCTTCTTGGTAATCGCTGTGAAATCTTCACGGATCACCAAAGTCTGAAATACATCTTCACCCAAACGGATCTGAATCTCAGGCAAAGACGTTGGGTTGAGTTGCTCACAGATTACGACTTAGGAATCACTTACACCCCTAGGAAGGCCAATGTCATGGCTGACGCACTAAGTCGTAAGTCTTATTGTAACAACCTAATGTTACAACACGGGCAACCACTTCTCCACGAGGAATTTCGTAAGCTTAACCTTCACATTGTTCCTCGAGGATTCCTTTCCACCTTGGTGGCGAAACCTACCCTTACGGATCAAATCATAGCTGCCCAGAAGCGTGAAAAGGGTATATCCCGACTCCAAGAGAGCATTGCTAGCGGAGCTGCTAAAAGTTTCTCTATGGACCTACGCCAGAGGTTCTGGTGGACTAGGATGAAGAGAGAAATCGCTCAGTTCATTGCTAACTGCGATGTTTGTCGTCGAGTTAAAGCAGAGCATCAACGGCCTGCTGGCACCCTTCAACCGTTAGATATTCCTGAATGGAAATGGGACAAGATCGGTATGAACTTCATTACCGGGTTTTCTAGGACCGGGAAAGGGTATAATGATATCTTTGTCGTTATCGACCGCCTCTCCAAAGTAGCCCATTTCCTGCCTGTTCGAGAGAGTATAACCGCTAGCCAGCTAGAAGACTTGTATATCTCTCAGATAGTATCTCTTCATGGTCTGCCGTTGGAGATTAACTCAGACCGTGGAAGTCTTTTCAACTCTTGATTTTGGTAAAGTTTCCAAAATGCTATGAGGACGCATCTCTCTTTTAGCACCGCCTTTCATCCTCAGTCAAGTGGTCAAGTAGAACAAGTCAATCAAATTCTGGAAGATATGCTTCGAGCCTCTGTCATCTCTTTCGGTATGGATTGGGAGAAGTGTCTTCCAATCGCCGAATTCGCTTATAACAATAGTTATCACGCTAGCTTGGGCAAGGCTCCCTTCGAAGTTCTGTATGGACGGAGGTGTCGAACGCCTCTTAACAGGTCAGAAACCGGGGAAAGACAATTCTTTCGTCCGGATATGATCCAGGAAGCAGAAGAGCAAGTTCGCATCGTTCGTGAGAAATTGAAAACAGCCCAGTCTCGCCAGAAGAGCCAATATGATAGTCATCATAAGGCTGTGACTTATGAAGTCGGTGATAAGGCTTACCTTCGGGTTACTCCTCTTAAGGGAACCCATCGCTTCGATAACAAAGGAAAATTGGCTCCTCGTTACATCAGTCCTTTTCGCATTCTTGCCAAACGAGGAGAAGTTGCCTACCAATTGGAACTACCTCCGCATCTTTCCAGAGTTCATGATGTCTTCCACGTTTCTCAACTCACGCGTTGCTTCTCGGATCCTATCCGCGGAGTGGACCACGAAACGCTTGACCTCCCAGACAATCTTACATATCGAGAATACCCCATTCGTATTCTTGATCAAACCAAGCGTACCACTCGACGTCATAATATCAAGTTTCTCAAGGTTCAATGGTCACATCATTCCGAGAATGAAGCTACAAGGGAAAGGGAGGATCGTCTTCGACTTGAGTACCCCACCCTTTTTACGGAGGAACCTAAATCTCGGGACGAGATTCTTTTGAGTGGGGTGAGTTGTCACATCCTTAGTCAGTGCATGCTTTAGGACTAGCTAGAGTGTGCATCATGTTTACTTTTTGCAGAAACCTGAAAAGGGGATGACAGAAACCCCAGCACCCCTCTTCTAACAACTAGGGTTTAATAAAATCTTTTCCAGTGTACCCAAAATGCCCTTCAAAAATGTTCATCATCTTTGCCTTGGTCTTAAACCTCTGACAAAATTGGTGCACAATTTTCTAGGACATCCAAAGGACACTGGATTAATTCATATTGTATTTGCATTTGGGCATTTAAATGCTATAAAATATTTTAGGTGCCCAAATAATCATAGACTGAAATGTTCCATGTTGTTCATATTATATACAGTGGGCATGACTAGTTTTATGATTTATAAAAATGCTCTAGCATTTTTATTAATTCAACAAAGTTGAAAAAGAAACAAAACAGAAAGAAGAATAGAAAAGGAGAGAGAGGGCACATCCCACTTACCTGGACCACCCCGGCCCACCTGGCAGCCCAGTACTGTGCTGGCCTGAGCCAGCCAGCTGCTTCGTCCCCGCCAGGCAGGCAGGGAGGTGACGCCGACGAGCTCCGAGCTCGCCACGACGCCACCTGCTTGCCGCCTCACTGCGGAAACGGCCTGGACGACCTCCACGTCGCGCCCCGAAGCCGCTGGACACATCCACTCCTCCCCTACCTCTCTCCCTCGCCCTCCCCGCGCCATGGCCGCCGCAGCTGCCGCCGTCCTGCCGCCATAGCCGTAGCCACCGAGCTCCCCTTGCCTCGCCGTCTTGTTCCCAAGCTCTGCCACCATCTGCTACGCCTCCCCGACGAGCCACGCATCGCCGGAAGCTCCAACACGCCATCCCCGAGCACTTCTCCCCCGTTCGGCCGTCGAGATCGCCGGTGTCCTCACCGTCGCAACAGCTCGTCCCCGACCTCGCCGTCAACTCCAACGCGACCGCCGTGAGCTTGGCTACCTCCCCATCCTCTCTGTTTTCCCCCTCGAGCTCTATAACGACCACACGTAGCTCACCTGCATGCGCTGCCGCGGAGCTCGTCGCCGATGAGGCTCCGGCCACCCAACGGCCGTGCCACCCTGTCCATCAGCACTTACGCACCTCCAGGAGGCTGACACGCCACACCACGAGCCTCGCCGTGCCTCCTAGCGACTAGACCAAGCTCATCCGAGCTCCGGCAGCCGCCAAGGTCGTCGCCGGCGCCTTTTCCAGCGACCCCGAGGCCAACCACCACCACCACCACTCGATGTGGCACTTCCCCAGCATCACGTAGACGTGCTCCGCCGTCGATTTGGTCGCCGGAGCACGAATCCCGCCCTGCATCGCCGCGTCTGGCCTCGCCGGCGGCTAAATGCCGGTCGGTTTGACCCCGTTTGACCACGGGTGGGCCCAGGTTGACCCCCTGGAGTCAATGACAGGTGGGCCTAGGCGGCTAATTTAATTAGGATTAGCAGTTTAGTTAATTATATAAGCTAATGACACTGACACGCGGGACTCACCAGTCAGGTTTGACCTGGACCAGGTCTGTTGACCTGCTGATGTCAGCATGATGTCATGCCGACGCAGTAAATGCTTTTCTGGGATTATTTGATTTAAAACAATTCAGGAAATTCCAGAAAATGCTTTAAACTTCAAAAAAAATCATATAAATTCAACAGTAGCTCAGATGGAAAAGATTTATATATGAAAATTGATTAGAAAAATCCAATCTTTCCAATGGCACTGGTTTCATGCATGTTTGAGCAAGTTAACCTTGTTGTTCACATCAAAACATGATAATGCACTTTAATAAATTATAGTTTGGGTATAAGTTTGAATCTTTTGTTCAAATGAGCTCAAACATTTCTGTTTAATGTTGCATTAGCCCAAAACACATTCATCTTGCCATGTAATGAGCATGCATCATATTGTTGCATTTGTTTGTATATTGATTGTATCGTCGGTGTTCTCCATGGTAGGTCCTGCTCCCGAGGATACATCTGCGTATCCAGCTGAAGAGCAGTACCCGACAACCAATCTGTCAGGCAAGCAACCCATTGATCATTCCGATAAAAACCCATCTTCTCACTCCTGCTCTCTTTTACTGCATTAAGGCAACAGCGTGTGAACTGCTACTTGCTACGGTAGTTGAACCCTATTCCTTTGCATGACCTGTCATTGCCATAGTAAATAGTTGAAACCCACTAGCATGTGTAGGAGTTGATTGAGCCATGTGATGTGTGTTCCACCATGCTATTTGATTATGTTGCCTGCTATGCTTAGAGTTGTGTCAGGTCTGATTCATCTGGGTGATGGATCAGAGTGAAATGATGATGTCTGGTAAAGAGAGTGAAGTGTGGAATATGCTTGGTAAAGGTATCGATGAAAGGCCATGTAGGAGTACATGGTGGGTTGTTTCATTGGAACCGTCCATAGGACCTGAGATCTGTATGTGTGGTTCAAGTTTCAGCTACTACCACACATTGGGCCCCGAAATATGACCCCGCTCGACTTATTAGCTGCCCTTGTCCTCTGTCCAGGAGTTGCAATTAGTTTCTGGTGTTTGTAGTATACTGGTGGTCGTGCGCGGCGCTGACCCTCGGGGTGGGCTGTGATGCGGCAGGTACGTGGCACGGTGTATCGGTCGCCCATTTGGTGACTCGGGAACCCTGTACACATTGTTTGGGGCCGTGAGCGACACCCCGGCCGGATCTTCCCACGGATGGAACCCAAATAGGTGATAAACCTGGACTAGAGATTTGAGTGGTTGGTTAGGTCGTGGTCTACACCCACGTCGGCTTTCGCTTGAAGTCTGCCGAGCACATGTCGTGTGCAGACGCTAAGTGGTGGAAACATGTGTGAAGAAGTACACCCCTGCAGGGTTACCAATCTATTCGAATAGCCGTTGTTCGCGGTACGGACCACTTGGTTGCTTATACAGTTCATAGACAAGTTGATGGATACTACTAAAAGCCTCAAGACAAGTGTGAGTGTCGTGGATGGCCCTTCCGTAGGATGACGGAAGAGGATCCATGGTGGTGTATTGTTGTGGTGAGTAGAGGACTCATGTACGTAGTCTTATCTTGCTTTCTGCTGGGAGTTGTAGTATAGGTTAGCCAAGAGTCAAAGCTGGCTTGCTGCTATGAACTCCACTGCCCTTGTTGATAATGATGGACATATGATAGGTTCGGTTGTAAGTCTTGCTGAGTACCTTTGTACTCATGTTTGCTTAATAACTGTTGTAGAGGAGAACCCTGCCCCTTCTGATGGGTTTTACATAGACGTTGACGTCGACGAGTAGCTTGCTACCCAGACGGAGATCCTGAGCTTGTGAACGGCCTTGTAGATAGTCAGGCTACACCAAGCCTGTTTTATTTTGAAGTTGTCTGTACTCAGACATGTTAGCTTCCGCTTGTGCTTGTATGATTGTATGACTTGAGTGTTGGGTCATGTGACCCCTATCTATATGGATATGTTATGTATGGCTCTTCGGAGCCTCTTAAATAAAGTACTTTGAGTCATAGAGTTCTGTTGTGATGCAATGTTGTATTTGCACATATTGAGCATATTGTGTGTATGTTTGAAATGCTTGGTATGTGTGGGATCCGACACCTAGTTGTTTACCTTTGGTGGCCTATCTTACACGGAAATGCCTCCTAGTGCTTCCACTGAGCCTTGGTAGCTTGCTACTGCTCCGGAACACGTAGGCTGGCCGGCATGTGTCCTTCTTCGTTCCTGTGTCTGTCCCTTAGGGGAAATGTCACGCGTTGTTCCTTTAAGTCCATGTAGCTTGCTACGACTTGGGTTCATACGTTGATGACCGACACGTTCGTTGCTGGGTCATGGATGCCTGTCTCTGTAATTTAGTGCCACTTTTGGTTTATAACTAGCCATGTCGGCCTGGGTTCTCTGTCATATGGATGCTAGCGACACTATCATATACGTGGGCCAAAATGCGCAAACGGTCCCGAGCCACGTAAGGTGGCACCGTGGGGATACCGTGCGTGAGGCCGCAAAGTGATATGATGTGTTACAAGCTAGATCGGTGTGACTTAGGATCGGGGTCCTGACATCATCCAACATGTGGTGCTTGTTGTATAGAATCTTTTGCTAGACAAATTTATGTACTAAGCGGGCATAATATTTCTTGTGCGTCGAAAATCCTTGAGCCAAATTTCTTCCATGAGTGTCCACCATACCTACCTATATGCGGTATTACTCTACCGTTCCAAGTAAATTTGCATGTGCCACCTCTAATCATTCAAATAAGCATCTATTTTGTGTGCCCGTACCGCTCATGAAGCAGCAGGGGGTGTTCAGTAGCTTCCAAGCTAAGTGGGTTATTCTCACGATGGGTGTCTATTCACTTGTCATTCCACGAGCGAGGATGGTAATTGGGATGCCCAATCCCATGATCAATACGAAAAATAATGAAACAAACTCCCTCGAAAAGTTGATTTTATGGAGGGCGTGCACCCGAGGATTCGGCTAGCCATGGCTTGTGTTTGAATGGTTGAGGGGGGGTAAACTTTACCTTTCCGCTTGGGAACCACTTATAATGTGTTTAGCATGGAAGATATTGAGGACTCTCGGTCATGACGTTGATAGGAAAGGCATGCCTCTCAAAATGTACTCATCTCCGTTTTAGGCAACGAGCACTGGCACCTATGCAAATCCATGCTTCCCTCTATGAAGGGACTATCTTTTACTTTTCTGTTTTACTTTCATGCAAGAGTCAATAGTATTCCTTCTCATTTCAACCTCAATTATTGTTTAGTTGGCAATCATCATGTGGCGGGGAAAGATCGAGGCGTATATGGCCATTCAAATATATTTGATCATGGTTTATTATTGTTGATAGTTATCTATATGGTAAATGAGTTGGGAGGCGAAACATTAAGCCGCTATCTTTCTCTGTGTACGATGGACGCCATTTGTTCTAAAAATATGCTTTGAGTACTAGCAATCATAGAAGACTATATGATAATTGAGTATGTGGAGCTCTTACTTAGACTTTGTTGAAAATAAGTTGAATTGCAATTGTTTGGTGACTAAGAACATAGGTTGTTCAGTTTCAAGAGAATGCATTTGTCGGGGCTCTCAGACTGGGGGTACCCAGGCCCGTCTACCTGCGACCCAAGGCGCAACGCGTAGGGCTGGCCCAGTACGACCCGTCTTCAAGGATTCTTCGACAAGACCCTCGTGAGGGCTTCCCACCTCGCGAGGCATGCCGCCCCGAGGCCACCTCCTGAGGCCTCCCTCGCGGGCGGATTCACCCATGTCGCTAGGCCAGCCTCGCGCTGCACGTGGGTGATGTGAGCAATGATGAGTGTCGCCAAGACTGGCGCCAGCGGGCGCGGACAGTGAGGCTTTCCTCTTTGGTGCTAAAGGGACAAGGTCGGCACGCGGGTTCCCGTGGCGTCTCCAAAGGTTTCCTCTTCAGTGCAACAATACCAGGATGGTAGGCTCGTCAAGACGGAGGTCAACACCGAGCCCACATATGCGTCATCAACAGAATCTTTGCAGCCGAAGATCACCTTTCATCGGGATAAAATGTACTTCATGTTCCCCTTCAAATTGGCCGTTGTGGCAACCCGTCCCGCCAGATATTTTCGGGGGAAGAGGACCAAGGCTATTATAAATATAGCTAGGTCACCACTTTAGAGAGGGATCGAGTTCATCCACCCCTCAAGCCTCCCGAGGCACCTTGTACTCACTCATACTCACCCTCCATCGCGAGGAGATCCAACCACAAAGCAGGAGTAGGGTTTTACACCGCAAGGTGGCCCGAACCTGGGTAAACTGTCGTGTCCTCCGTCTTCTTCCTTCAGTCGGACCGTGTAGGAGCTTGGTCGTGAGGTTGGTAGTACCTGGCAGGGCTAGGGGAGAGGCAAAGAGCACGCCCCAGTGTCCGAACCATCCTTGGGAGCCCCGATTCCAAGATTTGGCGCGCTAGGTAGGTGGCATGCTTCTCTTCCCCTGCTCCGCTCTAGGATCAGCTGCATCAACCCCATGGCCGATGCACGCCATGTTCGCGCTGAGCCTCGGGTGGTTTGTGTCTCCCAGACTACGCCCTTGGTGCGCGACGGCCGCCACCATGCCACCAGTGCTGTAGCCGCCGCCCCTGACCCGGCTACGCACGAGCAGCAGGACTCCTCCTTTCACCGTTTTGTGCGGCGGGATGGCCGCACCATGATGACCCACAAGTATAGGGGATCAGTTGTGGCTCTTTTTGATAAGTAAGAGTGTCGAACCCAACGAGGAGGAGAAGGAAATGACAAGTGTTTCTCAGTAAGGTAATGTCTACAAGTGATGAAATTGTAAGTAGTAGAGTAGTTTGATAGCAAGATAATTTTGTAATGAGCAAGTAATGATAGTAGTAGCAAACATGCAGTAAGATAGCCCAATCCTTTTGTGGCAAAGGACATGCCAAAACGATCTCTTATAATAAGCAAAGCGTTCTTGAGGGTACATGGGAATTTCATCTAGTCACTTTCATCATGTTGGTTCAATTCGTGTTCGCTACTTTGATAATTTGGTATGTGGGTGGAACGATACTTAGGTGCTTTTCTTACTTGAACAAACCTCCTACTTATGGTTAACCCTCCCGCAAGCATCCGCAACTACGAGAAAAGTATTGAGAATAAATTCTAACCATAGCAATAAACTTTTGGATCCAATCGGTCCCTTTCGGAATAGTGCATAAACTGGGGTTTAAGCTTCTGTCACTCTCGCAACCCACCATCTAATTACTACTCCACAATGCATTCCTTTAGGCCTAAATGTGGTGAAGTGTCATGTAGTCGACATTCACATGACACCACTAAGGGAATCACAACATACATACTATCAAAATATCGAACACATATAGTGTTCACATGATTACTTGTAACATGATATCTCCCGTGACCTCAAGAACAAAGGTAACTACTCACAAGTGATATACATGCTCAAGATCAGAGGGGTAATATATAGCATAATGGATTTGAGCATATAATCTTCCACCAAATAAACCATATAGTAATCAACTACAAGATATAATCAACACTACTAGTCACCCACAAGCAACAATCTATAGTTCCGGTAACAAGATTGATCACCAGAGATGAACTAGGGTTTGAGATGAGATGGTGCTGGTGAAGATAGCCCTCCCCAATATGGGAGAGTTGTTGGTGATGATGATGACGATGATCCCTCCCCCAGGAGGGAAATTCCCCCGGCGGAATCGCTCCGCCGGAGGGCAAAAGTGCTCCTGCCCAAGTTCCGCCTCGATATGGTGGAATTCCGTCCCGAAAGTCTTCACCTCATTTTTTCTAGGTTAGAGAGGATTATATACCAAGAGATGGTCACCGGAAGCGGGCCTGGGTGAGCTCAACCCACCAGGGCGCGCCAAGGTGGGTTGTGCCCACCTGGTGGGACCGCTCTAGTGGTTATCAGCTCCAGTATTTCTTATATATTCCATAAAAATTCCCATGAAGTTTCATCTTGTTTCGAGTTGTGCAGAATAGGTGGCCCGACATAGCTTTTTCTGGGCCAGATTTCTAGCTACCGGAATTCTCCCTCTTGGTGTATACCTTGCAAATTTTGAGAGAAAAGGCAATAGAATTACTCCAAAAAGCATTATTATACATAATAACAACATAAATAACAGTAAGAAAACATGATGCAAAATGGACGTATCAACTCCCCCAAGCTTAGACCTCGCTTGTCCTCAAGCGAAAACCGAGAACGAAAAACATGTCCACATGCTTTGAGAGAGAGAGAGAGAGGTGTCGATAAAAACAAAATACAAACATAGAAGCATCATGTTGATTATTATAACAGCAACAAAATTAAACATAAGACTTTTGTCATAGAACTTGTATCATAGACTTCTCATGAATATGTAACAATTCATCACACAAACGAAGTATGAAGCATAAACTTTATTAGAAACCAACAAACTATGTTTTCAGTCAACTTTTGCAACTACAATTCATCATCTTTTCAGGAAGGGTCGCGTATCGGAGCCTTTAGGCAAGTGCACATACTCAACCATCATATAGTCTTCTATGATTGTAACACTCACCGCATACACATGAGCAAAAAATTTCAACCGGACACATAGAAACATAGGGGCTTATGGTTTTGCCTCCCAACGTACTCACCTCAAGGGTGATGTCAACAATAATAACTCATGTCACCCATATTCAACTGGACATATGTGCCTAGATCTTTCCTCACCACATGATGCTTGCCAAAGGATAAAAATGAAAGGGAAAAGAGGGAAAACTTTGACTCTTTGCATAAAAGTAAAAGATAGGCTCTTCACATAGGGAAGCAGAGGTTGCCATGCGCTTATTTGTTTCTATGCTCAATCCCCTATTGCAAAAGAATGTCACGTTGCATTGCCCCTTGTGATAGCACCCTTTATTATGCAGTCTGTCGCTTTCATTCTTCACCATCACAAGTTCACCTCAAGGGTGATGTCAACAATAATAACTCATGTCACCCATATTCAACTGGACATATGTGCCTAGATCTTTCCTCACCACATGATGCTTGCCAAAGGATAAAAATGGAAGGGAAAAGAGGGAAAACTTTGACTCTTTGCATAAAAGTAAAAGATAGGCTCTTCACATAGGGAAGCAGAGGTTGCCATGCGCTTATTTGTTTCTATGCTCAATCCCCTATTGCAAAAGAATGTCACGTTGCATTGCCCCTTGTGATAGCACCCTTTATTATGCAGTCTGTCGCTTTCATTCTTCACCATCACAAGTTCGTGCAATGCTCAATTTTCTCTTACACTACACAATCTCACACTTTTCGAAGCAATGTTTATTGCCTTATTGCACCGACGACAACTTACTTGAAGGATCTTACTCAATCCATAGGTATGTATGGTGGACTCTTGAAAAAGGTTTGGGTTTAAGGGTTTTTGGATGCACAAGTAGTATCTCTACTTAATGCGGAGTTTTTTGCTAGAAAAGATATTGGGCAAGCACCACATGTTACAGGATCTATGACAATATGACTTCTAAGTTAATATTAACAAACATAAACCATTAAGTTGTCCTCCTTGTCCAACGTCAATAATTTTGGCATATAATATTTTGATGGGGGCTCACAATCACAAAAGATTTCTAGGATAGTATATTTATATTTGAATCTTCTCTTCCCTTATTAATTCTTTCATGAATTGCATCATTGAACAATGTTATCTTTGTCAATCTCTAATAAAAAATTCTACTTATACTTTTCCTTATGTGGTGCCATCACCTACCATAAGATTAGCATATGATCTTCTTAATTTATTTCCTTTCTTTTATTCATTCAATTATAACTTTTCTTTATATTGCAATAGGAAGATAAAGAAAGATAAACTCAAAACTAAATTTTATTATATATTTCGCACACGATTAGAAAGATAGATCACTAAGCAAACTCAAAGAGAAAGGATTGAACTAAACTTTCATTTATTCTAAATCAAAAGATCGAACTAAGATAAGTAAATGCAAAAGGATAGTAGGGATGATACGATACCGGGGCACCTCCCCCAAGCTTGGCGAAAGCCAAGGGAAGTGCCCATACCCGATAGTCAATTTTCTTTTGGTGGTGAAGTAGATGGTGGTGGTGATAATCGTGCCTTCAGCTTTTTCATATTGTAATTGAGAAGGGCAATTTCCTCCTTTAGATCATCAACCTCTAGCTACAGCTTTAGGATCTTGTTGCATAAATCCCCTTTGATTTTCTCCCGAAAACGAGAGGGAATAGATTGGTTCTTAACTCGCTTAGTACTCATAGGGAGACTTGACTTCTTGAACTCCACATGCATATCCCCTGGTTGAGATAGAGGGACATCTTCCTCCTTCGAGCTCAAATCATCAATCCTCATCGAGTGGGCATCCTCCTCGTCATCCGTAGCCCAGCCATGGGGAGATAGGTCTCCATAGCACTTTGGGTCAGCAATGAGATGTGAAACATAGCTCTCTCCATCGGAGTCTTGAGATGACATATTTTCAGAACTATGCACAAACAACAAGAAAAGAAAACAGAAGATTTCTCTGTGATACGGTGGTTAACAGGTTCGGGGAGTATATAAAGAATTTTTATCTTGGGAAACAAGTAAGTTCTAGAAAAACGGAGTCCAAAAGGTACCCGAGGTGGGCACAACCCACCTGGGCACGCCAGGCATGCCTAATGCGCCCTGGTGTCCTGTGTCCACCAGGGTGCGCTTCGCGGTAGTTTATTATTTTCCTATTTTTGTAAATATTCCAAAACTGATAAAAAATAATTTTACGGATTTTTCGGAGTCCGTTTACTTACCGTATCACATACCTCCATATTTTGACGATTCTGGAGTGTTCCGGAAGGACTCTTTTATGTGTTCTTCTGGTGTCAAAGTTTGGATAATATTTCTTTCAACATTAATGGGCGTACCTGAGATATAATGCTTTATTCGTTGCCCGTTAACAACCTTTGGGTTAGTTCCTTTGGAATTATTTATCTTGATGGCTCCAGATCGATAAACCTTCTCGATAACATAAGGGCCTTCCCATTTAGAGAGGAGTTTGCCTGCAAAGAACCTGAAATGAGAGTTGTACAAAAGAAGATATTCTCCGACTTTGAACTCAAGCTTTTGGATTCTTTTATCATGCCATCTTTTAACTTTTTCTTTAAATAACATGGCATTTTCATAAGATTGGGTTCTCCATTCATCTAATGAGCTAATATCAAATAACCTCTTTTCACCAGCAAGTTTGAAATCATAATTGAGTTCCTTGACTGTCCAAAAAGCTTTATGTTCTAACTCAAGAGGCAAATGACAAGCTTTACCGTAAACCATTTTATAAGGAGACATACCCATAGGATTTTTATAATCTTTTCTATAAGCCCAAAGTGCATCATCTAATTTCTTAGACCAATTCTTCCTGGACCTATTAACAAACTTTTGAAAAATTAATTTTATTTCTCTATTACTAAGCTCAACTTGACCACTAGACCGAGGATGATAAGGTGATGCAATTCTATGGTTAACATCATATTTAGCAATAATTTTACGGAAAGCACCATGAATAAAGTGTGAACCACCATCAAGCATTAAATATCTGGGGACTCCAAACCTTGGGAAAATAACTTCCTTAAGCATTATAATAGAGGTGTTGTGATCAGCACTACTAGTTGGAATAGCCTCTACCCATTTAGTAACATAATCAACAACAACCAAAATATGTGTATGCCCATTAGGGGAAGGAAAAGGTCCCATGTAATCAAATCCCCAAACATCAAATGGTTCAACAGCAAGTGAATAATTCATAGGCATTTCTTGACGCTTACCAATATTACCTATCCTTTGACATTCATCACAGGATGAGACGAACATACGAGCATCTTTGAAGAGAGTAGGCCAATAAAATCCAGATTGCAATACCTTGTGAGCAGTTCTATCTCCAGCATGATGTCCTCCATATGCTTCGGAGTGAAACTTCTGAAGGATTTGTCCCTGTTCATGCTCAGGTACACAATGTCTAATAATATCATCTACTCCTTCTTTATAAAGATGTGGGTCATCCCAAAAGTAATGTCTTAAATCATAAAAGAACTTTTTCTTTTGTTGATAAGCAAAATTGGGCGGTAAATATTTAGCAACAATATAATTAGCATAGCCAGCATACCAAGGAGTACCATTAGTAACATTTATTGCAGCTAACTGCTCGTCGGGAAAATTATCATCAATAGGTAGTGGGTCATCAAGCACATTTTCAAGTCTAGACAAGTTATCAGCTACAGGGTTCTCAGCTCCTTTTCTATCAATAATATGCAAATCAAATTCTTGTAACAAGAGAACCCACCGAATAAGTCTAGGTTTAACATCTTTCTTTTACATAAGATATTTAATAGCAGCATGGTCAGTGTGAACAGTTACTTTTGAATCAACAATGTAAGATCTAAATTTGTCACAAGCAAACACAACTGCTAAGAATTCTTTTTTAGTGGTAGCATAATTCTTTTGAGCATTGTCTAGAGTTTTACTAGCATAATGAATAACATTAAGTTTCTTATCATCTCTTTGTCCTAAAACAGCACCAACATCATAATCACTAGCATCACACATAATTTCAAAAGGTAAGTTCCAATCAGGTGGTTGAACTATAGGTGCAGAAATTAAAGCTTTCTTAAGTGTTTCAAAGGCCTCAAATCAATCATCGTCAAAAACAAAAGGAACATCCTTTTGTAAAAGGTTAGTGAGAGGTCTAGAAACTTTAGATAAATCTTTGATAAATATCCTATAGAAACCAGCGTGACCTAAGAAACTACGAATACCTTTGATATCCTTGGGACATGGCATTTTCTCAATTGCATCAACCTTAGCTTTGTCCACTTCAATACCCTTTTCAGAAATCTTATGACCCAAAACAATACCTTCATTAACCATAAAGTGGTATTTCTCCCAATTCAAGACAAGACTTGTTTGTTCACATCTCTGCAAAACTCGATCAAGATTGCTTAAACAATCATCAAATGACTTCCCATAAACAGAGAAATCATCCATGAAAACCTCTACAATCTTTTCACAAAAGTTAGAGAATATAGTAGTCATACATCTTTGAAAGGTAGGAGGTGCATTGCATAAACTAAAAGGCATACGTCTATAAGCATAAGTTCCAAAGGGACAAGTAAAAGTAGTATTTTCTTGATCATGTTAAGAAACAGGTCTATGCGAAAAGCCAGAGTATCCATCAAGGAAGCAAAAGTGTCTTTGATTTGATAATCTTTCTAGCATTTAATCAATAAAAGTTAGAGGACAATGATCTTTTCTAGTGGCTTTATTTAATTTTCTAAAATCAATTGCCATTCTATAACCTTTAACAATTCTTTGTGGAATAAGTTAATTCTTATCATTAGGAACAACAGTAATACCTCCTTTCTTAGGAACACAATGAATGGGACTTGCCCATCTACTATCAGCTATAGGGTAGATTACACCTGCTTCCAAAAGTTTTAATATTTCCGTTCTTACCACTTCTTTCAACTTCGGGTTTAACAGACATTGATGATCGACAACTAGTTTAGCATCAGGTTCCATATTTATCTTATGCTAACATAGAGTGGGGATAATGCCCTTTAAATCATCCAGAGTATATCCAATAGCAGCTCGGTGCTTCCTTAGAGCTTTCAATAATCTTTCTTCTTCATGTTCTGAAAGGTTAGCGCTAATAATAACAGGATATATCTTCTTTTCATCAAGATAAGCATATGTCATTCATAATTTCTTGGTATAAAGAGTAGGGAATAGCACTCACACTAGCAGCTATGTCACATAAACCATGATAGCAATGATCTCCTATTTTGACCGAGACAATAGGCATGCCAACAACAAGTCTATGTTTATCCTTCTTATCAGGTTTGGCGATTCTAGCAGCCTCTTCATTAAAGCAAATAACATGCCCATCTACATTTTCTTCCAAGAGATCCTTGACCATAGCAATATTAGGCTCTACTTTAATTTGTTCATCAGGTTTAGGTGTTCTAATATAGCTTTTGTTAACCACAGTTGAAACTTTAGCATGTTCCTTTATCCTAACAGGGAAAGGTGGGTTTTCAATGTAAGCAGTAGCAACAACTGGATCAACATTATAAAGTATAGTTTCTTCTTTAACTGGTATCGGTTCTTTAATTTCTTCTTTAACAGGTGGGTGGTATTTAAACCACTTCTCCTTAGGGAGATCAACATGAGTAGCAAAAGATTCACAAAAGGAGGCTACTATCTCAGAGTCAAGTCCATATTTAGGGCTAAACTTTGAAAAGGCATCGGTATTCATAAAAGATTTAATACAATCATACTTAAGCTTAATACCTGACTCTTTACCTTCATCGAGTTCCCAATCTTCAGAGTTGCGTTTAATTCTTTCTAAATGATCCCATCGGAATTCAATAGTTTTCTTCATAAAGGAACCAGCACAAGAAGTATCAAGCAAGGATCGATCATTCTGAGAAAGCCGAGCATAAAAATTCTGAATAATAATTTCTCTTGAAAGCTCATGATTGGGGCATGAATATAACATTGACTTAAGCCTCCCTAAGCTTCAGCGATACTTTCTCCTTCACGAGGCCAAAAATTATATATGTAGTTACGATCACGATGAACTAGATGCATAGGATTTTTTTTTGGTGGAACACCATTTTCAATCGGTTCCGGTTCCAAGATCCAATATCATCGCATAGCCTATACATTGCTAATGCTTTTTCCTTCAAAGATAAAGGAAAAACCTTCTTCATAACTTGATCTCTGGGTAGACCTGCAAGCTTAAACAATCCACAAATTTGTTCCACATATATCAAGTGCATATCAGGATGTTCGGTTTTGTCTCCTGCATAAGGATTACCTAGCAGTTGCTCTATCATACCCGAAGGGATTTCATATTCAATATTTTCAGTAGGTGCAGTGGGTTGAGGGGTAGCTAATTATGGTTCCATTCGAGGTGAAGATACCCCAAACAAAATCCTCAAAGGATTGTTCTCCATAGTAACAAGTGACAATAAATTTCAGCACACCATATGAATGTTTCCTTACCAATTTCCACTTACCAGAAGTGTTTCGCTCCCCGGAAACGGCGCCAGAAAATTGCCTTGATGAACCACAAGTATAGGGTATCAATTGTAGCTCTTTTTGATAAGTAAGAGTGTCGAACCCAACGAGGAGCAGAAGGAAATGACAAGTGTTTCTCAGTAAGGTAATGTCTGCAAGTGCTGGAATTGTAAGTAGCAGAGTAGTTTGATAGAAAGACAATTTTGTAATGAGCAAGTAACGATAGTAGTAGCAAATGTGCAGCAAGATAGCCCAATCCTTTTGTGGCAAAGGACATGCCCAAACGGTCTCTTATAATAAGCAAAGCATTCTCGAGGGTACACGGGAATTTCATCTAGTCACTTTCATCATGTTGGTTCAATTCATGTTCGCTACTTTGATAATTTGATATGTGGGTGGATCGGTGCTTAGGTGTTGTTATTACTTGAAAAAACCTCCTACTTATGATCAACCCTCCCGCAAGTATACGCAACTACGAGAAAAGTATTAAGAATAAATTCTAACCATAGCATTGAACTTTTGGATCCAATCGGTCCCTTACGGAATAGTGCATAAACTGGGGTTTAAGATTCTGTCACTCTCGCAACCCACCATCTAATTACTACTCCACAATGCATTCCCTTATGCCAAAATATGGTGAAGTGTCATGTAGTCGACGTTCACATGACACTACTAAGGGAATCACAACATACATATTATCAAAATATCGAACACATATCAAGTTCACATGATTACTTGCAACATGATTTCTCCCGTGACCTCAAGAACAAAGGTAACTACTCACAAGTGATGAACATGCTCAAGATCAGAGGGGTAATATATAGCATAATGGATCTGAACATATAATCTTCCACCAAATAAACCATATAGTAATCAACTACAAGATGTAATCAAACTACTAGTCACCCACAAGCAACAATCTATAGTTCCGATAACAAGATTGGTCACAAGAGATGAACTAGGGTTTGAGATGAGATGGTGCTGGTGAATATGTTGATGAAGATAGCCCTCCCCAAGATGGGAGAGTTGTTGGTGATGATGATGACGATGATTTCCGCCTCCGGGAGGGAAATTCCCCCGGCGAAATCGCTCTGTCGGATGGCAAAAGTGCTCCTGCCCAAGTTCCACCTCGAGACGGTGGCGTTACGTCCTGAAAGTCTTCTCCTCATTTTTTCTAGGTCAGAGAGGCTTATATACTAGAAGATGGTCACCGGAAGCAGGCCTGGGTGAGCACAACCCACCAGGGCGCTCCTGGGGGCCCTGGCGCGCCCATGTGGTTGTGCCCACCTGGTGGGCCCCCTCTGGTGGTTATCAACTCCAGTATTTCTTATATATTCCATAAAAATTCTCGTGAAGTTTCAGCTTGTTTGGAGTTGTGTAGAATAGGTGGCCTGACATAGCTTTTTCAGGTCCAAATTTCCAGTTGCCACAATTTTCCCTCTTGGTGTATACCTTGCAAATTAGGAAAGATAAGGCATTAGAATTACTCCAAAAAGCATTATTATACATAATAATAACATAAATAATAGTAAGAAAACATGATGCAAGATGGACGTATCACACCGCCACACCTTTGCTCACCCCGGCCGCGGCTTCGTCCTCCCATGCCCACTACGGGCCGGTGAACGCGCAGGCTGCTCTACTCATGGCACGGGAAGTGCTGCATTACCGTCCGGCCGACGAGGGCTATGACGCCTGGCTAGGCCGCATCACCAAGCTCGTCAACGCCGCAGGCAAGGCCCCTGCACCCTCCCACTTGCTCTGCCCCCCGCCGTCTCGCGCGGGCGACGTCGCGCACGGTGCACCTCTGCCGCCTCCCCGAGGCAGTGAAATCATCGAGCTGAAGCGCGAGGCAAGGTTCCGCGACTAGCCGCGCGAAGCACCAACGCCGACCTGGGACGAGGCCAACTGCCAGATCATCTGCCACGCGCCACCAGACACGTGCGTGCTCCTCGAGCAGCGGCAGCAGGGCCAAGACCAAGCTTTCAGAGACGTCGTGGTGACAGGGCGTCGGAACTGCCCCACCCTGGGGAACGGGGCCCCCGTGTGTGACGTGGGCCGTCGGTCCTTCACTCTCGAGTTGTGTCCCGTGGTTTGGCCTCGCAAGTTCAAGCCATACCCGCCCCCGCGCTACGATGGCACCCCTGACCCTACAGAGTTTGTCCTGCTCTATGCGTTGAGCATTGAGGCGGCAAATGGTGATGACAAGGTCATGGTCAACTGGTTCCCCATGGCCCTCAAGGACAATGCACGCTCCTGGTTCATGAACCTGTCCGAGGAGTCCATCTCTCCGTGGGGCAAGCTATGTGAGTTGTTCGTTGCTAACTTCAAGGTCACCTACGATCGCGCCCTCACCATGACCGACCTGCGGCAAGTAAAGTAGTACCCCGACAAAACCCTTCAGCGGTACATTCAGCGCTTCAGCCAGGTGCGCCACAAGATCCCTCGCGCTTCAGATGAAGCCATCATCATGGCCTTCACCAATGGGGTCAAGGACGTCCGCACGTGCAAGAAGCTCACCATCCACAACGACCTGAGCACGGCACTGGAGTTGTTTACCCTTGCCGACAAGTGCACCAAGGCTGAGGAGGGCCACCTCTTCCTTCACAACGACCCCGCCGCTACACACGACGATGGCAAGGCCAAGAGCAAGGAGGTAAAGTGCAAGGGGCATGCCGTTCTGGCAGTCTATCCTGAGCAGAAGCGTGGCCGCGACCGCGATGAACCCGAGGGGAGTAGTCGCCTATTCTGTGTCTTCCACAACGTGCGCACCCACAACACCAACGACTGCCAAGAACTCATGGCGCTTCATGACGAGCGCCTGGGTCATCGCCCAGACCGCCCCCACCGTGCGCCGACTGTGGCGGCGGAAGGTGGGACAACCGCCGCGGCAACCAGCGTCATGATGAGACCCGACTAGGACGGTGTGTCGTTTGTAGGCCCAATCTTTCACGGTACACAAAAATCAACGACAAACACGATGAACAGTCCTCGTAATAGTAGACGTCGACGATGAATTAGCAGATCGTTCTTAGGATCAAGCAATGCAAGAAAACCAAAGAATATAACTTACGAATGGAATCAAACAGATCGAACCGCGCGCGTAGCAGCAACTAAATCTCTAAAAGATTAGCGAACAAACGCAAGTATTTGGCATACCCAAACATGGTACTTTTCAGGTATTTTTCTCAACTCCAAATTAACTCCCGTACAAAGGCCAAAGCCTACCTGTTATATAGGCGCAACACGACCTAAGCACAACCAACCTCAACAGCCCAAAAAGATTCAGACTCTTATCTCTTTCATATTCTAACTAGTCATGATTTACATAATTAAAAAAGCTAGCAATGTTAATCACCAGAATCCAATCAAAGTAGTACTAGCATACGTACTACCTGGCAGAACCAACATGGTTCAAACTCCTGAAACCAATTGACTCACGCAAGGAAATCTAAAGGAAACTACTTCTATAACAAAGAAATATATATCATGTTCGTTTGTGGCTTCGGGTCTTCACGTCCACGTACTCATCCACATACACAACAAATATAATAATTCTCACATGGTGTTCTGAACGTGGGTTTGATCTTTTGCTTCTCTGGTTCAGCCGCTCGAACTTCCATGCACATAGAGCCAATGTATAATTTGTGTGGAGTTTGTGTTGTTGTACGCACGCATGCCTTTAGAGTTTCTTCATTTTTAGAAGCAGTAGATGTGTTACCCATGGTCGCATCATCCCCTCCCCCTTCAAAGGAAATCGTCCTCGGTTTCTGAGCAGTCTTTGCAACCTTTTTCTTCAATGTGACATGTTCATCCACCTTGATTGCATTATCAAACATCGGTCGTAACACACGTCGCTTCCCGACATCCCAAAATGAGTAAGTGTTGGTTTGACCCTTGTGCGTTGTGTTATTGTCATATTGCCACGGCCTTCCCAATAACAAATGACATGCATCCATGGGTATAACATCGCAGATCACCATATCAGTGTAATCTCCAGGAGAGAATTTGATACGCGCCTTTTAAGTAATCTTTAGCTTCCTAGTATGATACATCCACTCGAGACTCGACACGGTGAGGCTGTGGGTGCTTCCATGCAGGCAACCCCACAGCATTAACCAACCCTTTGTTGATCGCATTGGTGTAGCTTCCACCATCTATTATCAGCTTGTCTTGTTGATCTTACTTTCGGACTGAAAAATATTCCATCGCTGCCCCTTATCCTCAATACGATCCTCTTGCATCCGTTGCACCATTAATGATGGGTATGCTTCTGCAGCTTCAAAACTCGCACTCACTTTTTCATCATCTTCGGATTTCTCACTAGACTTGTTAGTATGCTTTCCTCCATCGCTCGCAGACATGTATACTTCTTCCGTGAGGAGGACTCTCCTCTCATTAGGACACTCAAACTTCTTATGTCCCCTGCCACCACACTTGAAGCACACAATATCACTGGTATGAGAGTTAGAAGCACGAGATGATTCAAGCTTGGATTGAGATACTTCCTTTGTAGCCGACTTAGAATCTGATTCGAACCCGCTATTACCACCACATTCTCGCTGAAAATTACGTTGCATTGAGTTTGATAAATTATCATGAGCACCACGACACTTTACTTGTTGCTCCGCTCGAATGGCATGGTGTAATAATCCATCTAATCCTGTATATTCAACCATATCGACATGGTCTCGTATATCTGATTTCAGACCATGCATGAACCATGCCATTGTAGCCTCTTCTTGCTCCTCTACCCCTGTGCAAATCAACAATATTTCCATATCCTTATAATACTCCTCAACACTAGTGTTACACCTTGCCAAAGTTGTCTCAAGCGTGTAAACAAGGTTCTAGTGAAGTGCTCCGGAACAAAATGTCTCCTCGTAATATTCTTCATTTGATTCCAAGACTCCGGACGTCCTCCCACGCGACATAGCTGGTTCCACCATATTAAAGCATAACATGTGAACTCAATAGATGTAGCACGAACCTTTTTCTCCTCGGTGTACCGTTGTCCATCAAAAATCTGACCCACACGCATCTCCCAGTCCAAATAATCATCTGGTTTGTGTTTACCGCTTAACGACGGTATGGAAATTTTTAGTCTTCCAACACCATCATCTTCGTAGCCGCGCGTGGACGTTCATGTCCTCCCCCGTGGAGAAGGCCACCTCCATAATGATTATAAGCACGCCACGCGGGCTCATAATAGCTACCAGCCCCCTCGGACTGATGATCTTGATGCTCACCATTGTTGCGAATTTTCTTATGTACCCGTTGTCCAGGTAATTGCCGATGACGATGCGGCGCAACAGACCCATCACTAGGTGGTGAACGTGTTCTCAGTCGATGAACGATCTCAGTCAAATCAGCAATCTTTTTTCCCAAGACTTTCCTCGACCTTGTCAATGTGTCTCCCCACTCGATTGAGCGCATAGTCACGAGTTTCCTCCAATCCTAGCACAATGGCCGGTGCAATACTCTGATCATAGGTGGACAAGGGCAGCTCGTCTTTTGCATCTCCTTCATGTGCATCGTGCACACTTGAATTTGATTTATATGAATTCACCATTGCAGCAACTCAAGTAGATCCACTCAAAAACCAGATAAAAAATTGTACCTTGATAAACCTTGCTCTGATACCACTTGATGAGACCTGACTAGGACTGTGTGTTGTTTGTAGGCCCAATCTTTCACGGTACACAAAAATCAACGACGAACAATCCTCATAATAGTTGACGTAGACGATGAAGTAGCAGATTGGTTCTTTGGATCAAGCAATGCAAGAAAACCAAAGAATAAAACTTATGAAGGGAATCGAACAGATCGAACCGTGTGCGTAGTAGCAACTAAATCTCTCAAAGATTAGCAAACACACGCAGGTATTTGGCGTACCCAAACATGGTACTTTTCAAGTATTTTTTTCAACTCTAAATAAACTCCTGTAGAAAGGCCAAAGCCTGCATGTTATATAGGTGCAACACGACCTGAGCACAACCGACCTCAACAGCCCAAAAAGATTCAGACTCTTATCTCTTTCCTATTCTGACTAATCATGATTGAAATAATAAAAAAACTGGCAACGTTAATCACGATAATCCAATCAAACTAGTACTAGTATATGTACTACTTGGTTGAACAAGCATGGTTCGAACTCCTAAAACCAATTGACTCACGCGAGGAAATCTAAAGGAAACTACTTATGTAACAAAGAAATGTATGTCATGTTGGTTTGTGGCTTCGGGTCTTCACATCCATGTACTCATCCACATACATGACCAATATAATAATTGTTGCATGGTGTTCTGAACGTGGGTTTGATCTTTTGCTTCTCTGGTTCAACCGCTGGCACTTCTATGCAAATAGAGCCAATGTATAATTTGTGTGGAGTTTGTGTTGTTGTACGCATGCATGCCTTTAGAGTTTCTTCAATTTCAGAAGCAACAGATGTGCTATCCATGGTCGCATCAAATTCGAACTTAGATCACTCTCAAATCATATTTAGTTTGCTTAGTTCAAAATTAGTTCACTTTTCGTTCAATTTTAGTTCACTCAATTCAAATTTCATTCAATCTGTTAAATTTTAGTTCACTCTCAAATCAAATTAGTTCAATCAATTCAAATCTACCTCATTGAATTTTAGTTTACTAATTCAGTATTAACTCACTCATTTCATTTTGAGTTCACCAAATGCAAATTTAGTTCACTCAAACTAGTTCACTAATTCAAATTTAGAAACAGTTATCCTACTAGGATTTGTTTTCATTTTCTTGTAAGGGAAAATATGTACTACTTCACCCGCAAAAACAAAAATACTACTTGACAGGTCAATTCAATTCTAAGTTTTTTTTCATTTTTCGTTTTGAGTCAGTTCTTTATTCAGAATGATAATTCTTACAAACTATCTATAAAACAATTTTAAAAATGATGTTCATCATATATAGAAACAAAAATATATTACCAGCGAAGGAAATAGTACAAAGAACAAGTTTTTTTAGTTGAAGTATAATGAACAAGTTAACAAGTGACGATCGAAATAGTAGATCGAAATGATATTGGGCTTAGAGCATCTCCAGCCGATTGCTCCCCCCAGGGGCTTGAAATAGTGCCACCTGGGGGCCAACCAGCGGTAAAATCGGCGGGGGGGGGGGG
>LR738715.1:183482049-183497961 GCA_902687465.1 Secale cereale | reverse complement strand
CGGGTTCCCAGCCGACCCCCCAAGTTCGCCCTCCCCCCTCCCCAGCCGTCGATTTCGGCCAAATTTAAGTGAAATTTGGCCCAAATGCGGCCCAAATTCGGCATGTTTCGACACAAATTCAACAAAAAACACAAATCAATACAAATCACATAGTTCATCACAAAAATCAATAAAAAAACAAATAGTTCAACGAATCAAAATCATGATTCAAAAACAAATAGAAACTCAATTTTCATCATATGTCGAGCTAGGCATTGCCCTTGAGCCTCCATAGGTGCTCCACCAGATCATGCTACAGTTCTTGATGCACCTGTGGGTCTCGGATCTCCTAACGCATATTGAGGAAGGCAACCCAGGTTGCTAGTCGCTGGTGATCAACTTGGGCAAGAGGACCCTTCCTGTAATATGGTTCAGTGTCAAACACTGGCTCTTCTTGCTCGCTCTCAATGATCATGTTATGCAAGATGACACAACAAGTCATGACTTCCCACATCTTTCGACCGGGTCAGAGCCGGGTAACGGACAACGGCAAATTGAGATTGGAGAACACCAAATGCCCGCTCGACATCCTTTCTGCAAGCCTCCTGACACGTGGCAAAGTAGGAGTTCCTGGAATGCTTGGAAGCACTGCCACCACTGCCGTGCAGAACCTGTACAAACACTTAATGGTGGTGGACTCGACCATGTGTCCATAGTCTTCCAGTATATCACCAGGAGCTTAGTATGCAAGGATCCTCATAGTTGTCGTGCACTTCTGGAGTGAGGTGAATCCAAGTGTGCCGGTCCAATCCTTATTTCACTTGAAATAGTTGTAGAACTCCCGAATGGAATTCACAATCCCGGGGAAGAGCTTTCGGCTCATCCAATAATGGCGTCGAAATACTTTCTCGTCGTGTAGTAGACCGTCGGTGAAGTAGTTGGCGTAGATCAAGAAATAGCCCTCCAAACGATGCCTCTCCTAGCTCTTATGGCGGTCCGGCACCGAACAATCTCGCCACGACTTTGCATTGCTCGCGAACAGGCCGGCCAGAGCGGCGAGGACCATGAGGTGCTCTTCATCCTGGGAGTCAGCCCCGGCTTCCTACTACTTCTCGAGCTTGCGTTGTATTCCCTCGAAGATGAAAGGGAGATGCAGCACAGTAGCGTAAGTATTTCCCTCAGTTTTTGAGAACCAAGGTATCAATCCAGTAGGAGACCACGCGAGAGTCCCTCGCACCTGCACAAACAAATAAGAACTTCGCAGCCAACGCGATAAGGGTTTGTCAATCCCTTTACAGTCACTTACGAAAATGAGATCTGATAGAGATGATATAAACCCCATCTTTTTATCCTCGATGGCAACAATACAATACGTGCCTTGCTGCCCCTACTGTCACTGGGAAAGGACACCGCAAGATTGAACCCAAAGCCAAGCACTTCTCCCATTGCAAGAACTATAGATCTAGTAGGCCACACCAAACCAATAATTTGAAGAGACTTGCAAGGATGTTATGAGCACACATAAAGAGTTCAGAAAAGAACCAAATATTTCAAATAGATAATCTTGATCATAAACCCACAATTCATCGGATCTCGACAAACACACCGCAAAAAAAGTTACATCAAATGGATCTCCTCAAAGACCGAGGAGAACTTTGTATTGAGATCCAAAGAGAGAGAAGAAGCCATCTAGATACTAGCTATGGACCCAAAGGTCTATGGTAAACTACTCACAACTCATGGTGAGGCGATGATGATGATGATGTAGAAGCACTTCGTGATGGATCCCCCCTCCGACAGAGCTCCGGAACTGGCCCCAAGATGGGATCTCGCGGGAACGGAAGGTTACGGCAGTGGAACTAGGGTTTTCTCTTCTCCTCCACTGATGGTTTCGGGGTACGTAGGTTTATATAGGAGGAAGGAGGGCACCGAGGGCCTTACGTGGGACCCACGAGGCAGGGGCGCGCCCCCCACCCTCATGGGCACCACGTCAGCCCTACTCTGTGGTTCTCAAGTCTCCCGTGCGTGATTTTCTCCAAAAATATCTCTCCTGGAGGTTTCATTCCGTTTGGACTCTGTTTGATATCCCTTTTCTGCAAAACCCTGAAACAGGCAAAAAACAGCAATCTGGACTGGGCCTTTGGGTTAGTAGGTTAGTCCCAAAAATAATATAAAAGTGTATAACAAAGCCCATTAAACATCCAAAACATCATAAATAATAGCATGGAACAATAAAAAATTATAGATACGTTGGAGACGTATCAAGCATCCCCAAGCTTAATTCCTGCTCGTCCTCAAGTAGGTAAATGATAAAAACAGAATATTTGATGTGGAATGCTAACCAACATAGTTTTCAATGTAATTCTATTAATTGTGGCATGAATGTTCAGATCTGAAAGATTTAAGACAAAAGTCTATATTGACATAAGAAATAATAATACTTCAAGCATACTAACAAAGCAATCATGTCTTCTCAAAATATTATGGCTAAAGAAAGTTATCCCTACAAAATCATATAGTATGGCTATGCTTCCTCTTCATCACACAAAATATTCATATCATGCACAACCCCGATTTCAGCTAAGCACTTGTTTTCATACTCTATTATTTCAAACCTTTCAACTTTCACGCAATACATGAGCGTGAGCCATGGATATAGCACTATGGGTGGAATAGAGAGGTGGTTGTGGAGAAGACAAAAAGGAGGGAGATAGTCTCACATCGACTAGGCGTATCAACGGGCTATGGAGATGCCCATCAATAGATATCAATGTGAGTGAGTAGGTATTGCCATGCAACGGATGCACTAGAGCTAAAAATGTATGAAAGCTCAACAAAAGAAACTAGTGGGTGTGCATCCAACTTGCTTGCTCACGAAGACCTAGGGCATTTGAGGAAGCCCATCGTTGGAATATACAGGCCAAGTTCTATAATGAAAATTCCGACTAGTATATGAAACTGACTAAACATGAGACTCTCTATCATGAAGAACATGGTGCTACTTTGAAGCATAAGTGTGAAAAAAAAGTAGTAGCAATTGTCCCTTTTTTCTTTTCTTTTTTTTCTTTTTTTGGGCCTCTTTTTTTTCTTTGGCCTTGTTCTTGTGGAGGGGCTTTATTTATTTAGCCTTTTCTCCCATGGGACAATGATCTAATAATGATGATCATCACACTTTCATTACAACTCGATATTACAACTCGATACTAGACCAAAGTATGACTCTATATGAATGCCTCCGGCGGTGTACCGGGATGTGCAATGAAACAAGAGTGACATGTATGAAAAATTATGCATGGTGGTCGTGCCACAAATACGATGTCAACTGCATGATCATGCATGGCAATATGACAATATGATGCGTGTCATATAAACAGAACGGTGAAAAGTTGCATGGCAATATATCTCGGAATGGCTATGGAAATGCCATGATAGGTAGGTATGGTGGCTGTTTTGAGTAATATATATATGGTGGCTGTTTTGAGGAAGGATATATAGTGGGTTTATAGTACCGGCAAAAGTTGCGCGATACAAGAGAGGCTAGCTATGGTGGAAGGGTGAGAGTGCGTATAATCCATGGACTCAACATTAGTCATAAGAACTCATATACTTATTGCAAAAATCTACGAGTCATCAAAACAAAGCAATCAACGCATGCTCCTCTGGGGGAGGTTGGTACGAGTTAACCATCGCGCTCCCCCGACCTCCACACAAAGGTTGGCACTTTACAAATACCTCATGCTCTAACTTCGTCACATAGCGGTTCACCATACGTGCATGCTACGGGAATCACTAACCTTAACACAAGTATTTCTCAATTTCATAATAACTCCACTAGCATGACTCTAATATCACTATCCTCATATCTCAAAACATTTATCAAGCATCCAACTTCTCATCATATTCAATGCACTTAGTGTGAAAGTTTTTACTACATTGATATTGGATGTCTATCATGTGAAGAGTAGTTTTATAGCCTAAACACATTACCATGTTGTTTTAATAGACTATCAAATGGATATAAGTGAAGCATGAGAGTTCAATAAATTCTTCAAAATACTATCACCACCGTGCTCTAAAAGATATAAGTGAAGCACTAGAGCAAAAACTATTCAACTCAAAAGATATAAGTGAAGCACACAGAGTGTTCTAACAATTCCTAGGCCATATTTAACTCTCTCAAATAGGTGTTTCCAGCAAGGATAATTGTGTAAAACTAACAAGAAAAGACTCAAATTATACAAGACGCTCCAAGCAAAACACATATCATGTGGTGAATAAAAATATAGCTCCAAGTATAGTTACCGATGGATGAAGACGAAAGAGGGGATTCCTTCCCGAGGCATCCCCAAGCTTAGGCTTTTGATTGTCCTTGAATTTTACTTGGGGTGCCTTGGGCATCCCCAAGCTTAGGCTCTTGCTACTCTTTGTTCCATAGTCCATCAAAGCAATACTCAAAACTTGAAAACTTCACAACACAAAACTTAGACAAAAATCTCGTGAGCTCCGTTAGTATAAAAAAGCAAACCACTACTCAAAGGTACTGCAATGAATTCATTCTTTGTTTATATTAGTGTTAAACCTACTTTATTCAAACTTCTATATGGTTCATACTTCCCAATATTACTCATAGATGCATTGAAATAAGCAAACAACACAGGAAAAATAGAATCTGTCAAAAACAGAACAGTCTGTAGTAATCTGCAGGTTTTGCATACTTCTGTAACTCCAAAAAATTCATACTAAATTGGTAAACGTGAGGAATTTGTCTATCAATAATCTGCAAAAATAATCAACTAAATAGCATGCTCCAGTAAAATCTGATGACCATTCTAGCGAGCGCTAACGATTCTGTTTTTCATAGCCAGATCATATAAACTTCACACAAGTCTTCCCAAAGGTTCTACTTGGCACAAACACTAAACAAAACACAAAACCACATCTAAGCAGAAGCTAGATGCAATATTTATTCCCTAACAGCAGCAAAAACAAAAAATATAAAATTGGGTTGCCTCCCAACAAGCTCTTGCTATATAGCCATTAAGATTGGCTTGAGATTTCAATGATGCTCACATAAAAGACAATTGAAGCACAAAGAGAGCATCATAGAACATGTGATAAACACATCTAAGTCTAACATACTTCCTATGAATAGGCATTTTATAAGCAAACAAATTGTCATAGCAAGCAAGATTTAACGTATGCAAGGAAGAAGAAAGAAACAAGATCAATCTCAACATGAAGAGAGGTAGTTTAGTAACATGAAGATTTCTACGACCATATTTTCCTCTCTCATAATAATTGCATGTAGGATCATAAGAAAATTCAACAATATAGCTATCACATAACATATTCTCAACACGATCCACATGCATGCAAAGTTGACACTCTTCCAAAATAGTGGGATTAACATTAACTAAAGTCATTACCTCTCCAAACCCACTTTTATCAAAAATTTCATAAGACTGAACATTCTCCAAATATGTGGGATCTAAAGTTGACACTCTTCCAAACCCACTTTCAATATTAATGCAAACATTATTATCAATCTTATATTCACCATGGGGA
Source organism: Secale cereale (assembly GCA_902687465.1). Taxonomy (NCBI): domain Eukaryota; kingdom Viridiplantae; phylum Streptophyta; class Magnoliopsida; order Poales; family Poaceae; genus Secale; species Secale cereale. The sequence goes on along the minus strand of LR738715.1, from coordinate 183,492,417 downwards.
TTAAATAAATTTTCAAGATCATAAGAAGAATCACCCCAATCATGATCATTGTAACAAGTAGTAGACATAGCAAAACTAGCATCCCCAAGCTTAGGGTTTTGCATATCATTAGCATAATTGACATTAATAGAATTTATAATAACATCATTGCAATCATGCTTTTCATTTAAGGAGCTAACATGAATCACTTTTTTTTAACAATTCCTCACAATTTTCAGATTCATAAATTTCGAGCAAAACCTCATAAAGATAATCTAGTGCACGCAGCTCACTAGCAATAGGTTCAACATAATAGGATCTCTTAAAGAGATTAGCAAGTGGATGAGGATCCATACTTTAGCAAGGGAAGATGCAAGCTAATTGAGGGCACATAGCACACAAGCAACACAAGAGGCAAGCGGACGGTAAACACACGGCAGAAGAAGGGCAAATAAAATGGCAAGGGTGAAGTGGGGGAGAGGAAAACAAGAGACAAAAAATTATAATGCGAATGATAAGGGTTTGTGATAGGTACTTGGTATATGACTTTTGCGTAAGCCTCCCCGACAACGGCGCCAGAAATTCTTCTTGCTACTTCTCGAGCTTGCGTTGTATTCCCTCGAAGAGGAAAGGGAGATGCAGCACAGTAGCGTAAGTATTTCCCTCAGTTTTTGAGAACCAAGGTATCAATCCAGTAGGAGACCACGCGCGAGTCCCTCGCACCTGCACAAACAAATAAGAACTGCGCAGCCAACGCGATAAGGGGTTGTCAATCCCTTTACGGTCACTTACGAAAGTGAGATCTGATAGAGATGATAGTTTATATTTTTGGTATTTTTTATTATAAGAACAGAAAGTAAAAGCGGAAAAAGTAAAGTAGATGTAGATTGATATGTTGATAATAGACCCAGGGGCCATAGTGTTCTCTAGTGGCTTCTCTCATGATAGTGATATTCTACGGCGGGTGAACAAATAACTATCGAGCAATTGATCGAAAAACGAATAATTATGAGACTATCTAGGCATGATCATTGTATATAGGCATCACGTTCGAGACAATTAGACCGACTCCTGCGTGCATCTACTACTATTACTCCACACATCGACCGCTATCCAGCATGCATCTAGTGTATTGAGTTCATAAGAACAGAGTAACGCTTTAAGCAAGATGACATGATGTAGAGGGATAAACTCAAGCAATATGATATAAACCCCATCTTTTTATCCTCGATGGCAACAATACAATACATGCCTTGCTGCCCCTACTGTCACTGGGAAAGGACACCGCAAGATTTAACCCAAAGCCAAGCACTTCTCCCATTGCAAGAACTATAGATCTAGTAGGCCAAACCAAACTAATAATTCGAAGAGACTTGCAAGGATATTATGAGCACACATAAAGAGTTCAGAAAAGAACCAAATATTTCTCATAGATAATCTTGATCATAAACCCACAATTCATCGGATCTCAACAAACACACCGCAAAAAAATATTACATCAAATAGATCTGCTGAAAGACTGAGGAGAACTTTGTATTGAGATCCAAAGAGAGAGAAGAAGCCATCTAGATACTAGCTATGGACCCGAAGGTCTGTGGTAAACTACTCACAACTCATGATGAGGCGATGATGATGATGTAGAAGCACTCCGTGATGGATCCCCCCCTCCGGCGGAGCTCCGAAACAGGCCCCAAGATGGGATCTCACGGGAAGAGAAGGTTACGATGGTGGAACTAGGGTTTCTCTTCTCCTCCTCTGATGGTTTCAGGATACATAGGTTTATATAGGAGGAAGGAGGGCACCAGGGGCCTTACGTGGGACCCACAAGGCAGGGGCGCGCCCTAGGGGGGCGCCCCCCACCCTCGTGGGCACCACGTCAACCCTACTCCGTGGTTCTCAAGTCTCCCGTGCGTGATTTTCTCCAAAAATATCTCTCCCGAAGGTTTCATTCCGTTTGGACTCCGTTTGATATCCCTTTTCTGCAAAACCCTGAAGCAGGCAAAAAACAGCAATCTGGACTGGGCCTTTGGGTTAGTAGGTTAGTACCAAAAATAATATAAAAGTGTATAACAAAGCCCATTAAACATCCAAAACATCATGAATAATAACACGGAACAATAAAAAAATATAGATACGTTGGAGACGTATCACTTCCTCCTCCAGCAGCACCGCGAACGCCTCCTCGTCGTCCGAGTCCATCACTAATGTCTACTACACAACCTTCTTCTTGTAGACGTTGTTGGGCCTCCAAGTGCACAGGCTTGTAGGACAGTAGCAAATTTCCCTCAAGTGGATGACCTAAGGTTTATCAATCCATGGGATTAGTAGGATGAAGATGGTCTCTCTCAAACAACCCTGCAACCAAATAACAAAGAGTCTCTTGTGTCCCCCAACACACCCAATACAATGGTAAATTGTATAGGTGCACTAGTTCGGTGAAAAGATGGTGATACAAGTGCGATATGGATGGTAGATATATGTTTTTGTAATCTAAAAATATAAAAACAGGAAGGTAACTAATGATAAAAGTGAGCACAAACGGTATTGCAATGCTTTGAAACAAGGCCTAGAGTTCATACTTTCACTAGTGCAAGTTCTCTCAACAAGGATAACATAATTAGATCATGTAAAAATCCCTCAACATGCAACAAAGAGTCACTCCAAAGTCACTAATAGCGGAGAACAAACGAAGAGATTATTGTAGGGTACGAAACCACCTCAAAGATATTCTTTCTGATCAATCTATTCAAGAGTCCGTAGTAAAATAGCACGAAGCTATTATTTTCGTTCGATCTATCCTAGAGTTCATACTAGAATAACACCTTAAGACACACATCAACCAAAACTCTAATGTCACCTAGATACTCCATTGTCACCTCAAGTATCCATGGGCATGATTATATGATATGCATCACACGATCTGAGATTCATCTATTCAACCAACACAAAGAACTTCAAAGAGTGCCCCAAAGTGTTTACCGGAGAGTCAAGATGAAAACGTGTGCCAACCCCTATGCATAGATTCCCAAGTTCACGGAACCCACAAGTTGATCACCAAAATATACATCAAGTGAATCAATAGAATACCCCATTGTCACCACGAGTATCCCACGCAAGACATACATCAAGTGTTCTCAAATCCTTAAAGAGTCAATCCGATAAGATAACTCCAAATGGAAAACTCAATCCATTACAAGAAAGTAGAGGGGGAGAAACATCATAAGATCCAACTATAGTAGCAAAGCTCTCGATACATCAAGATCGTGCCATCTCAAGAGCACGAGAGAGAGAGAGAGAGAGATCAAACACATAGCTACTGGTACATACCCTCAGCCCGAGGGTGAACTACTCCCCCTCGTCATGGAGAGCGCCGGGATGATGAAGGTGGCCACCGGAGAGGGATTCCCCGCTCCGGCAGGGTGCCGTAACGGGTCTATATTGGTTTTCGGTGGCTACAACGGCTTGCGGCGGCGGAACTCCCGATCTAGGTTTCTTTCTGGAAGTTTGGGTATATATAGGAGGTGTTGGAGTCGGGAGCAAGTAAGGGGGTCCCTGAGGCGGCCACGAGATAGGGGGCGTGCCCAGGGGGGAGGGCGTACCCCCCACCCTCATGGAGGCCTCGGGACTCCTCTGGTCTATCTCCGGTACTCCGTGGGCTTCTTCTCGTCCAAAAACAATCTCCGTGGAGTTTCAGGTCAATTGGACTCCGCTTGGTATTCCTTTTCTGCGAAACTCAAAAACAAGGGAAAACAGAAACTGGCATTGGGCTCTGGGTTAATAGGTTAGTCCCAAAAAACATATAAAATTGTATATTAAAGCCCATTAAACATCCAAAATTGATAATATAATAGCATGGAACAATCAAAAATTATAGATACGTTGGAGACGTATCAAGCATCCCCAAGCTTAATTCATGCTCGTTCTCGAGTAGGTAAATGATAAAAACAGAATGCTACCTAACATAATTATCAATGTAATTTCCTTTATTGTGGCATGAATGTTCATATCCGAAAGATTCAAGACAAAAGTATAATATTGACATAAAAACAATAATACTTCAAGCATACTAACAAAGCAATTATGTCTTCTCAAAATAACATGGCCAAAGAAAGTTCATCCCTACAAAATCATATAGTTTGGCTATTCTCCATCTTCGTCACACAAAATATTCAAATCATGCACAACCCCGGTTTAACCCAAGCAATTGTTTCATACTTTAGTATTCTCAAACTTTTTCAACTTTCACGCAATACATGAGCGTGAGCCATGGACACAACACTATAGGTGGAATAGAATATGGTGGTTGTGGAGAAGACAAAAAGGAGGAAGATAGTCTCACATCAACTAGGCGTATCAATGGGCTATGGAGATGCCATCAATAGATATCAATGTGAGTAAGTAGGGATTGCTATGGAACGGATGCACTAGAGCTATAAATGTATGAAAGCTCAACAAAAGAAACTAAGTGGGTGTGCATCCAACTTGCTTGCTCACGAAGACCTGGGGCATTTGAGGAAGCCCATTGTTGCAATATACAAGCCAAGTTCTATAATGAAAATTCCCACTACTATATGGAACTGACAAAACAAGAGACTCTTTATCATGAAGATCATGGTGCTACTTTGAAGCACAAGTGTGGAAAAAAGATAGTAGCATTGTCACTTTTTCTTTTTTTTTTTCTTTTTTTGGGCCTCCTGCTTTTTTTATTTGGCCTTTCTCCTTTTTTTTCTTTTATATTTGTCCCTTTTTTCGGGACAATGCTCTAATAATGATGATCATCACACTTCTATTTAATTACAACTCAAAGATTACAACTCGATAATAGAACAAAATCTGACTCTATATGGATGCCTCCGGCGGTGTACCGGGATGTGCAATGAATCAAGAGTGACATGTATGAAAAATTATGCATGGTGGTCTCGCCACAAATACAATGTCAACTACATGATCATGCAAGGCAATATGACAATGATGAAACGTGTCATAATAAACGGAACGGTGGAAAGTTGCATGGCAATATATCTCAGAATGGCTATGGAAATGCCATGATAGGTAGGTATGGTGGCTGTTTTGAGCAAGGTATATGGTGGGTGTATGGTACCGGCGAAAGTTGAGCGATACAAGAGAGGCTAGCAATGGCGGAATGGTGAGAGTGCGTATAATCCATGGACTCAACATTAGTCATAAATGACTCACATACTTATTGCAAAAATCTACAAGTCATCAAAACAAAGTACTACACGCATGCTCCTAGGGGAAGGGTTGGTAGGAGTTAACCATCGCGCGCTCCCGACCTCCACACAAAGGATGACAATCAAAGAAATACCTCATGCTTCAAATTTGTCACACAACGGTTACCATACATGCATGCTACGGGACTTGCAAACCTCAACACAAGTATTTCTCAAATTCACAACTACTCTACTAGCATGACTCTAATATCACCATCCTCATATCTCAAAACAATCATCAAGCATCAAACTTCTCATAGTATTCAATGCACTCTATATGGAAGTTTTTATTATACCCATCTTGGATGCCTATCATATTAGGACTAAATTCATAACCAAAGCAAATTACCATGATGTTTAAGACTCTCAAAATAATATAAGTGAAGAATGAGAGTTCATCTATTTCTTCAAAATAAAATCACTGTCGTGCTCTAAAAAGGTATAAGTGAAGCACTAGAGCAACTGACAAACTACTCCGAAAGATATAAGTGAAGATCAATGAGTAGTCGAATAATTATGTAACTATGTGAAGACTCTCTAACATTTAATAATTTCAGATCTTGGGATATTTTTCAAACAGCGGGCAAAACAAAATAAAATAAATTGACGCTCCAAGCAAAACACATATCATGTGGTGAATAAAAATGTGGCCTCAAGTAAAGTTACCGATGAACGAAGACGAAAGAGGGGATGCCTTCCCGGGGCATCCCCAAGATTAGGCTCTTGGTTGTCCTTGAATATTACCTTGGGGTGCATTGGGCATCCCCAAGCTTAGGCTCTTGCCACTCCTTATTCCATAGTCCATCGAATCTTTACCCAAAACTTGAAAACTGCACAACACAAAACTCAACAAAAAACTCGTAAGCTCCTTTAGAATAAGAAAATAAAACCACCACTTAGGTACTGTTGTGAACTCATTCTAAATTCATATTTGTGTAATATCTACCGTATTCCAACTTCTCTATGGTTCATACCCTCCGATACTACTCATAGATTCATCAAAATAAGCAAACAACACATAGAAAATAGAATCTGTCAAAAACAGAACAGTTTGTAGCAATCTATAATTTTCGAATAATTTTGTAACTAAAAAAATTGGTGGACGTGAGGAATTTATCTATTAATCCTCTGCAAAAAGAATCAACTCAAAAGCACTCTTCTGTAAAAAAAATGGCGGCTAATCTCATGAGCGCAAAGTTTCTGTTTTTTACAGCAAGACCACGTTAACTTTCACTCAAGTCTTCCCAAAGGTTCTACTTGGCACTTTAATGAAACAAAAGCTATAAAATATGATTACTACAGTAGCTTAATCATGTGAACACACAAAAACAAGTAGGGGTAAATATTGGGTTGTCTCCCAACAAGCGCTTTTCTTTAATGCCTTTTAGCTAGGCATGATGATTTCAGTGATGCTCACATAAAAGATAAGAATTGAAACATAAAGAGAGCATCACGAAGAATATGACTAACACATTTAAGTCTATTCCACTTCCTATGCATAGGGATGTTATGAGCAAACAACTTATGGGAGCAAGAATCAACTAGCATAGGAAGGGAAAACGAGCATAACTTCAAGATTTTAAGCACATAGAGAGGATACTTGATATTATTGCAATATGTAGAAGCATATGATCCTCTCTCATAATAATTTTCAGTAGCCTCATGAATGAATTCAACCATATAACCAGCACATAAAGCATTCTTTTCATGATCTACTTGCATAGAAATTTTACTACTCTCCACATAAGCAAATTTATTCTCATCAATAGTAGTGGGAGCAAACTCAACAAAATGACTATAATGTGAAGCATAATCCAATTGAAAATTAAAATCATCATGGCAAGTTTCATGGTTATCTTATTCTTCATAGCATACGTGTCATCACAATAATCAACATAAATAGGAGGCATGCTTTCATCATAATAAATTTGCTCATAAAAACTTGGGGAACTAAACATATCATCTTCATCAAACATAGCATCCCCAAGCTTGTGGCTTTGCATATCATTAGCATCATGGGTATTCAAAGAATTCATACTAACAACATTGCAATCATGCTCATCATTCACATATTTTATGCCAAGCATTCTATGTAATTCTTCTTCTAGTACTTGAGCACAATTTTCCTTACCATCATTTTCATGAAAGATAATAAAAAGATGAAGCATATGAGGCAACCTTAATTCCATTTTTTGTAGTTTTCTTTTATAAACTAAACTAGTGATAAAACAAGAAACCAAAAGATTCGATTGTAAGATCTAAATATGTACCTTCAAGCACTCACCTCCCCGGCAACGGTGCCAGAAAAGAGCTTGATGTCTACTACGCAACCTTCTTCTTGTAGACGTTGTTGGGCCTCCAAGTGCAGAGGTTCATAGGACAGTAGCAAATTTCCCTCAAGTGGATGGCCTAAGGTTTATCAATCCGTGGGAGGCGTAGGATGAAGATGGTCTCTCTCAAACAACCCTGCAACCAAATAACAAAGTCTCTTGTGTCCCCAACACACCCAATACAATGGTAATTGTATAGGTGCACTAGTTCGGCGAAGAGATGGTGATACAAGTGCAATATGGATGGTAGATATATGTTTTTGTAATCTGAAAATATAAAAACAGTAAGGTAACTAATGATAAAAGTGAGCACAAACGGTATTGTAATGCTTTGAAACAAGGCCTAGAGTCCATACTTTCACTAGTGCAAATTCTCTCAACAAGGATAATATAATTAGATCATATAACTATCCCTCAACATGCAACAAAGAGTCACTCCAAAGTCACTAATAGCGGAGAGCAAACGAAGAGATTATTGTAGGGTACGAAACCACCTCAAAGTTATTCTTTCTGATCGATCTATTCAAGAGTCCGTAGTAAAATAACATGAAGCTATTCTTTTCGTTTGATCTATCCTAGAGTTTGTACTAGAATAACACCTTAAGACACACATCAACCAAAACCCTAATGTCGCTTAGATACTACATTGTCACATCAAGTATCCGTGGGCATGATTATATGACATGCATCACACAATCTCATATTCATCTATTCAACCAACACAAATAACTTCAAAGAGTGCCCCAAAGTGTCTACCGGAGAGTCAAGACGAAAACGTGTGTCAACCCCTATGCATAGATTCCCAAGGTCACGGAACCCGCAAGTTGATCACCAAAACATATATCAATTGAATCAATAGAATACCCCATTGTCACCACGAGTATCCCACACAAGACATACATCAAGTGTTCTCAATTCCTTAAAGACTCAATCTGAAAAGATAACTTCAAAGGGAAAACTCAATCCACTACAAGAAAGTAGAGGGGGAGAAACATCATAAGATCCAACTATAGTAGCAAAGCTCGCGATACATCAAGATCGTGTCATCTCAAGAACACGAGAGAGAGAGAGAGAGAGAGAGAGAGAGAGAGAGAGAGAGAGATCAAACACATAGCTACTGGTACATACCCTCAGCCCCGAGGGTGAACTACTCCCCCTCGTCATGGAGATGGCCAGCGGAGAGGGATTCCCCCCTACGGCAGGGTGCTGGAACGGGTATAGATTGGTTTTCGGTGGCTACAGAGGCTTGCGGCTGCGGAACTCCTGATCTAGGTTTCTTTCTGGAAGTTTGGGTATATATAAGAGGTGTTGTAGTCTGGAACAAGTAAGGGGGGGGTCCCTGAGGCGGCCACGAGATAGGGGGTGCCCAGGGGGGTAGAGCGCGCCCCGCACCCTTGTGGTGGCCTCGTGACTCCTCTGGTCCAACTCCGATACTTCGTGGGCTTCTTCTCGTCCAAAAACAATCTCCATGGAGTTTCAGGTCAACTGGACTCCGTTTGGTATTCCTTTTCTGTGAAACTCAAAAACAAGGGGAAAACATAAACTCGCACTGGGCTCTGGGTTAATAGGTTAGTCCCAAATATCATATAAAAGTGTACATTAAAGCCCATTAAACATTCAAAACAGATAATATAATAGCATAGAACAATCAAAAATTATAGATACGTTGGAGACGTATCAATCACCGAGCAGACAAACTGCCGAACACCTGGCGTGCGTGGTAGGCGCGCAGCTGCCGGTATCCCGCCTGCGTGGCCGGAGCGCTAGAAAGCCCGTTCATGGAGCGGGATGGTGAATGCGGCGGTGAGCCCTCTCTTTTTTGGCGGGAAAATGGCCTTCCTAACGGTGGTGGGCAGGTAGGCTCCGCCGACATCGGCACGACGGCGAAAGGGGTGGTGCGTGCGGGGGGCGAAGCTGGACGTGCAAACATCGTTTTTTGCGTGACAATGGTGGCCCATGCACTGTTTTTCCTTCCGACGGAGCTCCCAAGTGCCCCTAGTGCGCTCGATTCGGCCTGGGATCGCCGGGCCAAAAAATGGGCCTACCCGGAGGAATTCGGCGTCCTTGGGGTGACTGGTTTTTTTTTCGACGCCGGCGTTTAACTCGTCCTAGGAATCCTGTTGGGGGCGCAAATGGAGATGCTCTTAGAAGATGCATCCCACGTTGAAACATAGTAGGCACGAGAACTGCTAACATGTCTAGAAAGCGTTGATTAGGAGCTCCCTAAATCCGATGGGGTGCATCACATCGTGTGTGTCTCGGTCATCCAAAGTAAGAAGCCCAACCCAATTACACAAACAAAGTAAGAAGCCCAGCCGAAATAACAAACAAACATGAGAACGTAAAAAATGCCCAGATCCCAAGCCGGATTACAATCCAGTAGAAGAAGAGCTAGTTAACACACCTAATCTGCTTATGATGACGTCAGCTGACTGAGACAGTCTTGGTCGATTGAGATTTAGATGGACCCATTTCATATCTACTCCCTCCCTTCTTAAATATAAGTCTTTATAGAGATTTCACTATGGACTACATACCGAGTAAAATGAGTGTATCTATACTCTAAAATGTATCCATATACATCTGTATGTGATCCATAGTGTAATCTCTACAAAGACTTATATTTAGGAACGGAGGGAGTACTGGCTAAATTACTGTAGTTTTTTTATACCATGGTTTTTGCAATACTTTGCTGTCAAACACAATTTTAATGGTACTAAATACTATAACTTCCACGGCCCACTATACCTTCAGATGCATAGAGTTGCTCATGAAACTCCAATGTCATGTGCTCAAGCATGGACGTTCCTGACACCCCCCCTCCCCCC
>LR738715.1:183448922-183481914 GCA_902687465.1 Secale cereale | reverse complement strand
CGACACGGGTGGTACTCCAACCCAAGCCGCCGCCAGGGTCGATCCCCCTCCCTCCCTTCCTCCCGCCGCCACCAGAGGATGCCGTCGGCCTGCGGCCGGTGGCCGACGGCGATGGCGGGGGGTTCTCCTCACTCCCGTGTCTCAAGGGCGGTGCGGGCCCCCTATGCGTGTGGAGGCGCGACCGATCTAGCGAAGCGACGACGGCCGATCTGGCAAAGCGGCGGCGATGGCTGCAGAGGGCACTCCTGCCCCGCGGCGGGCAGTCTATGCTGTGACAGCACGTCATCAGGCTTTGGATCGGCGGCGGCATCGAGGGCCTGGTGGACTGCTTGGCGGCACCTCCCGTCAGATCCAATATGGCTGGTGCAGCCGGCGGTGGTGGTCATCTTCTCCGTCGGAGATGGCCGACCAGAGGCTGGGTGGTTGGATCTCGAGATCCGCCATCTAGTCCCGCTGCGAGTTGGGGAGACAGAGTTGTCGGTGAAAACCGAGCCGACGGTAGGTGATGGCGGCGTTCTGCGTCGTTACCTTGATGAAGGCATCGTCGTGTAACTACTATCAACCCACTCGGGCTGCTCCGAGGGAAACCCTAGGGTCTGATTTTCCAGATTAGAGGATGGCGGCACGGCGGTGTCGTTTCTCTTTTTGGAGCATCGTTTGTGGAGCAGCGCTGGAAGTTGTAGGTAGGAGGTGGAGCGACTTCGTCTTGCACGGAGCTTCGGTGGATTTGTCAAGTCATGCCTGGCCGACAGGTGCTATGGTTTGTCATGCCTGTTTGGCAGGTGCTACACACGACAGATCTTCGAGAGACTTCAAGCTATGTCGGCTAGTGGTACTTGGCGGCATGGTGCTGCAGTGTACTGGCGGCGACCGCAACGTGCTCAGCAGTTCGCACGTAGGGAGGTGGTGGCATTGGACGCCGTGGTGGCATCGACGACAACTAGACCGGGCAAGGATGATGAGTCAGTACATCTCTGAAGTTGGAGCGGTGGCAGTTGGTGGCGGCGGTCTCTGAGAGTGCGTCGGACCGGTGTGTGCCCCATACCCGGCATGTGGCTTGCTTGGGGCCTCCGGTCTTATATGTTAGGCTTGGCTGCAAGGTCTGTGGTGTTAGACCCGGACTATCAGCATTCCTTCATCAATTGGATAGGAGTTGCGACAGATGTTGTCTAGACGATGGATTTAGACTTACTGTTGTATTTCTTTGTAAGATTTTATATAAATAATTAACAAAGTTGCTACATGCATCGCCCAGATGCAGAGGCCGGGAATCTTCCTCCTTTAAAAAATATGTACTATATACTTAAGCATGGAAGAGTCACCACAGATGGTTCGTGTCGAGGGTGTGATGTGCGTCGACTTTTTTTTTTTTTTTGAGACAATGATGTGCGTCGACTAACAACATCATTGTGGCGCTGACCCCGGTTTCACACTAGCCCATGGGCCCAAGAAAATTGACGGACTACACTCATCAGCAGTTTGACTAAAAAGAACAGCCAGCTTGTTGTACTCTACTCTCTCCGTTCTTAAATATAATTTTTTTAAGATAATGCGGACTACATATGAAGTAAAATAAATCAATCTATATTTTAAAACATGTTCATATACATTCATATGTAGTTTCTATTAAAATATTTATAAAAACTTATATTTAGAAATGAAGAGAGTATCTTCTTTTACTAGCACTCTGTGCCTCATTACTGACATTGAATGGAATCAAATCCTTGCAGCAATGCACTACTCGCACTCCCTCTGTTTTCTATTTTTTTCTCATATTAGTTTTAACTGAAGTCTAACTCTATAAAGTTTGGCTAAATTTATAGAAAACAATGTGAACATAAAAATATATTCAATGATAAATTCAATTTTATATAAGAGCAACTCCGACGCGCCGACTCAAATGGATGGTGATTTTGTCCCGCCCAGTATATCATTTGGGTCGGCAGTGTGCCCAATGCACGCGACCAAATAAAGCAAAGTTTCACAACCAAAATAGCAAATATGCACACATTTTGCATAGTTTCACAACCAAAAATAGCATAGTTTCACAACAAATAAATTTAGCATAGTTTTACAATCGAATAAAAATTAAATTGTCTCAAATACATGTGAAAAAAGATACATCTATTGGTTGTCAACATGAGGAATCGTCGGAGTCGCAAAGAAAATTATGAAAAAAGATCTCGTCGGCGGAGTCCATTTTATATCTTGGCAAACTGTCGGATAGCTTGCGGGCGTCGACGAAGAAGCTGGCCGGCGAAGAAGGTGGCTTGCCTGGCGGTGCCAGCGAGCGTGTTGGCGTCAAGATAACATGCGTTGTCGGACGAAGGAGCTGGACGGGGCGGGGAGGCGGCTTCCTGCTCGCGGCTGCGTCGGGAGGGGGGTGAAGCTTCGGTGCCCCGGCAGCGAGGCGGCGGTAGCGACGTTGGGGTGGATGAGGCACCAAAATGGGCGGCGGCGACGATGGTGCGGGGGCGGGCGAGGTTTGTTGTCGATATGGGATGACCAATGTGCCACCGACTAGCGGGCCAGAGGGATTAGGCGCATGCCGCGCGTCCGTCTCCTGTCCGCGCCGACGCAAATGGGACTCAAAATTAGACCGTAAATGGGTCGACAGGTGGACGAAAAGCGGACGCGCGACCATTTGGATCGGCGCGTTGGGTCGACTTTTATGTCCGCTGAAAGGATCGATATGGTTGACTAGAGGAGGGGGGGTGAATAGGCAACTAACAATTTTTAGCTTTTCTTAACCAATTTAAATTAAGCAACAAAGTAAATTGTCTAGATATGCAACTAGGATGACAACTTATAGGAAGCAAAGATAACAACCTCACAAGCTAGCCACCTATGGTAAACAAGGAAAGCTTGCACAAGTAAAGGAAAGAAATAACCACAAGTGGAGCCGGTGAAGGCGATGATGTGTTACCGAAGTTCCTTCCCTTTGAGAGGAAGTACGTCTCCGTTGGAGCGGTGTGGAAGCACAATGCTCCCAAAGAAGCCACTAGGGCCACCGTATTCTCCTCACGCCCTCACACAGTGCAAGGTGCCATGATTCCACTAGTGGTGCCCTTGAAGGCGGCAACCGAACCTTTACAAACAAGGTTGGGGCTATCTCCACAACCGAATTGAAGGCTCCCAACGACACCACGAAGCTTCACCACAATGGAATATGGATCCGAGGTGACCTCAACCGTCTAGGGTGCTCAAACACCCAAGAGTAACAAGATCCACAAGGGATTAGTGGGGGGAATCAAATATCTCTTGGTGGAAGTGTAGATCGATGCCTTCTCAAGCAATCCCGAGGAAATCAACAAGTTTGATTGGCTAGGGAGAGAGATCGGGCGGAAATGGAGCTTTGAGCAACAATGGAGCTTTGGGAAGGAAGAGGTAAGTCTTCTTGAAGAAGAAGACTCCCTATATATAGTGGGAGAACAAATCCAACTGTTATCCCACATATCTGCCTGCGGAGAGCGGTACTACCGCACATAAGTTGCGGTACTTCCGCCCGGCCCAGCGGTACTACCGCTCTGGTTGCGGTACTACCACTGGTGCAGTACAGACCAGTACTAGCCCTGTTGCGTTGAAGCAACGGGCGGTACTACTGCCGGAGCGGTACTACCGCACGTCCTTGCGGTACTACCGCAAGGCATGGGCTAAACAGGCTGAGGAGAAGCACATACTAAATAAAATACATCCGCAGATTTACGGTCGTAGCAAAAACCCGACACGGTACTACCGCTTGCTCGAAGCGGTACTACCGCGCAGGACACGGAAGTAAAAAATTACTTCCGTGCCTACTACCGTACCAGTTACGACGCTGGGCCGGTCACACAGTACTACCGTGTTTAGGGTACGGTACTACCGCGTAGTGCGGTACTACCGCGGCCCTGAAGCGGTACTACCGTGTGACCGTGCGGTACTACCGCATACTCTGAGCGATACTACCGCATGCCAAGCAGTGGTAGTAGTAGGATGCCACTGTTTTTGTTCTGACAAGGAAAACAGCCGGAGCTCCAGAGAAGCAAAGGAAAGGTGGTGCGAATGAGTAGACGTGTATGTGTTGATTCCATCCAAACCTTTCCGAAGCGGACCCCCTCTTAATAGTACGGCTTTCCTATGACTCAATTCCACCGAAAAGATACAAAAGGAAACACCGTCTTCCATAGGTTCCGAGGGGCACTTAATCGTCTTGTGCCTAGGTGAGATATATCTGAAAAGCTTAGTGCATACGATTAGTCCGCAAATGCATTGTCATCAATCACCAAAACTACTTAGGGAGAAATATGCCCTTACAATCTCCCCCTTTTTGGTGGATTGATGACAATACGGGATTTGCACAAGGATATATAAGAAAGTAAGCAAACCTAGCAAAGTAATAGAATATAGGTAAGCTCCCCCTAGATGTGTGCATACAAGAGAAGGTGCTTTGGACTGCACAACACACATACTAGGATCAATCCTCCCCCTATATTCTACAAACAATATACTCCTTGCAACAAAGAATAAGATTTTACACACAGATGTAAGGAGGATAATGTGAGCACATATAAAGGGCAAGTGAAGCAACCGCTCATAGCCTAACAGATAGCATAGACATAGTAACGAGTAAATGGGAAGGGAGCATATGTCTTACACCATATGAAGGTCTCACACACACGACACAAACACAAGCAAGCAGACAAAGTTCAACCAACAAAACACAAATAAACACGGCACAAGATGCAAATCCTAACACTCTCTCCCCCTTTGGCATCGAGACACCACAAAGGGAAAGAGGACACCTAAGACAGGTGGTAGATCAGGCGGAAGAACTCAGTCGTCATGCTCTCCGTCAGACTCCTGCTGCTCCTCCTCAGAATCAGACCACGTGTAGCCCTGTTTGGCAATCCACTCAGCCTCTGGAGTGATGATCTCCTCTGACCCGTCAGATGGTTCCTCACCAAAGATCTTCGTTATCTTCTTGTCACACTGGCGAGATTGCTTGTGAGTCACATGAGCCTTGTACTGCCCCTTTGCCTGCATACAAAATAGTGCCTTCATCTTCCTCTTCAACTTCTTAGCCCATGAGGGCTCAGACGAGGGAGGAGCATATCCTCCAGAACTGTCCTCAGCTGCCTCCTCCTCCACTGGCTCCTCATCTTCATCCATCTGAGCTGCAGCAGCCTCTGCACGGGTAGTGGTGTTCGCCCAACGACTCTTGATTCGAAGTCGGATAGGCTCATGACGAATCCACTGCAGGGCCTCAAACTCCTCATCAGAGTACAGCTTCTCCCAAGTCTTGGAGATAAGCAGAAACAGAAAAGGACCGTAGATAGGCACTTTCCGAGAGAAAATCCCAAAAGCGGAGCTCACACCACATGATATGGGAGATATCAAGAGGTTGAGTCTGAGCACTGCGGGCCTCCTCACACATTAGTAACATGTCCACGAGGTATGCATGTACCTTGTCCTTGTCCCCAACTCGAGGAAACAAGGTGTTGCGGAAGATCCTATGCATGATATCCAAAAAGGGGTTCATCACCCAAGTCTTCTTGCCACTAGCAAGCGTCTTCTCCACATAAAAAGGCAGCAGCCGGTCCTTGTTGGCAGATTCTTCATTGGCATGAGGCCGAGCTCCAATAGGAGTGTGGAGCCCCTCATCAGCAACCTGAAGCAGATCCATAAAGTCCTTCCATGTGGCAGTCATCTTATGACCATTTGTCATGCAAGTCAAGTTGCGTTCTTCCTTGGGATGGAAGTGCACCAAAGCATAGAACTGTGCCACAATCTCTGGGTCAAAATCCATCTGAAATGTCATGATGTGCTCAATGCCAAACAGCTCCACAAGATCTAGAGCCTCAGCAAAGTAGGCCCGGTGCTCATCCTTCCGCATGTGGGTCATGTCAATCCAATGTGCATCCACATACAGGTTGTGCTTGCTCTTGAGTACCTCTGTGTAGATACGATACCGTTGCTTGGTCCAGAACAGTTCATCTCCATGGAACTGAGCCCGGGGATCTGCATAAGGGTTGATCTTCCTCCTTGTGATGAACTCATGAGTTGGTATCTCCTCCATGGTCATAGTTGCTTCCTTGTTCTTGGTGGCGGTGGTCTTGGTTCTGCGTTGGGGGGCATTGGAGCCCTCAGGAACATCACTTTGGGTGCGCGGACGCTTGGACCCGGTGTCACGGCTGGGATTTGTGCGACGGACATTGGAACCGGAGCCACCACCTAAGACGCAAACACAAGAACACGAAGGAAAACAAAGAGAATCAATGCAAAAGCCACAAAAAGCAAATGAAACATGTAGAAAGGATAATATGTATGTGCTACGAAGTAGATATGAACCAAGCGGTAGCACTGCGCGAAGAAGGCAGAAGTAAATTTTTAGTGCCGCTTAGGGGGCGGTAGTACCGCATCGAAGTGTTGCGGTAGTACCGCACAAGATGCGGTACTAAAAAATTACGTCCGCGTTCATCACGGTAGTACCGCTCCTTAGGGCGGTAGTACCGTTACGCGGCAAAGTGGTAGTACCGCGGTCAGCCAGCGGTAGTACCGCTTGGGTCAGATCCGAAAGCGGATCTAAACAAGAATGCGTAGAACAGGCGAATGGTACTACGGCTGATCATAGCAACTTAGTAGCAACATACTTACTAGAATTTCTATTGCACTACAACTCTCCTACACCCTAATATTCCATGGAGAAGGTCAAGAAGAACATAAGAACAACAAGCATATCCCCAAAAACTAGAAACAACAACCAGGCAAATCCGAAAGCGGATCTAAACAAGAATGCGTAGAACAGGCGAATGGTACTACGGCTGATCATAGCAACTTAGTAGCAACATACTTACTAGAATTTCTATTGCACTACAACTCTCCTACACCCTAATATTCCATGGAGAAGGTCAAGAAGAACATAAGAACAACAAGTATATCCCAAAAAACTAGAAACAACAACCAGGCAAAAAGAAGAGGGGATTTGGGGAGAAACCTTCATCCATGGCAAGAGGTTGAGGTGGGGAACGATCCCACCGGTCAGAATGCGAGGAGAGTGGACGGGGGAGGAGATCCGGCGAGGTCCTCCGGCGGCGTTCTTGAGAGAGAGAGAGAGAGAGACGACGTGGGGGAGATGAGATGAATGGGTATGGGGGAGTTAGAACTCCCCCTGCCCTCTTATAACCCCCAGCCGCTCGAACAAATGCGGTAGTACCACGGTCATCGCGGTAGTACCGCCCGGGCGGAAGTACCGCGCGCGGAGCGGTAGTACCGCTCTAACAGTGGCAGTAAAAAATTACTGCCGTGCTAGTTGTGGTAGTACCGTATTTTCTCTTGCGGTAGTACCATGACTATTCACGGTAGTACCGCTCCCCCAAGAAAATGCAAGTTTCGACAAGAAGGCTTAAGCAAAGCAAAAGGCACACATGCAAGGCACACGGAAAGAGACACAACAAACAGCTGAAACAACACACAAGACACTCCTCCGTGAAGGAGGTCGGTGGCCAAAGCCACCTGTGTTTGAGTTATTTGGTATGTCACGGCAAAGAACTATCCTTGGGCCCATGACCAACACTCATCTTGAAGCACTAATACCATTTAACATGGAAAATGACAAAGACTTGATCGATTTATGCATAATGGGGGAGGAAGAGTTCATTGAGAGAACAATACTCCCCCTATGTCCATGCCTACATCTAGGCAAGATAACTATATTGAGTGGGAGGAGTGTGTGCAAGGTTTCAATCCACATTGCTCAAATCTATGATATTTAGCTCATGCCTTAACTCGCGAAATCTTGTTCATCCAAAGGCTTCGTGAAGATATCTGCAAGGTTATCATGACTGTTGACATAGTGAAGCTCGATTTCTCCTCGCCGAATATGATCCCAGATGAAGTGATACCGAATCTCAATATGCTTCTGAAATGTTGCACCGGGTTGAGAGAAATCTTGATGGCACTTTCATTGTCACACCAAAGAGGCACTTTGTCACAAGTGACACCGTAATCCTTTAAAGTTTGCCTCATCCATAGAAGTTGAGCACAACAACTACCAGCTGCCACATACTCTGCTTCGGTGGACGAGAGGGACACACAACTTTGCTTTTTGGAAGACCAACTTACCAGAGAGCGACCAAGGAATTGGCACCCTCCGGAAGTGGACTTCCTATCCACTTTGTCTCCCGCCTAATCCGAATCAGAGAAACCTACAAGGTTGAAGTTTGCTCCTCTTGGGTACCATAAGCCAAAGTTTGGGGTATGAGCCAAATATCGAAAGATTCGCTTGACTGCCACAAAGTGACTTTCCTTAGGAGAAGCTTGAAACCGTGCACAGATTCCCACACTCAACATAATATCCGGTCTAGATGCACAAAGGTAAAGCAAAGAACCAATCATAGAACGATATACCTTTTGATCCACCGCTTTACCATTGGGATCAATGTCAAGTTGGCACTTGGTTGGCATTGGAGTAGTAGCCGGCTTGACATCACTTAGATTAAACCTCTTGAGCATGTCTTGTGTGTATTTGGCTTGTTTGATGAAGATTCCTTCTCTTCTTTGCTCAATCTCAAACCCAAGGAAGTACTTCAACTCTCCCATCATGGACATCTCAAAATGTGTGGTGATGAGTGTGGCGAACTCATCATTTAAAGCTTTGTTAGGTGAACCAAAGATAATATCACCAACATATAGTTGGCAGACAAACAACTCCCCTTTGACCTTTTTAGTAAAAAGAGTGGGGTCGATTTTCCCAATTTCAAACCCACAATCTTGTAACAACTCGGTAAGATGCTCATACCACGCACGTGGGGCTTGTTTAAGGCCATAGAGTGCCTTATCGAGTTGATGCACGTGATTGGGGAACTTAGGATCCTCAAACCCCGGGGGTTGTTTGACATAAACCAACTCATTAATAGGACCATTAAGAAATGCACTTTTCACATCCATTTGTTGCAACTTAAAGTTATGATGAGAAGCATAGGCAAGCAACAAACGGATAGATTCAAGGCGAGCAACGGGGGCAAAGGTTTCACCGTAGTCGATACCCTCGACTTGGGAGTAGCCTTGAGCCACCAAACACGCCTTGTTGCGAATGACAATGCCATGAGCATCCTGCTTGTTCTTAAAGATCCACTTGGTTCCAATGACATTATGGCTCTCCTTTGGCCTCGGCACCAGACGCCACACTTTGTTGCGCTAGAAGTTGTGGAGTTCTTCATGCATGGCATTAAGCCAATCAGGGTCTTCGAGCACCTCATAGACCTTTTGAGGTTCAACATAAAAGGCAAAAGCTTGATGAGCACAATAGTTTGCTAATTGTCTACGAGTGCTTACCCCCTTTGTGATGCTTACAAGAATATTCTCCATGTGATGTTCTCTAGAAGCAAGCCCGGAGGCAATTTTTGTAGCACGACGCTCCTATTGCTCTTCAACTGATAATTGAGGAGCACTGAGTTGATCATCTTGAGCGACGTCAAGAGCTTGATCTTGATCTTGAGCTTCCTCTTGATCTTGATCTTGCTCAGAGGAGAGAACTTGGCCTTGTGCATCATTTGGTGGCTCACCACCATCTTGTGATTGATCTTGCACTTGGCCTTGTTCGTCCGGTTGAGGGCCTTCACTTTGTTCTTCGGAAGCGTGTGGGTCTTGGGTTGATGATGGTTCCACTTGTGTGGAACATTGTCCTTCTCCTTCGGCCACAAGGGGTTCCTCAATGGGTAGGATATATCCAACACCCATTCTTCTTATGGCTTGAGGAGGAATTTCATCACCTACATCACAAGTACCACTTTGCTCCACTTGGGAGCCGTTATTCTCATCAAACTCTACGTTACACGTCTCCTCAATGAGTCCATTGGACTTGTTGAGGACACGGTAAGCATGAGAGTTTGTAGCATAACCAACAAATATGCCCTCATGAGCTCTAGACTCAAATTTAGACAAACAAGCACCTTTCTTGAGGATGAAACACTTACACCCGAACACCCGGAAGTACTTGAGATTGGGCTTGTTACCGGTAAGAATCTCATATGGAGTCTTGTTCAAACCTTTGTGGAGATAGAGCCGATTGGATGCATGACACGCAGTGTTGATGGCTTCGGCCCAAAAGTTGTATGGATATTTGAATTCCGCCATCATGGTCCTTGCCGCGTCCATCAATGTCTGGTTCTTTCTCTCCGCTACACCATTTTGTTGAGGGGTATAAGGTGCGGCATATTGATGTTTGATCCCCTCATCACTAAGAAACTCATCCAAGGTGTAGTTCTTGAACTCGATGCCGTTGTCACTTAGGATCATCAAAATCTTTGCTTCATGTTGTCGTTGAGCTTCATTTGCAAAGTTGATGACGGTTTGTTGGGTCTCACTCTTCTTCTTGAAGAAGTATACCCATGTGTATCTTGAATAATCATCCACAATAACCAAGCAATACTTTCTGCCCCCAAGACTATCAAAGGATGGAGGCCCAAAAAGATCCATGTGAAGGAGCTCTAATGGTCTTTTTGAGTAGATGATAGTCATGGGAGGGTGAGCCGTCTCATGTAACTTTCCTTCAATACAAGCACTGCAAGCACGATCTTTGGCAAAGCTAACATTTGTTAGTCCACGGACATTGTCCCCCTTGAGAAGACTTTGCAAAGATCTCATATTTACATGGGCTAACTGGCGATGCCAAAGCCATCCCACATCAACTTAGCCATTAGGCATGTCGCGGTCTTAGTGGGTTGCTCCGAGAAGTTAACCACATAGAGACCGTTCTCGACATGTCCAACATAGCCTACTTTAAGAGTCTTGCTCCACAAGAGGGCCACAGTATCAATATCAAGAATGTAGCAAAGCCCATGAGTGCAAGTTGACGAACAGAAAGTAAGTTGTATGCAAGGGACTCAACAAGCATGACTTTCTCGATCGTGAGATCATGAGAAACAACAACCTTGCCAAGACCCAATACCTTAGAAGATTAAGCATCACCCCATTCGACGTTGGTGGCCATGGATGAACCTTGATGCACGTCCACCACCAAGTCTTTGCTTCCGGTCATATGATTTGTGGCTCCACTATCAAGCAACCATGATCCCCCACCAGAAGCAAACTCCTACATGAGATCAATGCTTGGATTTAGGTACCCATTTTGTAATGGGTCCTTTGAGGTTAGTAACAAGGGTCTTAGGAACCCAAATAGACCATTCAATGTACTCATAAGAAGAACCAACAAATTTAGCAAAGACATGACCATCACTAGCACGACATAAAACATATGAAGGATTAAAGTCACCGGCTATGTTTGATGGTATGGTGGGGTTTTTCTTGACTCCACCACTTTTCACATTGTTCTTCTTCTTAGAAGCACCCTCTCCCTCTTTCAAAAGGTTTTTTGAGAGGAGGAGGTAGCTTGGTCTTGTCGTTCTTCTTCTTCTTGGGCTTGGGAGCAAACCCAATTCCTTCCTTTGCCACAACCTCCTTTTGATTACTCAAAAGATCGTTGAGGTTCTTCTCACCTTGTATACATGTCACAAGGCCTTTCTCAAGTTGCTTCTTCAACTTGGAATTCTCTTCAACAAGATGCACATGCTCGCAACATGGGTTAGTAGCATTTGCATTATCAATCAACACCATGCGAGGAAAGATAGCTTTCTCCTTGGTTAGCGAAACTTGGAGTTAATCATGAGACTCCTTGAGAGAAGCATGTATACCTTTCAAGGCCTTGTGAGCCTTGTCAAGTGTAACAAACTCCTCCTTGAGTCTAGCATGGTCAACCCCAAGTTTTGCCTTCTCGGAATTAATCATACGAGAGACAACTAAAGCATGATCGAGATCTTTCTTTAATTTAGCATGATCATCGTTGTGTGACTCCTCAAGAGCCAAACGAAGACCACGCTCTTCCTCTAGAGCATTAGAGAGATCCAATATCTCATCGGCATAGTCTCGACTATGTCCTTCGATTATAGCAATGGTCTCCTCGTGAGCCTCGATCATGTCATTGGCCTCACCGAGTTGTTCCAAGAGAGCAACAAAATGCTTCTTGGGTTTGCTCATAAACAACTCAAATTCATTCTCTCCCTCCTCTGCTCCCTCGCTCTTATCAATACAATCCGTCAATGAAGGATTAGAGATGATGGTAGTGTTGATGTTTGGAGTTACCTTGTTGGTGGCCTTAGCCATGAGACACTTGGCGGTGATGTTCTCATTTGGTGAGTCGAAGAAAGATGATCGTGGAGTAGTAGCAATAGCAATTGTGGCCATGGTGACCATCTCATCATCTTCATCATTATCATCATCCTCAACATATTCTTCTTGGGCCACCAACCCTTTAGGAGGGGTCTTCTTGTTGAGGTTGTTCTTGTTGGGATAAGACTTGGCCTTGTACTTCCGGATAAGCTTGCCTCCAAAGTCTTCTCTTTTCTCATATGGGCAATCAACAACAAAGTGGCTCACATTCCCACAGTTGAAACACGTCCTCACTCGTTGCTTGCCCTTTTTTCCACTTGAGTTGTTCTTGTTGAAGTTGGGCCTTTAGTTCTTCTTGTTGCCCCAAAATTGTTGTGAAGCAAGAGCCATGTGCTCATGATAGGCATATTTGGTGTCCTCGGGGCAACACTCATCGTCATCCTCCTCCTCCTCTTCTTCCACACAAGCCTTGGCCTTCAAGGCAAGGTTAGGCTTCTTTGATTGTTGAGCTCTTAAAACCGCATTGTCGGCGGTCTGGTCCAAGATCCTCATGGCAACGAACTCATCCAACACTTCATTTGATGACAAAGTGTGAAAGTCCGGTCTTTGGCGAATGATGGAGGACATGGCCTTGTGGTAAGGCATCATGTCCTTGAGAAACTTGTGCTTGATCCAATTTTCATCTGTGTCCTTGCTCCCATGATCTCGAAGTGAAACCGCAAGAGTGGTTAATCTCCGATAAAGTTTGCGTGGATCTTCATCTTTGATCATAGCAAACTCATCGGCTTCATCTTGCACAACTTCATAGTTAGAGCGTTGAATGCTTGCGCTCCCCTTGTACATGGAGCCAACATGCTCCCAAGCTTCCTTGGCCATGGTGAAGGGTCGAAGATGTGCAATGTCTTCGGGGGGATAGCATCTTGAAGTATGCAAAGAATGGACTCGTTGAATTGATGATCCGCGGCTTCTCTCGGAGTTAAGTTGTCCAGATCACGTGGGTAGAAACCTTGCTCAATGATTCTCCAAAGATTAGTAGAACAATGATTTAAATGATGTCTAAAGCGAAACATCCAAGTAGCAACATCAGAATTTTTCACAAACTTAGGAGGAGGCCCAACGGAATTTAAATGCGGAGTAGGAACGGGTCCTTCATAGTGGGTAGGAGGAGCGGAGTGGGCAAAGATCCCACTCCCATTCTTAGTAACCGGGGCTTGCTCACTACTAGCTTCTCCCTTGTCGGGAGTAGCCTCCGACACGATGGTAGCGGGATGAACCACTTCCAACGGTGTGGTGGATAATTTAAGCCCCTCAAGCAATTCCTTAAACATGCCTTTGACCACGGTCGCTAGTGATTCTTTCAATGTGACCATTGCCACATTGAACTCCTCACGAGAGACCGAGGCTCCCCCATCGGACGTAGGCAAGGACGGAGTTCCACCAGAATGTTCCTCCGTCTCGACTACGTTGTCACCCATACTCTTTGGACGGTAAAGTCCTTAAAAAGAGACGAGGCTCTGATACCAATTGAAAGGATCAATATGGTTGACTAGAGGGGGGGGTGAATAGGCAACTAACAATTTTTAGCTTTTCTTAACCAATTTAAATTAAGCAACAAAGTAAGTTGTCTAGATATACAACTAGGATGACAACTTATAGGAAGCAAAGATAACAACCTCACAAGCTAGCTACCTAAGGTAAACAATGAAATCTTGCACAAGTAAAAGAAAGAAATAACCACAAGTGGAGCCGGTGAAGACGAGGATGTGTTACCGAAGTTCCTTCCCTTTGAGTGGAAGTACGTCTCCGTTGGAGCGGTGTGGAGGCACAATACTCCCCAAGAAGCCACTAGGGCCACCGTATTCTCCTCACACCCTCACACAATGCAAGGTGTCATGATTCCACTAGTGGCGCCCTTGAAGGCGGCAACCGAACCTTTACAAACAAGGTTGGGGCTATCTCCACAACCGAATTGGAGGCTCCCAACGACACCACAAAGCTTCACCACAATGGAATATGGCTCCAAAGTGACCTCAACCGTCTAGGGTGATCAAACACCCAAGAGTAACAAGATCCGCAAGGGATTAGTGGGGGGAATCAAATATCTCTTGGTGGAAGTGTAGATCGATGCCTTCTCAAGCAATCCTGAGGAAATCAACAAGTTTGATTGGCTAGGGAGAGAGATCGGGCGGAAACGGAGCTTTGAGCAACAATGGAGCTTTGGGGAGGAAGAGGTAAGTCTTCTTGGAGAAGAAGACTCCCTATATATAGTGGGAGAACAAATCCAACCGTTATCCCACATATCTGCCCGCAGAGCGCGGTACTACCACACATAAGTTGCGGTACTACCGCTCGGTCCAGCGGTACTACCGCTCTGGTTGCGGTACTACCGCTGGTGCAGTACAGACCAGTACTAGCCCTGTTGCGTTAAAGCAACGAGCGGTAGTACTGCCGGAGCGATACTACCGCACGTCCTTGCGGTACTACCGCAAGGCAGGGCTATTTTTTTGCGGGGAAATTGGGAGTTATTTATTCAACATCAATAGCTCCAGCTCTATTAGCTAGGAGGCTGGTTACAAGTAAACTCGGCGTAGAGTCAATCCAACATTCTGTCACATCTAGAGTGCTAGCTTGCTTTGCACATAGATGAGCAGCAACATTAGAAGACCTACCAACATGTTGAATTACAAAAGACTTAAAGAAAAGGACATGCTCCCCAAATTCAGACAAGATAGGCGCCACCACCGAACGGTGATTGTGACAAAAAGAACCAACATTGCCCAATCCTGAGGAAATCAACATTGGACAATCTCCAAATTATCATACTCGAAAACCACTTCAGCATAGCCTCGGAGATGCGCAAAAAGAACCCCATCGCGTAGAGCAAGGGCTTCGGCTATGAGAGGATCTGTGATTCCCGGGTAAGGTTTGCACCAAGCCGCTAGAAAGGAAGAGCAGGTCCTCGCAACCCCTCCTGCCCTGCCCCTTCTAGCTTCCAATGCAACACTACCATCAGTGTTGATCTTAATCCAGCCCTGATCCGGTGGCCTCCAACCATAGCCCAGAAGGATACGCGCATGATCGCGGGGTAGCTCCAATACGGCTAGAGCTTCTTGAGTTTTCTTCATAGACTGAATAGGATCAAGTTCTTTCTTATCATGTGTAGCATTATTCCTTGAAGTCCATATTGCCCACATGATAGTTACCAACTTTGCTCTCTTAGAATTAGAAACATAGGGTCGCATATAACATCCCTCGACCAGGTGAGCGGGTGCAACTCCGGTCGCTTGATATCAAGCCAGTCCGGGGCTGCATTCCAGAAGCTTCTGGCATGGGTGCAGTCTAGTAATGCATGCTTCATATCTTCCTCTACATGAAGACATAGTTTACAGGTGCCAACGTTGGTGATATGACGGTACCCGAGGGTAGATTCAACCGGGAGGATTCCGTGCAGGACACGCCACCAAAACACTCTCACCCTTGGCAAAACCTTGAGCTTCCATAATCGGGACCATAACTGTTTGTCTGTCGATGAAGTTTCGATGATCGCCCCCTCCTCTAGAGCAAGATGCTCGTTATGAGTCATTATAGCACGATACGCTGATCTTACAGTATATAGCGCGATCTTTCGAGAGCCCATGCAACCACATCATCACCCCCCCCCCCTTCTCAGAGGGATATTGATAATGGCATACGCATCCGGAGTGATGAAGTTTTGACAAATCCATCAATTTTCCATGATCAGTTGCTAGTATCAACAAGGTCTGAAATGGTTTGCAGCTGTGTATTATTGCTTCTAACCGTTGGAGACATAGAAAGAGTGCCGGGGATCCACTTGTCCTGCCAGATGGAGACCCCTCTGCCATCTCCTATGCACTTGATAAGCCCAACTTGCAAAGCATCTCTCCCAGCTATGATTGCCCGCCACATTGCCGACGAACAGCGCAGAGTTGTAGCTTGCATGAAATCACAATTGGGAAAATATCTACCCTTAAGAACTCTGGCGAAGAGCGAGCTCGGATTTGTCATCAATCGCCATCCATGTTTGCCAAGGAGCTATATTGAACAGCTCAAGATCCCGGAAACCGATACCTCCCTTTCCTTTTGGCATTGTCATAGCATCCCAAACCTTCCAGTGCATAGAGTTACGGTCCATGCTGCTACTCCACCAATATTTAGCTAGAGAGGAAACAAGGCCTTTGCAAAGCTTCTTAGTGAGCTTGAAACAGCTCATGTTGAATGTAGGGATGGCTTGGGAAATAGACTTTATACGAACTTCCCAACCAGCACAGGAAACCATTCTTTCTGACCCACCTTGGAGCTTGCTTCGAATCCTCTCTCCAATGTGGTCAAAAGTGCCGCTCGTGATCCTACCCACAGTAGTAGGCAGACCTAGATATCGCTCACTGAACGCCTCAACGGATATGTTCAGCGTTTGCTTCAGCAGCAGCTTGTCCGAAGCAGAAGTATTCGGACTGAAAAAAACTGAACTTTTATCCTTGTTCACAGCCTGCCCGGAGCCTCTCTCATAGATTCTCAATATATCATTGAGTCTTTGAGCACTTTCCACCTTTGCTTGCATAAAAATGAGACCGTCGTCCGCGAACAGAAGGTGATTAATCCATGGAGATCGATAGCTAACCCGAATGCCTCTGTCCACAGTCGTTCCGCTATAGTGATTCAGAAGTGAGGTCAGTCCTTCTGCACATAGCAAAAAGAGATACAGAGACGCCGGGCAACCCTGCACAACCCTCTCGAAGGAGTGAAGAAAGTAAGAAGCTCACCATTCACACGAATTGAGAATCTTACCGATGTCACACATTTCATGACTAGGCGAACAAACTCCACACAAAAACCAAGCCTCAACATAATTGCTTGCAAATAATGCCATTCGACGCGGTCATACGCTTTCATCATGTCCAGCTTGATAACACATACTGCATTCCCCCCTTTTTCCTTCTTCTCATAGGATGAACACTCTCATGTGCAATCACCACGTTGTCAGTAATAAGGCGACCAGGGAGAAACGCACTTTGTTCCACACTGATAATATCATCCAAAAAATCTCGAACACGGTTAACAATGGCCTTGGATGCAATCTTATACAAAATCGGGCAAAGAGAAATCGGTCAATACTGAGTAATATTCTATGGGAAGCGTACCTTGGGGATTAGAGTGATAGATGTATCGTTCATCCCCGTGGGTAGTTCTCCCCCATTAAGGAAATCAAGGACCGTTGGAACAATGTCGTCTTTAAGCAAATTCCAGTGGCGCTGAAAGAACCCTGCCGTAAATCCATCCACCCTCGGGGCCTTTGATGGGGCCATCTGAAAGAGAGCCCGGTGTACCTCTTCTTCCGTAAACGGCTTGCCAAGTTCATTGTTCATGAGAGGGGTCACCCGGGGAGAAACACTTTCTAACAATTCCTCCATCTGATGAAAACCTTGCGATGTATACAACTTCTCATAAAACTGCTGAACCTCGGCACGATCTTCATCCGGATTGCTACATGCCGTACCATCCGTACGAACTAGATTTTCTATCTTATTCATGCGCTTACGTTGGGCAGCATGAGCTTGAAAATAACCTGTATTTCGGTCGCCCTCCCGTAGCCATGGAACACGTGATCGTTGACGGAGCCATATTTCTTCTTGATGTAGTGCTACCTTAAGTTTCTTGGCCACTTCTTTCTCTTCTTCTGATGGCCCCTTCGCAAGGAGTTAACACGTAATCGGGAGAGCTGCTCTCGCAGCTTCCTTATCTTGCGTGTCAAGCATCCAAATTCCTTCGCCCCACGCTGCAAGATTGCCCTGTAGCGTCGTGAGCGCTCGAACCATACCCTATAAACCTTCTCGGCCTGCACCCTTTTGCCATGAATCGAGCACCAGTTTGTCATAATCTACATGTGTTTGCCACATGTCCTCATATCTGAAAGGTTTTGGCCCTCTAGGCACTGCCGAACCCAGGTGCTCGCAGAAGTCCACAAACACAAAGCAATGATCTGATTCTGTTGTTACAATATGTCTCACCTTGATGTGTGAGAACATCTGTATAAGAGCAGAATTACCAAACGCTCGGTCCAACCGGGCTTTAACATTTGATCTACCCGGCTGCATATTATCCCATGTATATTCGGTCCCCGACCAACCCAAATCAATAAGAGATCATTCATCTGTCACCTCCCTGAAAGCCCTCATTTGCCACTCCGGCCTAGGACTTCTGTAAAAGTGCTCTGAGCCACTCAAAGTTTCATTGAAATCTCCTACACACATCCACGCATCGTGTTGGATCGCATGTAGTGTCCTCATGAACCTCCAGCTGTGATGCCGGTCTTCCACTTTGGGGGCTCCATAGAAGCCCATAACCCGCCATTGTTTCGTACCATCACACCTCTTCCGCACCATAAGGTCAATATGGTCGGAACTGTAACTCTTCAAATCCGCATCCAGTTCCCCGGACCAGAACATACCAATCCCCCCACTAAGGCCAACACTGCTAACTGCAAAGCAACCAGCGAACCCTAGTAGGAGTTTCAAATCCTCTACTCTTTTTGCAAAAAAATTCGTCTCCATAACAAACAGGAGATCGGACCCTTCCTGCTTCACAATATTGCGAAGCTCACGAACTGTCGCGGGGTTCTCAAGCCCCCGGCAGTTCCAGCTTAAGCAACTCATTGTTCCCGGCAGCGCTGCGTCGCAGCCGCCGCTGATTCCTCCGAGTTCTCAGCATTAGTAGGTGCGGGTTTCTTCTTTTTTGGATCCGGTTCTATCCCTGCATCTCTGTCCACACCCACCGACTTGTTCTTGAAGGAAATATGCCCTAGAGGCAATAATAAAGATGTTATTTGTATTTCCTTATATCATGATAAATGTCTTTTATTCATGCTAGAATTGTATTAACCGGAAACTTAGTACATGTGTGGATACATAGACAAAACAGTATGTCCCTAGTATGCCTCTACTAGACTAGCTCATTGATCAAAGATGGTTATGTTTCCTAGCCATAGACATGAGTTGTCATTTGATCAACGGGATCACATCATTAGGAGAATGATGTGATGGACAAGACCCATCCGTTAGCATAGCACTATGATCGTTTAGTTTAACTGCTATTGCTTTCTTCATGACTTATACATGTTCCTATGACTATGAGATTATGCAACTCCCGAATACCATAGGAACACCTTGTGTGCTATCAAACGTCACAACGTAACTGGGTGATCATGAAGATGCTCTACAGGTGTCTCCGAAAGTATTCGTGGTGTTGGCATAGATCAAGATTAGGATTTGTCACTCCGAGTGTCGGAGAGGTATCTCTGGGCCCTCTCGGTAACACACATCACAATAAGCCTTGCAAGCAAAAGACTAATGAGTTAGTCACGAGATGATGTGTTATGGAACGAGTAAAGAGACTTGCCGGTAAACGAGATTGAACTAGGTATAAAGATACTGACGATCGAATCTCGGGCAAGTAACATACCGTTTGACAAAAGGAACAACGTATGTTGTTATGAGGTTCTGACCGATAAAAGATCTTCGTAGAATATGTAGGAGCCAATATGAACATCCAGGTTCCGCTATTGGTTATTGACCAAAGATGAGTCTCGGTCATGTCTACATAGTTCTCGAACCCGTAGGGTCCGCACGCTTAACGTTTGATGACGATCGGTATTATGAGTTTTTGAGTATTGATGTACCGAAGGTAGTTCGGAGTCCCGGATGAGATCACGGACATGACGAGGAGTCTCGGAATGTCCGAGACATAAAGATTGATATATTGGACGGCTATATTCGGACACCGCAAGTATAACGGAAAAGTTTCGGATTTATCGGGAATGCCGGAGGGGGTTACCGGAACCCCCTACGAGAGGGGATGGTCCATAGTGGGCCTAAAGGGTGAGAGAGAGGCAGCCCATAGGGCTGGCCGGCGCCCCCACCTAGGAATCCTAGTTGGACTAGGATTGGGGGGGCGCCACCTCTCCTAATCCTTTCCCCCTTCTTCCTTCCGGTGAATCCTACTAGGAATAGGATTGCAATCCTATTCCTAGTAGGAGTCCCCTCCCTAGCCGCACCATAGGAGTTGGCCGGCCCCTCCTCCCTTGCTCCTTTATATACGGGGGCAGGGGGGCACCCAAAGACACACAAGTTGAATTGTTTTAGCCGTGTGCGGTGCCCCCCTCCATAGAATCACACCTCGGTCGTACCGTCGCGGAGCTTAGGCGAAGCCCTGCGCCGGTGAACACATCATATCCGTCACCACGCCGTCGTGCTGACGAAACTCTCCCGTGAAGCTCAACTGGATCAAGAGCTCGTGGGACGTCATCAAGCTGAACGTGTGCTGAACGCGGAGGTGTCGTACGTTCGGTTCTTGATCGGTTGGATCGCGAAGAAGTTCGACAACATCAACCGCGTCACTTGACGCTTCCGCTTCCGGTCTACGAGGGTACGTAGACACACTCTCCCCTCTCGTTGCTATGCATCTGGTAGATAGATCTTGCGTGATCGTAGGAAAATTTTAAAATACTACGTTCCCCAACAGTGGCATCATGAGCCAGGTCTATGCGTAGATGATATGCACGAGTAGAACACAATGAGATTGTGGACGATACTAGTCATACTGCTTACCAGCATGTCATACTTTGCTTCGGCGGTATTGTGAGATGAAGCGGCCCAGACCGACATTACGCGTACGCTTACGCGAGACTGGTTTCACCGTTACGAGCACTCGTTGCTTAAAGGTGACTGGCGGGTGTCTGTCTCTCTCACTTTAGCTGAAACAAGTGTGGCTACGCCCGGTCCTTGTGAAGGTTAAAACAGCACATACTTGACGAAACATCGTTGTGGTTTTGTATGCGTAGGTAAGAACGGTTCTTGCTAAAGCCCGTAGCAGCCACGTAAAACTTGCAACAAACAAAGTAGAGGACGTCTAACTTGTTTTTGCAGGGCATGTTGTGATGTGATATGGTCAAGACATGATGAGTTATACGGTTTTGTATGAGATGATCATGTTTTGTAAAGTTATCGGCAACTGGCAGGAGCCATATGGTTGTCGCTTTATTGTATGAAATGCAATCGCCATGTAATTGCTTTACTTTATCACTAAACGGTAGCGATAGTCGTGGAAGCAATAGTTGGCGAGACGACAACGATACTACGATAAAGATCAAGGTGTCAAGCCGGTGACGAAGGTGATCATGACGGTGCTTTGGAGATGGAGATCAAAAGCACAAGATGATGATGGCCATATCATGTCACATATTATGATTGCATGTGATGTTTATCTTATTATGCTTCTTATTTTGCTTAGAACGACGGTAGCATTATAAGATGATCCCTTACTAAATTTCAAGGTATAAGTGTTCTCCCTGAGTATGCACCGTTGCGAAAGTTCGTCGTGCCGAGACACCACGTGATGATCGGGTGTGATAAGCTCTACGTTCAAATACAACGGGTGTAAGCCAGTTTTGCACATGCAGAATACTCGGGTTAAACTTGACGAGCCTAGCATATACAGATATGGCCTCGGAACACTGGAGACCGAAAGGTCGAGCGTGAATCATATAGTAGATATGATCAACATAAGATGTTCACCATTGAAAACTACTCCATCTCACGTGATGATCGGACATGGTTTAGTTGATTTGGATCACGTGATCATTTAGATGACCAGAGGGATGTCTATCTAAGTGGGAGTTCTTTAAATTAATATGATTAAATTGAACTTTAATTTATCATGAACTTAGTCCTGATAGTTCTGCATATCTATGTCGTTGTAGATCAATGGCCCGTGCTACCGTTCCTTTGAATTTTAGTGCATTCCTAGAGAAAGCTAAGTTGAAAGATGATGGTAGCAATTACACGGACTGGGTCCGTAACCTGAGGATTATCCTCATTGCTGCACAGAAGAATTATGTCCTTGAAGCACCGCTAGGTGACAAGCCCCCTTCCGCTAATGCAGACGCTTTGAACGTCTGGCAGTCGCGGTCTGATGACTACACGATAGTTCAGTGTGCCATGCTTTACGGCTTAGAACCGGGACTTCAACGACGTTTTGAACGTCATGGAGCATATGAAATGTTCCAGGAGTTGAAGTTAATATTTCAAGCAAAGGCCCGAATTGAGAAATATGAGATTTCCAATAAGTTCTACAGCTGCAAAATGGAGGAGAATAGTTCTATCAGTGAACACTTGCTCAGAATGTCTGGGTACTACAATCATATGACTCAACTTGGTTGCAATGTTGACGAGGATAGTGTTATTGATAGAGTTCTTCAATCACTGCCACCAAGCTATAAAGGCTTCGTGATGAACTATAACATGCAAGGGATGCAAAAGACAATTCCCGAGCTCTTCGCCATGCTCAAAGCTGCGGAGGTAGAAATAAAAAAGGAGCATCAAGTGTTGATGGTTAACAAGACCACTAGTTTCAAGAAAAAGGGCAAGGGAAAGAAAGGGAACTTCAAAAAGAATAGCAAGTCAGTTGCTACTTCAACGAAGAAACCCAAATCTGGAGCCAAGCCTGAAACTGAGTGCTTCTACTGCAAGGGGACTGGACACTGGAAGCGGAACTGCCCCAAGTATTTGGCGGATAAGAAGGATGGCAAGATGAACAAAGGTATATGTGATATACATGTTATTGATGTGTACCTTACTAATGCTCGTAGTAGTACCTGGGTATTTGATACCGGTTCGGTTGCTAATATTTGTAACTCGAAACAGGGACTACGGATTAAACGAAGATTAGCTAAGGACGAGGTGACGATGCGCGTGGGAAACGGTTCCAAAGTCGATGTGATCGCCGTCGGCACGCTACCTCTACATCTACCTTCGGGATTAGTTTTAGACCTAAATAATTGTTATTTGGTGCCAGCGTTGAGCATGAACATTATATCTGGATCTTGTTTATTGCGAGACGGTTATTCATTTAAATCAGAGAATAATGGTTGTTCCATTTTGATGAATAATATCTTTTATGGTCATGCACCCTTAAAGAGTGGTCTATTCTTACTGGATCTTGATTGTAGTGATACACATATTCATAATATTGAAACCAAAAGATGCAAGGTTAATAATGATAGTGCAACTTATTTGTGGCACTGCCGTTTGGGTCATATTGGTGTAAAACGCATGAAAAAACTCCATAAAGATGGACTTTTGGAATCACTTGATTATGAATCACTTGGTGCTTGCGAACCATGCCTCATGGGCAAGATGACTAAAACTCCGTTCTCCGGAACTATGGAGCGAGCAACAAATTTGTTGGAAATCATACATACTGATGTATGTGGACCAATGAGCGTTGATGCTCGCGGCGGGTATCGTTATTTTCTGACCTTCACTGATGATTTGAGCAGATATGGGTATATCTACTTAATGAAACACAAGTCTGAAACATTTGAAAAGTTCAAAGAATTTCACAGTGAAGTAGAGAATCATCGTAACAAGAAAATAAAGTTCCTACGATCTGATCGTGGAGGAGAATATTTGAGTTACGAGTTTGGTCTTCATTTGAAACAATGTGGAATAGTTTCACAACTCACGCCACCTGGAACACCACAACGTAATGGTGTGTCCGAACGTCGTAACCGTACTTTATTGGATATGGTGCGATCTATGATGTCTCTTACCGATTTACCACTATCGTTTTGGGGTTATGATTTAGAGACAGCTGCATTCACGTTAAATAAGGCACCATCTAAATCCGTTGATACGACGCCTTATGAACTATGGTTTGGCAAGAAACCAAAGTTGTCGTTTCTTAAAATTTGGGGCTGCGATGCTTATGTGAAAACACTTCAACCTGATAAGCTCGATCCCAAGTCGGAAAAATGTGTCTTCATAGGATACCCAAAAGAAACTGTTGGGTACACCTTCTATCACAGATCCGAAGGCAAAATATTCGTTGCTAAGAACGGATCCTTTCTAGAAAAAGAGTTTCTCTCGAAAGAAGTGAGTGGGAGGAAAGTAGAACTTGATGAGGTAATTGTACCTTCTCCCATATTGGAAAGTAGTACATCATAGGAAATTGTTCCAGTGATTCCTACACCAATTAGTGAGGAAGTTGATGATAATGATCATGAAACTTAGGATCAAGTTTCTACTGAACGTCGTAGATCAACCAGAGTACGTTCCGCACCAGAGTGGTACGGCAACCCAGTTCTGGAAATCATGTTACTAGACCATGATGAACCTACGAACTATGAGGAAGCGATGATGAGCCCAGATTCCGCAAAATGGCTTGAAGCCATGAAATCTGAGATGGGATCCATGTATGAGAACAAAGTATGGACTTTGGTTGACTTGCCCGATGACCGGCAGGCCATCGAAAATAAATGGATCTTCAAGAGGAAGACCGACGCAGACGGTAATATTACTGTTTACAAAGCTCGACTTGTTGCGAAAGGTTTTCGACAAGTTCAAGGAGTTGACTACGATGAGACTTTCTCACCTGTAGCGATGCTTAAGTCTGTCCGAATCATGTTAGCAATTGCCGCATTTTATGATTATGAAATCTGGCAAATGGATGTCAAAACTGCATTCCTAAATGGATATCTCAAAGAAGAGTTGTATATGATGCAACCAGAAGGTTTTGTCGATCCAAAAGGTGCTAACAAAGTATGCAAACTCCAGCGATCCATCTATGGACTGGTGCAAGCATCTCGGAGTTGGAATATACGCTTTGATGAGGTGATCAAAGCATATGGTTTTATACAGACTTTTGGAGAAGCCTGTATTTACAATAAAGTGAGTGGGAGCTCTGTAGCATTTCTAATATTATATGTAGATGACATATTGTTAATTGGAAATGATATAGAATTTCTGGATAGCATAAAAGGATACTTGAATAAAAGTTTTTCTATGAAAGACCTCGGAGAAGCTGCTTACATATTAGGCATCAAGATCTATAGAGATAGATCAAGACGCTTAATTGGACTTTCACAAAGCACATACCTTGATAAGATTTTGAAAAAGTTCAAAATGGATCAGTCAAAGAAAGGATTCTTGCCTATTTTACAAGGTATGAAGTTGAGTAAGACTCAATGCCCGACCACTGCAGAAGATAGAGAGAAAATGAAAGTCATTCCCTATGCCTCAGCCATAGGATCTATCATGTATGCAATGCTGTGTACCAGACCTGATGTGTGCCTTGCTATAAGTCTAGCAGGGAGGTACCAAAGTAATCCAGGAGTGGATCACTGGACAGCGGTCAAAAACATCCTAAAGTATCTGAAAAGAACAAAGGATATGTTTCTCGTATATGGAGGTGACAAAGAGCTCGTCGTAAACGGTTACGTCGATTCTAGCTTTGACACTGATCCGGATGACTCATAGTCACAAACCGGATATGTATTTTTATTGAACGGTGGAGCTGTCAGCTGGTGCAGTTCCAAGCAGAGCGTCGTGGCGGGATCTACGTCTGAAGCGGAATACATAGCTGCTTCGGAAGCAGCAAATGAAGGAGTCTGGATGAAGGAGTTCATATCCGATCTAGGTGTAGTACCTAGTGCATCGGGTCCAATGAAAATCTTTTGTGACAACACTGGAGCCATAGCCTTGGCGAAGGAATCCAGGTTTCACAAGAGAACAAAGCACATCAAAAGACGCTTCAATTCCATCCGCGATCTAGTCAAGGAGGGAGACATAGAGATTTGCAAAATACATACGGATCTGAATGTTGCAGACCCGTTGACTAAGCCTCTTCCACGGGCAAAACATGATCAGCACCAAGACTCCATGGGTGTGAGGATCATCACTTTGTAATCTAGATTATTGACTCTAGTTCAAGTGGGAGACTGAAGGAAATATGCCCTAGAGGCAATAATAAATATGTTATTTGTATTTCCTTATATCATGATAAATGTCTTTTATTAATGCTAGAATTGTATTAACCGGAAACTTAGTACATGTGTGGATACATAGACAAAACAGTATGTCCCTAGTATGCCTCTACTAGACTAGCTCATTGATCAAAGATGGTTATGTTTCCTAGCCATAGACATGAGTTGTCATTTGATCAACGGGATCACATCATTAGGAGAATGATGTGATGGACAAGACCCATCCGTTAGCATAGCACTATGATCGTTTAGTTTAACTGCTATTGCTTTCTTCATGACTTATACATGTTCCTATGACTATGAGATTATGCAACTCCCGAATACCGTAGGAACACCTTGTGTGCTATCAAACGTCACAACGTAACTGGGTGATCATAAAGATGCTCTACAGGTGTCTCCGAAAGTATTCGTGGTGTTGGCATAGATCAAGATTAGGATTTGTCACTCCGAGTGTCGTAGAGGTATCTCTGGGCCCTCTCGGTAACACACATCACAATAAGCCTTGCAAGCAAAAGACTAATGAGTTAGTCACGAGATGATGTGTTACGGAACGAGTAAAGAGACTTGCCGGCAACGAGATTGAACTAGGTATAAAGATACCGACGATCGAATCTCGGGCAAGTAACATACCGTTTGACAAAAGGAACAACGTATGTTGTTATGCGGTTCTGACCGATAAAAGATCTTCGTAGAATATGTAGGAGCCAATATGAACATCCAGGTTCCGCTATTGGTTATTGACCAGAGATGAGTCTCGGTCATGTCTACATAGTTCTCGAACCCGTAGGGTCCGCACGCTTAACGTTTGATGACGATCGGTATTATGAGTTTTTGAGTATTGATGTACCGAAGGTAGTTCGGAGTCCCGGATGAGATCACGGACATGACGAGGAGTCTCGGAATGCCCGAGACATAAAGATTGATATATTGGACGGCTATATTCGGACACCGGAAGTATACCGGAAAAGTTTCGGATTTATCGGGAATGCCGGAGGGGGTTACCGGAACCCCCTACGAGAGGGGATGGTCCATAGTGGGCCTAAAGGGTGAGAGAGAGACAGCCCATAGGGCTGGCCGGCGCCCCCACCTAGGAATCCTAGTTGGACTAGGATTGGGGGGGCGCCACCTCTCCTATTCCTTTCCCCCTTCTTCCTTTCGGTGAATCCTACTAGGAATAGGATTGCAATCCTATTCCTAGTAGGACTCCCTCCCTAGCCGCACCAGGAGAGGTTGGCCGGCCTCCCTCCCCTGCTCCTTTATATACGGGGGCAGGGGGGCACCCAAAGACACACAAGTTGAATTGTTTTAGCCGTGTGCGGTGCCCCCCTCCACAGAATCACACCTCGGTCGTACCGTCGCGGAGCTTAGGCGAAGCCCTGCGCCGGTGAACACATCATATCTGTCACCACGCCGTCGTGCTGACGAAACTCTCCCGTGAAGCTCAACTGGATCAAGAGCTCGTGGGACGTCATCAAGCTGAACGTGTGCTGAACGCGGAGGTGCCGTACGTTCGGTGCTTGATCGGTTGGATCGCGAAGAAGTTCGACAACATCAACCGCGTCACTTGACGCTTCCGCTCCCGGTCTACGAGGGTACGTAGACACACTCTCCCCTCTCGTTGCTATGCATCTGGTAGATAGATCTTGCGTGATCGTAGGAAAATTTTAAAATACTACGTTCCCCAACACGACCACTGCAGAAGATAGAGAGAAAATGAAAGTCATTCCCTATGCCTCAGCCATAGGATCTATCATGTATGCAATGCTGTGTACCAGACCTGATGTGTGCCTTGCTATAAGTCTAGCAGGGAGGTACCAAAGTAATCCAGGAGTGGATCACTGGACATCGGTCAAAAACATCCTAAAGTATCTGAAAAGAACAAAGGATATGTTTCTCGTATATGGAGGTGACAAAGAGCTCGTCGTAAACGGTTACGTCGATTCTAGCTTTGACACTGATCCGGATGACTCAAAGTCACAAACCGGATATGTATTTTTATTGAACGGTGGAGCTGTCAGTTGGTGCAGTTCCAAGCAGAGCGTCGTGGCGGGATCTACGTGTGAAGCGGAATACATAGCTGCTTCGGAAGCAGCAAATGAAGGAGTCTGGATGAAGGAGTTCATATCCGATCTAGGTGTAGTACCTAGTGCATCGGGTCCAATGAAAATCTTTTGTGACAACACTGGAGCCATAGCCTTGGCGAAGGAATCCAGGTTTCACAAGAGAACAAAGCACATCAAAAGACGCTTCAATTCCATCCGCGATCTAGTCAAGGAGGGAGACATAGAGATTTGCAAAATACATACGGATCTGAATGTTGCAGACCCGTTGACTAAGCCTTTTCCACGGGCAAAACATGATCAGCACCAAGACTCCATGGGTGTGAGGATCATCACTTTGTAATCTAGATTATTGACTCTAGTTCAAGTGGGAGACTGAAGGAAATATGCCCTAGAGGCAATAATAAAGATGTTATTTGTATTTCCTTATATCATGATAAATGTCTTTTATTCATGCTAGAATTGTATTAACCGGAAACTTAGTACATGTGTGGATACATAGACAAAACAGTATGTCCCTAGTATGCCTCTACTAGACTAGCTCATTGATCAAAGATGGTTATGTTTCCTAGCCATAGACATGAGTTGTCATTTGATCAACGGGATCACATCATTAGGAGAATGATGTGATGGACAAGACCCATCCGTTAGCATAGCACTATGATCGTTTAGTTTAACTGCTATTGCTTTCTTCATGACTTATACATGTTCCTATGACTATGAGATTACGCAACTCCCGAATACCATAGGAACA
Source organism: Secale cereale (assembly GCA_902687465.1). Classification (NCBI taxonomy): domain Eukaryota; kingdom Viridiplantae; phylum Streptophyta; class Magnoliopsida; order Poales; family Poaceae; genus Secale; species Secale cereale. The sequence continues at coordinate 183,453,122 of LR738715.1, read as the reverse complement.
CCTTGTGTGCTATCAAACGTCACAACGTAACTGGGTGATCATAAAGATGCTCTACAGGTGTCTCTGAAAGTATTCGTGGTGTTGGCATAGATCAAGATTAGGATTTGTCACTCCGAGTGTCGGAGAGGTATCTCTGGGCCCTCTCGGTAACACACATCACAATAAGCCTTGCAAGCAAAAGACTAATGAGTTAGTCACGAGATGATGTGTTACGGAACGAGTAAAGAGACTTGCCGGTAAACGAGATTGAACTAGGTATAAAGATACCGACGATCGAATCTCGGGCAAGTAACATACCGTTTGACAAAAGGAACAACGTATGTTGTTATGCGGTTCTGACCGATAAAAGATCTTCGTAGAATATGTAGGAGCCAATATGAACATCCAGGTTCCGCTATTGGTTATTGACCAAAGATGAGTCTCGGTCATGTCTACATAGTTCTCGAACCCGTAGGGTCCGCACGCTTAACGTTTGATGACGATCGGTATTATGAGTTTTTGAGTATTGATGTACCGAAGGTAGTTCGGAGTCCCGGATGAGATCACGGACATGACGAGGAGTCTCGGAATGTCCGAGACATAAAGATTGATATATTGGACGGCTATATTCGGACACCGGAAGTATACCGGAAAAGTTTCGGATTTATCGGGAATGCCGGAGGGGGTTACCGGAACCCCCTACGAGAGGGGATGGTCCATAGTGAGCCTAAAGGGTGAGAGAGAGGCAGCCCATAGGGCTGGCCGGCGCCCCCACCTAGGAATCCTAGTTGGACTAGGATTGGGGGGGCGCCACCTCTCCTAATCCTTTCCCCCTTCTTCCTTCCGGTGAATCCTACTAGGAATAGGATTGCAATCCTATTCCTAGTAGGAGTCCCCTCCCTAGCCGCACCATAGGAGTTGGCCGGCCCCTCCTCCCTTGCTCCTTTATATACGGGGGCAGGGGGGCACCCAAAGACACACAAGTTGAATTGTTTTAGCCGTGTGCGGTGCCCCCCTCCACAGAATCACACCTCGGTCGTACCGTCGCGTAGCTTAGGCGAAGCCCTGCGCCGGTGAACACATCATATCCGTCACCACGCCGTCGTGCTGACGAAACTCTCCCGTGAAGCTCAACTGGATCAAGAGCTCGTGGGACGTCATCAAGCTGAACGTGTGCTGAACGCGGAGGTGCCGTACGTTCGGTGCTTGATCGGTTGGATCGCGAAGAAGTTCGACAACATCAACCGCGTCACTTGACGCTTCCGCTTCCGGTCTACGAGGGTATGTAGACACACTCTCCCCTCTCGTTGCTATGCATCTGGTAGATAGATCTTGCGTGATCGTAGGAAAATTTTAAAATACTATGTTCCCCAACAGTTCTCCCCCGCTCTGAAGGCCACCATAGCATTAGTGGCTTCTTTTCCTTGCACCTGCTGTTCGGTAGGAACTGATGGCAGTGCTATTTGCCTATAGACTTGCTTCTGTCCTTGAGGGACTCCCTTCCTTTTGTTTTTCTGAGTGTTTTTCTTAGGGGGAGAAACCACCTCTGGATAAGCATCTGTTTTTGCATTCGTCGTACGAGCTTCCTTATTCTGACTGGATTGCTGCTCTTTGGACGAGCCCTCACTGGACACTGGTTTCTTTTTCTCTTCCGGCGCTCTCAAACTAGTCTTGAACAGTAAATCACCGTTCTCATCTCTCGAACCAGGCGTCGGACAATGAAGATCAGAGTTCCCCAAACGCCCGCATGAGAAGCAGAAGTTGGGCACCTATTCATACTGTATCTCATACCAGTCTCTGCTGCCCCTCGCCACAGAGTCGATCAAAATCCATCTACGCAAAGGTTTCCTGACATCAATGGTAACCCTTGCTCGCAGGAACACCCCAACGGGATCAAATTGGACAACGGAAGTGTTCTCATCGATCTGCTTTGCCACGGCCTTGCCCCGCGTGTCGTTCCTCAGATTGAAAGGAAGGTTTAAAACTCTAGCCCAAATCTGAAGTTTATCAAACTGCAGCTCTGACGGTTGCATACACTCTTTGAATTCCGTAAGAATCATAGCATGCCTGCTCACATGCCATGGAGATCCGTCCCACACGCGATCACGATCGCGTTGGGTCTCAAATTCTGCCACAAAGATGTTTTCCCCCGCCGAGCGGAACGCCAGACCCCTAGGGTTTCCCCAAGTCGGGCGCAAAGCGTTGGCGATCGTCTGAATATGCAACAGTTTCCGGTGAAGAACCTTCCCTGCGATCGCCCAAACTGGTTTTGCGCCCTCATCAATGTCGTCCAAGATCAATGGCGTTGCCTCCTCTTCCGTGAGATCGAGTTTCCCCATGGCTTCCTCCATGCGCGCCCTCGCCGCCCTTGGCAAGAGGGTTGCTTTGCCACTTGATGAACCTGATGCCGCAGCCATTCAGATCCCCGCCTTGCAGCCCGTCGACGAGATCGATCGGCAGCCGCCATTTTTCCACTCGAAACCCTAATCACCTCCTGAGGTGGCTCCTAGTTTTTCGGGGGCCCGATCGCGTGCGATCGACTCCCAAGGCGGGGCTAGACAGGCTGAGGAGAAGCGTGAACTAAATAAAATACATCCGCAGCTACATCCGCAGATTTACGGTCGTAGCAAAAACCCGACACGGTACTACCGCTTGCTCGAAGCGGTACTACCGCGTAGGACGCGGAAGTAAAAAATTACTTCCGCGCCTACTACCGTACTAGTTACAACGCTGGGCCGGTCACACGGTACTACCGTGTTCAGGTTACGGTACTACCGCGGCCCTGAAGCGGTACTATCGTGTGACCGTGCGGTACTACCGCATACTCTGAGCAGTACTACCGCATGCCAAGCAGTGGTAGTAGTAGGATGCCATTGTTTTTGTTCCGACAAGGAAAACAGCCGGAGCTCCAGAGAAGCAAAGGAAAGGTGGTGCGAATGAGTAGACGTGTACGTGTTGATTCCACCCAAACCTTTCCAAAGCGGACCCCCTCTTAATAGTACGGCTTTCCTATGACTCAATTCCACCGAAAAGAAACAAAAGGAAACACCGTCTTCCATAGGTTCCGAGGGGCACTTAATCGTCTTGTGCCTAGGTGAGATATATCTGAAAAGCTTAATGCACACGATTAGTCCGCAAATGCATTGTCATCAATCACCAAAACTAGTTAGGGAGAAATATGCCCTTACATCCGCGTCGACCCAAACGGACTAACACATGACAAAATGGGTTGGTGCGTCGGAGTTGCTCTAATTGGTGGTGTATGTATTAATATATATTTTACAAACTTGTTGAAAGTATAAAGTTTAAATTTAGACAAATATAACATGTAGAGTAAATAAAAATGAAGGGAGTAGTTAGAAAAAATGGTTTTTATCATCATGTCACTGGTTGTGTTTCACTACTCAATTTTGCCACTAGAAATTTCGACGGCTAAAAAATGCCATCGCTTCATTAGACACATGCTAAAAATGTCACTGGACATCATTATTGTGATCCCAAATCTATTTTTCCATGTTACAATGACATAAATACATATGGACCAACATGCCAGCTCTCCCTCTATCTCACTACAATAAAGTATGGGGCCTACTTGATCCCAACAACGTTTTTTTTTTTTGTAAGATTATTCGCCACACTTATTATTGTGAGATAGAGAGAACCGACATGTGGATCTAGGCTTATTTTTGTCATATAACATGGTCAACGGATTTGACGTGAAAATAACAATGTCTAATGCCATTTTTGAGCAAACATCTAACAAAACGATGGCATTTTTAAGGTATCTAATGACATTTTTAAGCAAGCATATCACGGATCGATGGCATTTTTGAGTAGTTGTAAAATTAAATGGCAAAAATGAGTAATGAGACACAACTAGTGGCATAAATGATAAAAATTTAGAAAAAAAAATTTTGCAACGTCTATTTGCCATGGGCGGCTCCCCCATCCGTGCCTCCTTCACGTGTGTGCCACAGTACGCACCAACGTTTCCCATGCTTGGACGGCCCCAGAAATACAGCCGTTGCGGCGGCACCGGCACGGTCTACGGGCACAGTCTCTCGTGCCGTGCCGACCATCGGATTCCATTCCACGGAGTACTCCTATCCTACTCCAGTAAACAACCCCCGTTGTCTCGCTGCCTCCGGGTCCCACGTACAGAACCCCGTTGTGCCGTTTCAATTCTGTCGGTAACTTCACCCGATCGCCTTCTTTCTACCC